>VZTZ01029927.1:83672-328558 GCA_013400955.1 Drymodes brunneopygia | reverse complement strand
GGAGGGGCGCGTCCTGCACGGCCGGGGCCGCGGCAGAGCGGCGCGCAGTGGGCAGGTGCGGCGGCTGGGGCTGCGGCTGGGACTGGGACTGGGACTGGAACCGGAGCCGGAGCCGGAGCCGGAGCCGGAGCCGGAGCCTGAGCCGGCAGGTGCCTGCCTCCCCCGCTGCTCTCCGTCAGCATGAAGGTCGAGTTTGCCCCCATTAATGTACCCCTAAAGAGGAGGATCCAGACAGTCGCCGTGCTGCAGTGGATCTTCTCCTTCCTCCTGCTGGGTAACAGCCTTCCTCCTTCCTGCCCCTGCCCCAGAGAGAAAAGGGCGAGAAGCGGCTTTTTCCGTGAGCAGCGTTACCCGTGGGCATCGCTTGGTGCCCGCCCGTGGCTCCACGTGGGTGCAGAAGCGGCCCGGGGCCAGCAGCTCCCCGGCGATCCCCGGACGGGCAAGAGCATCGCACCTTTTTCTTCTCTGAAAGCCTTGGATGGCTTTTCCTCTTTTGAGGGGGTCTATTTCTTTCTACGGGTTCTTCTTCAAATATGATCCTAAAAATCTAGTGTCTGTGGATCCTCACTGAGATGCCAAGTAGGTTTCTGACAGCAACATTTTTATTGAACATGAGCATATAAAGTCTGGTACATGACTAACGCTGTTTTCATTTGTAATTTTGTAAGATAACTTTATATGCTGTAGTTCAATAAAGTTCTCATTTAACAAGGTAATGAAAATTAATGGGCATTGTCTGTGAATTGGCTCAAATGCAGACACTGCTGTAAATATATGAAAAATATCCTCACTGGCTTTAAGAAAGTGTTGCTAATTCTACTTGGTAATCTTTTCCTACTGATTGTTCCTCTATAATTAACATTCCTATTATCTTAATAGACACTTATCACTAAGCACCTATTCACAGCAGCAAATCTTATTCACATGGGTAGGTATATTGAATTTGATGAAATGAATCACTTGATAAGGTACGATAAGCCTTAACTCTATGAGACTAAATCCATGGGTTGTATAAATTGAGAAGTGGTTATTGAATAGTGTGCTCTGAGGTACAGAGCCATTGACTACCTGTGTTTTACTGGAAATGCTAGAATGCTTCATGATCATCTATGCTCTAGGATTTACAAGGAGAAAAGGAGTGTACACATATCTTCCTTGTATGTCTTGCAAATATATTATCTTTCAGATGGTCTGATGTCTTTCAGATTTTTTTTTAGGTTGTTAGCCCACACATGAAAGATTTGGGGGAAGTATGGAGGGTATGAAGCATCTTCCCAGATCAATCTGCAGATGCTCTATTGCCTCTACATTGTACGTGGTTAAACGATAAACAGTTTTTGTTTGTGGCTACATTGGAAATAGTCTGTACTTTTATTTTCTGTTATTAAATTAGGTCTTACAATGAGCCATCATTCCAGTCTCATAAAGCAGTGGAAGTTCAGGGGCAGTGGAAGAAAACAATTTTTTTCCCCCAATGTAGCGATACTGCCGCAGAAAACCACATCTTCCTGTGCTTACTAGAAGTGAAAATCCCCACTCTGTAGTTTAGCAGGAGAAGTAAGGAGCTGTCATCTGCAGCTGGCACTGCCTGGGAATGTCAAGGAAAATCAACTCGAAATGGTCTTATGGCTGGGTATGTTGAGCATAGTGAATTCTTGTGATCATGAAAACATGGGTTTGCTAGAATGCTTGGTTAACAATTTGATTCTAATAATAATTATCTGCTTGTGCTCCATGGGGATGTTTATCTTCAGAGCTGACCAAGGTGACCTTGTCATTTCATAGGCAAACACTTTCAGTGATAGGGCAGCCAGTGATCTGGCCAAAAATTTCACTTAGCTGCAGGAAAATTCAGGTGGATGAATCCTAAATGACTTAAAGCAGTGAGAAATGGGGTGGTTTCTGCTGTTCTGGACTCCCCCTGTGTCTGGATTTTTCAGCCTTTTTTTTCTGAACAGATGTTGTTTGTTTGCAAGCTTTTGAATTCAATAGTGACACTTTCAAATCAAGTAGGGGATGCCCCAGCACAAGTGAAATACTGCATGAGTTCATCACAGAATAGCTTAGAGGTTTAGGTGTTCTTTGGGGGTTTGTGTGTGGCTGGAACTAGTTTATGCCAAGCACAATCTTGACTGTCTGTCTTGTGTTACATATTTTGCATGTGAAAACTTGAACAGATAATGCCCTATGACAACTGATGATTCATGTTATAGATAGAGGGATTCTGTTCAGAGCAGTGAATAAATGTCCATCTAGGTATGTTGTAAGATGCCACAGCTTAGTAAAATGAACTATAGGACTAACAGATGAAGCAAGATAACTCTAAAAATTAGTGCCCTGAATGACAAAAGCTCAATCGGTAGATGATATGCTTCAAATCTGGGGAGTGATGTGTGAAAAAGTGATTTGGCATACTGTGTGAGCTGTAAGGGGAATGTGAGCCTATTACAACTTAAAATTCACAATGTGACTTGGATAGAGGACTCTTCGTTTTATCTTCCCAGCTGAAAAATGTAAAAAGCCCTTGCTCTACAGGCTTGCTTTGTTGTAATGCTGCGTGGTTTTCTGAGACTGTGGAATTGATGACTGAAAATGCCCTCTTGCCTGTGCAACTCATAAGCTGGCCTGAGATACAGACACGCAATAGTTGTTGTAGCCTAAATCTCATCCCCACTGTAGAAAGAATGACTCAATCGACAAATACTGAAAAAACAGCAGCAGCAGCCTGGTACAAGCAATGTTCTGCTTCTTCATGCAATGTACCAGCTCGGGCTGGATCTGCACTACAGATCTATTGCTTCTGCTGTGCAGCATAGGCAGAGTAAACATGCCTCTGTCTCAAAAAGGCTGTACAGATGTGCACAGAATTTCATTATATACAAAAGGAGCCTCTTTAAAATTCTGGCTGTAAGTTCCTATGCTTCCTTGTTCTGTGTTGCAAGCTGCCAAAGTTCACCCTCAAAGGGAAAAGACAAGTTTTCATTGTAACAGTGATTTGCCTGTTCCTTATCCAGGGGCATGACACCAGAAGCAAAAGTAAGTTCTGAAATACTGGGATGTGCCTGTGAGAGTTTCTGGGTTAGATGAGAGAAATGCCCGTTAGCAGATTCTCACCTTGTGTTGGCTGAAAATGCCATATGGTTTTCGATCTTACGTTCTCCGAGTGCAGTAGACCAGAAAAGTTTGGCTGTAAGTTCCATGAAAGAGAAAAGTTTTTTAATTGGGCTTCTGTCTTTTGAAAGACAAGTGTGATCAGTCTTGAGTCCAGAAGACTAAAGCTGTTAAAACTGAAAACTGGCAAATGCTAAAATCCTGCTATTTCTCACTGTATTAAGCACAAATCCAAAACAGCTTCAGGCTGAAGCATAATGTCAAGCCATTAGTGTTTTACTGCTGAAACAGCAAATACATGCAGTTTTGCAATGTCGTAGTATACACTTTGGATAAAAGGCCAAACCAGACAATTTTTACAGATGGTGGCTTAATGCCTGTAATTGCTGTTGTTAGAGATTTGTTGGCTTGGCCAGGGACTGACAGTCCTGGGGCAGGTCTGGCCCCATTCCGAGCTCGTGCAACACCCACACCGTGTCTGCCTGTGAGGCTGCGTGCTGTCTGCTCTTGATCACTCTGTGCCATTGTCCAACCCAACCACAGGCAGAAAGTCACCTGGAGAAATGAAATCTCCAAGCTTGTAAGTGCTCCTGGACTGGCAAAGCGAAGAGGTTACATAACCCCCATTTTTGTATCATAGGTTTCATGGTATATGTGCACTAAAGAAATTGTCCCTGTCAATGAATGCAACGGCGGTGCTTGGTGTTTGCAGGAAATCTTTGGTTTTAAGCTTGGAAATATTTTTCTTAAGAACTTTGAGTTAATTTTGCTGCATTTACCAGCATATCTAGTATCCTCCTATTGGGAACAGGTGTAGGTTTTCTGTTTCTCAAACAGCACACAGCAGCTGAGCATTTCTCCCTGGTGTGTGAGCTGTGTGCCTCAGTAGTGCACATCTGACAGTGAGGTTCAGTTTGTATCAGGAGGTGAGTAGTACCCAGGCAGGAGGTAGATCAAAGGGTTCATTTAAAGGCAAAACTATTAAAACAAAGAAAAGCTGTGCTGCTTTCCCAGCGCTTTAGCCTTTTGTTTTCCTTTCTCTCTAACGTACACAAATCAAATGACAGCATTTTTGAAGGAAGTACAGCTGGGAGGTGAGTTGGTGAGCTATGTGCTCCTGCTAGTTTCTGTGCCCCTGATGTGAAAAGGGACAGTGGAGTTTGAGCATGTATCAAATCAAATGCAAAACTGAGCAACTTGAGTGGAGTGGTGGTGTCTTAGGCCAGACAACAAGAGAGGGAAATGAGAGTTTAACCCTACAGCAGCGATACCAGGGTTTTTCCCTGAGAAAAGGTGATGGTAGGGAAGAATGGTGCATCTTGTAAGGGTCACTTTTGAGGCCCAGCAGTGTCCCTGGTCTCCTCACTGGGGATTTAGGAAGTGACTGTTGTGCAGGCACCCGTGTATTTATTTACAAAACCCTTAATAATGCAAAAACAGCATATAATATAAGGTATACTTTAATATGCACAAAGCCACAAAATAATATGCTGAAGACATTGGTATATATTAAACTACATCCTGTTCTCTAGTGATTAAACTTCGGTGCATGTAGGATGAAACAGTCTGTTAATTGAACTTGCTGGAGACAGTTTTGTGTTGTGGACCTGGCTTCCCCAAAAGAATAGAAATGATGAAACATTTACCACAGAGTGAGAGATTGCTGCTGGAATAAAAAGTGATTTCTGCATTGAGAAAGAAGGTGTCAGTGTAATGTGCTAAAGCAAATGTTAACTTTTTCTGCAAACATGCCATGAAGCTTTGTTATCTGGTGCTGATTTAATTCATCAGCTGTAACTGGATAACTAATCCAGCTTTGTTCTTCCTCAAAGCCTTAAAAAAAAAAACTCTTAAGAAAACTCAGCTAAGTTCCATGAGCCTTTCCTAGCAAGCTGGCTGGTATTGCTACTTGGTTTTGGCTCTCTATACTCATCTGCCTGTGAAGTTTATTGGTGGCCTATGGGTAGGGACTGAAGTGTGATCACAGAGAATAACAGGGTACTTACTGACTAGTATTTCTAGGAATGCTGCCTCTGTTACCTATATCTCAGGGAGGGAATTTAACCACATGTCTGTGTATATTTGTTTGTCTCTCTCAAAAATAATAAGAAAAAATGGCTCTGCTGTATCAGGCCAGAGACCCTAGCTTGACAACCTGTATGTGAACATAAGTGACAGTGAATGCCTAAGGAGAAAGAAAAGAAATGGGAAATATGTAGACTAAATTTGGCATGCTGTCTTGGGATTTGTCAATTAGTAACTTGGGGATTTATGGTATCCTGACCACTCTACCTCCAGGTTAGTTGTGTATAATGCTCTGTATCTCTAGTTTATCAGTATTTGCCAGTGGAAGGTCTTGGGAACTGGAACCAAATTTCAGCATAAACAGGCCTCCAAAGCTTGGCATCTGAGAGTTTGTGTTTGTTATCACAGCACTGTTGAGATAGAGCTTCCTTGGTAGGAATGCTCACATATCTTTGTGGCTCCCAGTTGTAACTAATAACCTGACAAAGGCCCTCAAAGAATACTGATACATATTCAGCAAATGCTGGCTGCCCAACCACCTCAGTTCTGGGCATGGCTACCAAATTCCTGGGGATGCCAGGAGTTTTCCAGTGCAGTTAGTTTAAATAAACTCCCAGCTGCTCTGAAAACTAAGGATGAGAAAAGCACTGTTGTTGTAGATACGTCAACATGGTTATTGAAGAATGTGATTTTTCTTTTTGGTTTCTTTTCCCCTGTGTCCACAGATGTAAGAAATGAGCTTTTCAGCTTGCTGTGTGTATTGGTACACACATGTACTCATAAAGCCCAGCAAGGGGCAATACTAAGAATCACTTCTCCACCTGTGTATTCACTAGGATGCCAGGGGGATAAAGATGTTTTTTATTAACTTGTCCTTGGTGGGATGAGGTTCAAATTGCTGAACTCTGAACATCTCCAGCTCATTTAAGACAGAGCAGCGCAATGTGTTTAGAGAAAGCTTTGCTAATTGTATGTGGGACATGGCAGGAACTGGCTCAGGGTTCAGAGCTGTCCCGAGGTTTCAGAGTGAGCTCCTTTGCACGGTTTTTGGAACACTGCAAGAGCCTGTAGTGCTGCTGGGGGTGAGAGCAGCACCCCTGGCACCAGGGACACAGCTGCACTGCCCAGCCATGCTGTCCATGGCTGCATGAGCATAATGGGAGGCTTCTCTTCTAGGGACAATCTTCCAACTTCCAGATTTAACCTATGCTGTTTTCCTGCTTCCTATCTCTGGTATTTAACTATTTTATTAATTTGGTGCCCCCAGCTGCAAACTCAGAGCCTGTTTAATGATTGAAGAATCAGGTGTACAAACATCATGGGGCAGGATGGCTGCCAGTGCTGGTAGCTAACATTACACAGAGTGGTATTCATCCATTTGTTGCAAAATATGTGTATCCACATGTTATATATGGGAAATGGAGAAGTAACACACCAACATTGATTCACAACAGAGTTCCATGGCAGTGATTCATCTTTTAATCTGTATTTCCTCCTCCCCATTTATCCAATATATTACAGAGATATTTTTTAAAGTTCTACTTCAGGTTCAACCAAAAAATTACACTTAGAGCGTACTACATACAAGGACACAATGATGCAGTAGTGACAGATCCCAAGTTATTCACCTTTTGCCTGGAATTTGTTTATGGATTTCGTTAAAATGGTTGTTATTTATTTACTCACTGTCTTGTCTGAAGGAGAAAACATCAGGTTTGTGTTTATAGGCTCACTGGTTTTGAGTCATCAGTGTTTAGGTCATCATGCAGGCTGCTAAGTCGTTGAAATAATAAGGAGGTATGGGAAAAGGAATTTGCCTCGCATGTCTCATTGGGAATGCAGTAATCAACTTTGTCCTACAAGATGCAGAGCTCCCCTTAGGAAGTGCTAACAGCATACTTATCTCCCCATACCTTGCATGCAGTCAGGAATGTGTCCTAGCTAAAGCAAAGCAGCGAGCTTGTTGATCCTGTGTGTTTGTCTGCTTGGGATTAAGTACTGCTCTCTGGGCCTTCTCACTGCTGATGTAATTAGCTCTCACAGCAAGGATGCCTTGCTACAAAGCACTTTTCAGCTGTTTGCTAGCAAACTGATAGGAAAAAGCCATGTGATTCTGTGTTCAAAAAGCCACGTGATTCTGTGTTAAAATGCTTCTGAAAGGAAATAGAAATACTTACTAATTTTTGCAGCTAGAAAAATCTTCTCATACTACTTGTTCAAACTTAAACCAAGAACCTTGGCACCCTGTCAGGATTAGCATTCCTAGAAATTTCTATAGTTTCAGGATGTCTTCTTCAAGGAACAGGTAATGACTTCTCCTCAATAGATTTCTGTGCCCTGTTTTGGGGTGATGCTAGTGTGGGATTCCCTGTGAAACTGAGTGTCATATTTCACCCATGTTACTTGTCCTGCATTAATGATGTTCCTCATGAACTTATTTCAGTTCTTGTGAGTTTTCCACATTGACTTTGGGGGTCCGTGAGCCTCAGTTATCTGTGGTGTTTTTCAAGGGCTCTTACTCAAGTGCTTTTCTGTGCAAGACCAGGGTTGCTTGTTTGAGGAGGAAGCAGTGAGCTTCTGTACTGAAGAATGGAAGGTTTGATCCTGCTCCTGCTTTTGTTTATGGTCATTTCCTTTACCCTTCCTCAAAGCAAATGCAATTCCTTATTTTTCTGCTTATATTCCTGCTGGAAATGTGAATGTTCATCCCCTTCTAGACAAGATATCCAATTCTGCTTGGAAGGCACAGTCAAACTAGGCACAGGAACAAGTTGGTTGAAGTTCAGAAAAAGTAAATATTCGGGTTGGAGGAAATGCAAGTCTGCCTGTAGACCAAGTTAAGATCTCAATTTCAGCAGCTCGAAACCTGCTTAGTCTAGGGAATCTGCTGCCTTTTCAATACCCAAGTAATATCTCTCCTGAATGAAGGTGATCTGAACTAGGATGAGTGGGTTTTACTCTTGGTTCATCTGCATATTCTATAATTTTCAGTTCTGGTGATATTTTACATTGTGTGAGCCAAATTATTGCCTGAAGTACTTCTATTGTTTCTTGTTAATTCTGCTCTGTTTAGTGGTGTATTTAGCTCAGTGTTTCACTGGTGTAACTTCTAGGACTTCACAAGATAATTGCCCTCATGAAAGCCAGTCAACTGTGAGACATAAAGTACTGCTTCTGCATTGAAAAATAGCTCTGAAAAATGCTGGGTTCCTGCAACTCTGTCCTTTGAGTCTTCCAGTGAGAAATAGGTCTTGTTTTGCTTGCCATTGTATAAATGTATGATGCTAAAGGCCTGGCTCCCTTGCAACCTGGACTTCAGCATCTGATCCATGAGCCTGATGGGGTTTGTTCAGGAGGTGGCAGAGCTGCTGCAGGGGTCGCACAGGGCAGAGAGCAGCAGGTCCTACTCCTCAGACATCTCAGACCAGGGCTGCTCAATGTGCTGCAAGACTAAAATTCTGCAAGTTCTACAAAGATAAAGTTTCCATAGGATTTCCCTGAGTAATTATGTCAAGGGTGAGCCCCAACTAACACATTGTATTTAACCAAACAACTTTTTCTTGAGCTTTGAATTGTGTCTAATACAATTATTTTGTATCACTATTGTAGCAGGATTTTGCAATTCTTACTAAATTGGGTTTGAAAGTATCAGGATTTACCTGCTGTTGTGTTCCCGTAGCAGCACTGAACTTCCCCTTTGACTGACATGTTTAGTGGCTGAAGTGGAACCTCTTCATGTTTTGGTCTTGTCTGGTGCATCTCCTTGGCCAGTGACAGGACTTTTGGCTGGGAGTAGAACTACCACCCCCATATTATAGGTAGAGAAGCTGAGAAAGAGAATAGAAAATGATTGCCCAACATCCCAGTAATTAGAAAAGAGATGTTGCTATGGTTCCCTTTCCCTTCTTTCCTTCCTCAGCTTTCCTTTCTTCTCACTCCCTGAAGCATTACATCCTTGTTAGCTCTTACTGTCTCCTTTTATTTTGCCTTAGATAAACCAGACACTCTCTGCCAAACATCAGGTTGTGCAGTAGAGGGAGAAATAATAGACTGAAGTGATACACCCTTGTGATGTTTCACCCTCACTGTAACAACACAATGTGGAATAAACTGAGTTCAATTAGTATGCATTTTGAGTAAATCTGTAAAAATTTACCAGGTCTGGGCATTCAGGGTCTTAAAAGGACCCAGATGTGATTAATGCTTGCTATGCTTTCCCTTTTCGTCTCTTGTAGCACAGTTTTGCTGTGGATTCTTCATGATTCTGATCCTGGGCAACTTCTGGTTCCTTGGTGTTCTGTACCTGCTGTGGCTCTACCTCGACTGGAGAACACCCTGTGCTGGGGGCAGACGGTCCCACTGGGTCAGAAGCTGGACTGTCTGGAAGTACTTCAGGGAATACTTTCCCATTCATGTGAGTAAAAGGTTTCTCACAAACAGATTGAATAGCCATAAGCATGGGCAAATATCTGAGACTCATCTTTGGTAGAACTCTAATACTCATCGCAGGGTGAACTTAACTTCTTTTTAAAGCATGGGAAACCTGAGATTTAATGACAAAAGGTGACAGGGTCTGGTTTTCTGCTTGGGCTGCTGGGTCACAAGATAGCACTTCAGCACAGTAAATGCTAGACATGGCATCCTGACACATCTGTGTAAGCTTTGTTTATCTGTAAAGCAGGACAGTAGTTTTAAGTGCTCAGATGGAAATGCGTTGTCATTGCTTCTATGTCCAAATCTCCATAGCTGTTGTTTTTGAGGTAAATATTATAATGCCCACCACTGACTCTGTTTTTCAGCTTATAAAAACTTCAGAACTGAACCCAAATCACAACTACTTACTTGGCTTTCACCCTCATGGGGTCCTGGTAGCCGGAGCCTTCGGAAACTTTTGCACCGGTCCTGTTTTCAAAAATTTATTCCCTGGGCTTACTCCATATCTTCATATCATGCCCATTTGGTTTGGCTGTCCCTTCTTCAGAGAATACATAATGTCTGCTGGTAGGTGAAAGCAAAATGTCTCAGCTGTTGCTCCATATTTTAGCTTCTGTTACAAATGTAGAGTCTATTCCTCTACTTACGTATGGTAAGTAATTTCAGAAGGATCAGTGTTGGTGCTAAATTTCACCTCTATTTTATGATGAACTGTTGTGACAAAACAATTTGGAAAGTTTTATTAATAGTTTTGTAAACTATATCACTGAGTTGTTTTTTCTTTCTGAAAAGAAATTGCTGATTTTCCTTTGAACTATCAGACAGCAGTCCTGAGTACCCATTATATACAGGAAGAGAAGGGCATAATAATTTGTAATTTTATTTAGTCATTAGCAGGCACTTCTTACCTGAAGGGCTTGGTCTTACACATTACAAGTATATTTACACTCAGAACTTTATTACCTGCTTCTGATTGAAGTCCAATGTTGCAAATTCGTATAATTTTAATTGAGATGTAAACTCTAAAGAGCGGGAGATTTTTCTCTGTTCTGAGAAGTGTTTGTCATAAAGGGGTGATAATCATGGCTGGTACTACGGTAATAAAAGATAAAAATAACAAGCAATCAAGTTGGGGGAATAGAAAAATTAGAAGAATTAAATAAGGACTAGTGTTCCCCCCAGTGGTTTAATTCAGTAGTTATTTTACTTAAATTCACTCAACTGTAGAATTTAAGCATGTTCTGATGCACAAGACTAAGTTTGGGAGACAGAGATCTGACTTTATTCATGACTGCAACATAGACGCTGCCATCTCAGAGAAGCTGATCCACTGCTCCATTCACAGAAACATGTCTAGGATGTTGCCCAGATTAATATCAGAATTACTTCAACATATCAGAGAATGCCTTTCAATGCAAACATAATTTCAGAGGGTTCTTTGAGGCCTGCAAAGTGAGGGATTGGCAGTGGTAGAGCATTGCAACTTTAAACTCAGTCTTTTAATTATTGTCTGGAAGTCAGATTTACATGTTTTTGGCATCTTGACCCATGGGAACAAATATTTACCTGCAGGATGAGAAACAACTGCAGTAAAAAGCACTCTAAAGAATAGCCAGCATTGGAGCTCAGTTTTCACAGGTATGCAACTGATAAATGAGAGGGGACCTTTGGTGTAATACAGGTCACCAGTCAAATCATTAAACACTTGCAAAATCTTCCATGTCCTGAAAGCCATGCTCCTGGCACAGTATTTCATTTCCCAGTGTTCTTCTGTCTCTGAAAGGTGCAGTTGTTGCCTCTGGAAGTGCAGCTGTGGCACCCCTGGGCTACAGTGTGAGCACAGAGCAGTGCCCTGTGTGCAGGCTGACAGCTCAGCTTCAGCAGGAGACCCACTTGTCCTGGGGAAAGGCAGCAGCTCCTGCTTTCCTTTCCAGGGAAAATGCATGCTGACATGAACGAGCATCACTTGAATTATTTGTGAGTCCCAGGTCGGCTGCATTTTTAGAGTAGCAGTGACTGTGAAGGCATATGTGGCAAATGGATGTAACTTTTTACTGAGGTCTGGACTTGCTCCAGTAGCAAGCTATTCCTCTTGGTGGCCAGCTCTCAAAAGTAGATCACAGACATCATCCCTCTCTTACAAAATTTTTATAATCTACATTGTAATGTGCCTATTAGAAAAAAGACCAAGCAGGGAGCAGGACATCCAAAAGTGCATTTTGATACCAGCCCTGTAAAACCAGCAATATAAACTAGACTTGATCTCTAAATTGCCACAGATTATATGAATTCAACACAGTATGATTAAACATGGCTTCTGAGTAAATGGAACCACTATGAGCCTTTGAAATAAAACTTCGGGCAAGAAGGAGCATTTGAAAGATTAGGTGCATATCTGTTGGAAAAGGGATTTTTCAAAGCACCAAGTCCAGAGCAAGATCTAAGGCAATGATAAAGTCTTGTACAGCAGTGTTCCTCTGACTAGAAGTATCTGGATCAGCAGGAGTACCAGAAAAGCTTAATATAATCTGCTATTTTAGCCTAACTATTGTTGAGTGCTGGGGCCTGGTTATTAAAGAATGGATGGATGCAGTTATTAGGAATGGTAGAAGTGAGTCTTTTCTGCTTCTTCTAATGCTGTCATGCCATTGCCTTAGATGGAGCTGCTGCTTTATAGCTTTGAAAAGAATGGAGGGGTCTGCTTGGCACTGTAGGTCCATGTTTGAGTTAACAAGTCTTCTATTCATTTTGTTAACCCCTCTGTGCCTGTGTTTATATGCATCTGCTGTATGGCTTTAGCTGCTGCCTCTCAGCAGTACCTGCTGCCATTCACCTCCTCTGTTCTTGGGCACAGAGTCTCTCTGAGGGGGAATTAAGTTGGCAGAGAAGCACACCCTGAAGAACTCCAAACTCTTGCAATAGGTAACAGCATTTAACTCATCAGTATGAAATCAAAGTATGTGCCCAAGACCAAATCTGTTGTAGAGTGAGGAGGTTGAACCCAAATCTCTGAAATCTGTTCTGTGCTGTTATCATTTTGAAACATCATTTATATATTTAAAAATATTCTTAAATTCCACTGCACTTGTACATGAGGATCCAGTGGTCACTCTTAAAATGTTTCCTCCTGAAGGAATGGTTTCTGCATCCAAGGAAAGTGTCTCATATGTGCTGAACAATAAAGGAGGTGGCCATGCATCCGTCATTGTGATTGGAGGAGCAGAGGAAGCTCTGAATGCACATCCTGGAAGTCTAACCTTGAACATCCTCAAGAGGAAGGGCTTTATTAAAATGGCCCTGAAACATGGGTAGGTCTTCCATGAAGCATGCTTT
This sequence comes from Drymodes brunneopygia, assembly GCA_013400955.1. Lineage (NCBI taxonomy): Eukaryota > Metazoa > Chordata > Aves > Passeriformes > Petroicidae > Drymodes > Drymodes brunneopygia. The sequence goes on along the minus strand of VZTZ01029927.1, from coordinate 315,655 downwards.
GAGTGCAGATTGATTCTTAAATATAATTTATATTATATAAAATTAGAGAATTTGAAAGAGTTAGACATCTAAGAACATGCAAATATCTGACACAGGAGCCAGTCTGTCCACCTAGATCTAATCTGGGTGTGTTGAAAACTCCCTTTGAATTTCATAATTTGTAACAGTAGGTGTTGTTAGTATATCTTGTTTTATTTCAGTTGTTTCTTGCAGTAGCAAAGAGTAAGAATTATGAAACAATATCAGTAAACCTTGGCTGGTTTTGCTGAGTCGGGCAAGCAGTCTGCTTTCTGCTCTGAAAATTGAAGATACATTAAGGTAGAATTTTCTTATCATTTTAAGCAAACAAAAAACCAAGAATTGGATAGCCAGACCCTGTTTTATTAAATCACTGAAAATGATGGTCTAGGAAGATTTGTTTTCACTATTATTCTAAAGACTTTCTTTTGAAGATTGCCATTCGCAAAAGTAAATTCCTGGGAATTTTTGGTGAAAATCTCACGAAAAACTAGATAACTTTTTACTATCAAGCAGCCATCAGTGTGTAATTAACAGAGGTGGTATCAATATCTTTTGAGTGATTTACACAGTAGAAACTATTGTGTTTATTCTGGACTGGTCTAGATGGTTTGTATATTAGAAACCTTGGAACCAACAATTTGTTCCATCTACACTTTCTGAACAGCTCCCAGGATTATACACTGATGTGTGAAGCAGTGAGAAAAACATACTAGTCTTGAGAAACCTAGCTTTTTTTACCTAGCTTTTTTTTGTAATACCTTTTTAAGCTATTAACTGGAGAAAAGGGCATCTCTGAGAAGAGGAACTCTCTGCTTTTACACAGACTGCAAAAAACTAGAAACTGTTCTAGAAACTGTGCTGTGCCAAAATTCTAAGAGTGTTTCTTATACATATCACTAGGATTCTCATAAAGAATTTGTTTGCTAATAGGATGTGACATTTTAGTCTAATTTGTACCCAGGAAAAATTCTTGTGTATTCAAATTAGGGGTTTACTGCCTAAATGAACCTTTACTCAATTTTTGCTCAACTGTTGATTAAATCAGTGGGATCTTCAGCACTCACTAGCTTTTATTTGTTTTAACCATAAAGCTTAGAAGAATATTTAGGTACCTTTTTTTTCTGAGCATGTTGGTAGATGTCTGGTCTGTCATATCACAAAGATTGGTGGTGGTTATCTCTCATCTAAATTGATTTGGATTGAGAAATCGGATACCCCAGATGTGTCTCATGACCTTGATTTCAAAAGTATCTCCAACACATAACAGCAAGAGTGGGACACTTACAAAAGACAGGAATGGCCCCTTCTTCACTTACTTAGATTCAAGTGATGGTTCTCATCTTTCTAAAAGGGTTGCAGCTGTCTAGAGCCCCCCTCTGGGTGGCAGTGCCTGAGGGCTACAGCTCACAGGTCACTGTAACCTGCAGGCTGCAAGTGATTCCTACAAACACCAGCACAAAAACCTTCTTTCTGCTTTTGTGTGAAGCACAGGAATTCTGACTTCTCATCTCTGCAGCAGGGCTGTGGGATGGTGTGAGTCTAATAGAGCATCCAGTAATTGCTTCTGGTTTTGATGTCTTGTTTTTAACAATTAACAAAATGGGAAGAAAATTTCCAACTCAAGTGGGAATGAAAGGGCAAGGGAGGCTTGTGGGACGCCTCACCTGCCACCAATGCCTGCACACATTCCTGGTGCTCACCATCTGCAGCAGCAAATACCAGCACAGGAAGGAAGAGCAATGCAGAGGGTTGTGCTCTCTGACTCCTGTGCTGCCAGCACAGAGAATCTGTGTTCCTCAGCTAGAAGCTTGTCAAATGTGGCCTGAATATGGCAGCAAAAGTCCTCTGCATTTCTGCAAAAGACATTTTGGTCCAAGGTAGTACAAATATCTGATATGAAGTGAAGAAATCCTAAAGACAAAACAAATGATGAATCAACTAACTTATCTTTAATTTCACAATCATAAGTTACTTATTTCTCTGTCTCAGCCTCCTACATAGCATCTTGCAAAAGCCTTCACTAGATTAAAATAAATCCCACAGTGTCAGGGCACCACAGCTATTGCACCACAAGATGTTCCTGTTTGTCTTAGTGTTGTAGTAAAAAGTGGAGTGTTTACACAGCCACAGTAAGTACCAGGCTTTATGATATTTCCTTTACAGGTGACAGGGTGATAAATCCACTGGCGAAAGAAACTTTGAACAGACACTAGTCAGAATAGTATGTGGGAATGATAGTCTGTGTGAGTCCTCAGGCTAAAGAAGCTGTTGAGGCAGTTGTTTTTTACTGTACAGGGGGATTTTGACTGTCCACAGTACTTTCCAGTCAGCTCTGTCCTCAGTGCATCCTCCTCAGGAATTCACAGCTCTGCAAAAATTCTTTCTGACAGTGTTCTAGCAATACTGCTATTTTACAGTAAGGTTTTTCTCAAAGGTAATGGAGACAGAAAAGAGCTAAGATACAGAAACTAAGATTTAAGTAAAGCAAATAAAACATCCCTGAATCCTTCAGAAACTGCTTAGGATTACCCTGTTCTTTTTTTCTCTAAACTCTGTAGAATAGTTAATGAAACTAAGCATTAATCAAAAAACATACTGCAGCCAAGGTTTTAAATACAATGGTAGGATTACCTGCTGGAGACAACCACACTGATTCTATCCACTCCAGTATTTTGTCCAGGAGTTAGTCAGTGCCTTTCCTCCCAGGCCGATTCATGACCTGAATGAGAATTCATTAGGCTGTGCAAGAGCCAAAGTGAGTCCACGTAATTTCTGTGGGTAAGATTTGACCTCTGGTAATAATGGATTAAAGCTACTGTTTTTGAAGAAGTCCAGAGGAAGCGGGGTTTCACTGGGAATTGGGCAGCAGAGGAAGAATTTGGCACTGTGCTCGTGCCTGTGAGGGTGTCTGGTTTTTATCATGGTTTTTGTGCTGAAATCAAGGGCACACATTATTCTGGTCAAAAGACAAGGGAAAGCCAAGATCTGGTTTTGATGCCACCCAGCTGGGAGGATTATAAGGTTAGCAATGAGGCTTCTTTACTTGCCAAGGGGAAAAAACGTAGTGGAACAAGGGTGGACTTGCTGAAATGGTGGTGGATAAAGACATACTTACGATATATGCAATTACTCATTTTCATAATTCCAAACAGTCACAAATTGCAATAGGTACCAACCAGCTAAATACTGCCAAGAGCAAGTTGCTAGTTGTGTGCCAATCACTTTTTTTTTTTTTAAACACAAACCAACCAAGGCATCCAAAAAGCTGCTGCACATGAGAAGAGTTGAATGCCTGTTGCTGATGAAAGCTAAAGCTGCTGAAAGGTTCTGTGCTGGTTATTGTGAAACTGTTTCCATGCTGCCGATGTGAACTGCAGTGCAAGTGCAGGCTAATGTAGAATTCTCTGAGTTCTCTTTGTTTTACAGGGCTCATCTGGTCCCGGTGTTTTCCTTTGGTGAAAATGAACTATTCAAGCAAGTTGCAAACCCCAAAGGTTCATGGCTCAGAAATGTACAGGAGAAGTTGCAAAAGATAATGGGCTTTGCTTTACCACTGTTTCATGCTAGAGGAGTATTCCAATACAGCTTTGGCTTAATACCTTACAGGCAACCTATTCATACTGTTGGTAAGTTCCCTGCACCTTTTCTAATGCATTTGCAAATGTTTAGAAATTCATTAGTGTGTTGCTAATATCTGTAAATTTATAAATCCATTCTAACAGAAGTGGTTACTGTGCATCTGAAACAAATATGTGAGGTTTAAACTATTTTTTTTTAATTGCTGTCCTTCCCAGTTAAAGGGGGCAATTCGTTTCTCCCTTTCTCCTTTCTGTCCCTGGCCAAATCTAGCTTTTCATTCTCAGTTATCCTTAGGCTTCTATCCTTGGCAATCCATAAAGAAATCCCAGCGTTGTCCAGTTTTTATGAGAGGCCTGCCACAGCTCTGCAGCTGTTGCTGTGGGTTCTGGATGCTGCAGTTGTTTTGTGAGACGCCCAGAACCTTAATTTCTTATCTCTGCAGAGAAGTAGCAGCTGGATGTTCCAGCTGATGCCCAGCCACCCCAGCAGAGCTCTGGAGCAGGACTGCTGGAAGGAGTTTGTGTGATCCTGACCTGGTGCTCATCAGGACAGAGGGAGAGATGCAGGAGGAAAGGCACAGGACACTCTGTGGTGCCACTGCCACAGGCCTTGGGCAGGCTGCCACTTAGATGGCTCTGCAGGTCTTCAGGGTGTTTCCTTCTCTCTCGGTTTTTTCCCTTGGAAAGATCCTGTCTGTTTAATTGTGAGTGTGTGTGCCACGGCGACAGCAGTTTGGGAGAGTGTTTTTCCCCAAAAACTTTCATTTTTGTTTATCTACTCTCACGGGAGTGTGGAACTGAATATATTTTTAATGATTTTACCAGTGCTATTGACAACCACATCTTTACAAAACAGGTGATGCTGGGTCTCATGCAAAGGCAACAGCTGTCTGTCTGTAAATTTTTTGATAAATCATTTTTAGCCAAATTCTGACCTGAGTGAACTAACAAAAATTGAGCTTTTCTGGTGTTCCACAAGGGTCTTTGAAGGTGGCCCTCCCTTTTATATGGGATTGATTTGATTATAGTATGAAACAAATAAAAATGTTGAAGACAAAAATGTAGCTCTTTTTATTTTAAATTTCATGCAGATCTGTATTTTATCAGCTCATGCAGTTGAATATTTGAAAAGATTTAATTTTTAAAGCCCACATCGTACACAGGTAGGCTAAAAATGTCACTTATTTAAAAAGCCAAAAAGTTATCAAAGCTTTGGAATGAGATGTACTGGATGAGATCTATAACCTGCAATTTTTTGGGGGGCTGATGACACCAGGACTGTTCTGAAGCTTAAAATGTCATCTTCTTTGAGGCATTTCTTCATCATGACATGAGCACAGGAGTGCTACAAATCAGCAAGACCAGAGTCTTGCAACAGAACATGTAAGACCTCACGAGGTCCTTTGCCTTGTGTCTCTTTCCCCATGTTTGAGAACGATCACAATGTCCCTGTGTCCTTGTAAGTGTGTGGGGTGTTCTTGGTATGGCTCAACATGGCTTTGAAAACATTGGCTCATCTCCTGAGAGCTGCAGAGGCACAGTGAGCTCACCTGAGGTGATGAGCTGTGCTGCCAACTTGGCCAAGTAGGGGTGATTTCAGTCCTGGTTCAGAAGCCATGGATCCAAGAGCCACTCAGCTAAGCCAAGATATGTGAAGTTTGAGTGTTTGGGGCTTGATGAGTTAAGTTCTTTTGGTTTTCCTTTACTTTTTGTTTAATTACTGCTTTTCAGAAATAGAAACAACACTAAAATATCAAATTAAGCAGGTTCCTTAAAGCTACACATCATATTAGAGAGATGAGTGTAGTTTTCAATTCCACGAGAAATCTTCACTCCTGGGAGAAGAGACTGTTTGGGGGCTGTTTCCAGTCCTGCCTCTGGAAATCCTGTATTGTCTGTATATTGATTTCACACTCCTCAAAGATATTGCTCAATCCAGGGCTGGGCTCCCACCCCAGCCAGGTAAAGTCTGACTTTCAGCACCACACAGGGCCTGAGAGCTGTTGGCAGCTGGGGCTGCAGCAGGAAAATGCAGGCTCAACTCTTTGTAGTTCTGGCTAGGCTTCCCTTTAGTCATCTCCATCCAATCTGAAGTGGCAACATCTGTTGAAAGGGATTTTCAGGTGCCTTTGGAAAAGTTCTGAGGGTGCTTTTAGCTCTCTGTTTTTCTAGGCTTCCTCTGCAATCCCAGTCAGGTCTGTTAAGGTCTTGGTGCTTCCAGTGCAAGAACAGTGTCAAAATCTGGTGATTGAACAACAAAGGAAAGACTGAGATCATGGGAAGCTTCTCTTAGCAATCCACTTTTTAGCCATAGCTTTTTGGGGAAGAGAAGGCTGCCCTCTGGGTTTCCATGGAGTCACCTCCCAGGGAGCAGGTAGCAGGCTTGGAACAATGCCTGGAGAACATTTTGGTTCCAGTGACATTTGCGGGCAATGGATGGTTCAGAAACACCTCACAGGGTTCAGGGGATTTATGTGCTACCCCTCCCTAGGCTGAGGTCACCAGCAGCATTTCTGATATCCATTTTGAATAAATTGGAAGATAAATATTTCCTTCAGTCCTTTCATGTGACTGTGTGGTTGAGGGCATCACTGTCCTCTTAAGCATGTCCCTCACACTCAGTAGTTTTACTGTTCAGATCAGAACGGAAGACAGTGAGAAAGTACATTTTTTAAAATACTGTGTTGAACTTGTAGACAGCACATAACCCATAGGATTGTATTTGAAGTGTAAACTGCTGCTTCAAGTTAGAGCTTATCACTCTTCTCATTTGCCCTTTTGCTACCAAACTGAAATGTTGTGGGGCAGGGGTTTAATTCATTTTACCTGAACTTGAGCAAAAGGAAGTGAAAAACCAAACCCAGGACTCAGGCTTGTGAAAGGCAGGATCAGGCCCGAGAGTAGGAAAATTGTGCTGTGATTCTGCCATCTGGCTGGGAGCTGTGGTAGAGCTCTTACAGAAGGGACAGCAATTCTGCTTAAAAAGAGATGTCAATGAAACTAATGCTGTTGTGTTTGATTTACAGTGGGAAGCCCCATCCCTGTAAAACAGAACTTGAACCCCACTACTGAAGAGATTGATCAGCTACATGCACTCTATCTACAGAAACTAAAGAAATTATTTGAAGAACACAAAAGCAATTATGGCATCCCTGCACATAAATCGCTCATCTTCGAGTAGCAAATTACAATTTGTAATTCCAAATCTCATGCAAAGAAACAGTGTCTGCTGAAAGATGTCTTTCTTGCAATCTGTATTTTGCAATCTGTAATTATCCTTATGTAAGGAATACTTTTAAGAAGGGATTATTAGATGACTTATTGATTTTTATCTTATTCTTGAGAGGTGGGGGGAGGGATCATTGGGATGTAAGCCTCAAAGCCAGTGCTGTTTTGAGTTGTCCTTTTAGGTTCATGTGTGTCAGAAATGCAAGTGAGAGACTCCACACAGATGTTCTTACCACCATGGTACCTATCCACAGCTTGAGCATAGGAAATTGCCCCAGCATGAGATCACTAGCAGAAATATAAACCCAAGAAGTCTTTGAGTAGAGGTTGAGAGACTTAACCAGCATTTATCAAACATGACATCAGGTTGTTCTCTGAACATCAGAAACCCCTGCTGCTCTTCCACAGGAATGAAGGTGTGTGTTTTCAGCAGATGGCTACTGTAAACCACTTACATGAGAATTCAAGAAGAAATAGGAGCCTTCAGCCCCGAACAGGATATTGGCAAAAATGGTTTGTCCAAGTCATGGAGCAGAGCAAACTCTTCTGTTTGGAGAACAGTACGTTGAGATTTTTGTGTGCGTGTGTGTGCTGGGTGGTGGGAAGCACTGAATGACGTGACTTTTCTGGACAATCTGTGCTTTGGCTCACAAGTTTGGAAGATGAAGCAGCTTTGGGAGTTTCTGCCTCAGAAAAGATGGCAGGCACATGACAGGAGAAGTGAGGGAAACATGTAAACTCTTCATCCTGTGCAAATTAAAAATGATCCTATGTCAAGCACTTGCACAGAAGGAAAGGGAGCACAATTCGTTCAGTCAGTTCTGAAATTTCACCAAGGAAATTGTACTTGATAATGCCTTTTTTCCCCCCACTGACAGATGTGGGGAAGTATGTGTTAAGCTGGTGCTGCAGGCTGACACAGCTGCAGTGCCAAGGCAGTGTGAGCATAGCTCTGGGGTGCAGCAGGTTAAGAGGATGCATTGTCTATAAACCAGGTGCCTGAATTTCAGAAAAGGTTTATCCTAAATGTGGATATCCACTTCAGAAAAGAAAAGAAAAAAACCTGAGCCAAATTTTTTTTTGTGAAAATACCCAGGTCTTGGTTATTATTATGTATGGAAAGAATTGAATATATTACTGAATTTTTATGAGATAAATTCTTTTATTTGTATATGCTTTCTGTCCGCATGCAGACTTAGCAGATCTGATGTTAGTGAAGAGTTTGTTCTGTTCTAAACAGTTTTGGTGCCTGAATATTACATCAGTTAGGTGCTCTGACAGATCATGTATGGGCTTGTCAGGCAGCCTGGGCATCAGTTCAGGGCATCAGTCAGGCACTGCACACATTGTATATTTGATGGGCTGAAGCCCCCTAGAAGAAGCACTGTTTGGGCTTTGGGAACAAGGTAGAGTTCTGGAAAGAAAACATCTTAGCAAGATGAAGGTGTTTGAAGAAAAGAGTGAAAATTACTTCTATGGAGTGAACTGTGACTGAACCCCAAAACAAGTGTTTGCCAGACAGAGCGGATGTGTGTGCTCCAAAAAACCCTCCAGCAACAAGCTGGTTTCCTTAAGAGGCCTCTTCCCTCTAGTGCCTGTTTGTCATCCGGATGTAAACAATATTTACTGCTCTCATTTTCTCTACAATGACACAATCATTCTGAGAACCAGGGCTGGAATTTGCAGTGTCTGAATATTTGCCCTCTTCCCTGACAGGCTGCTGACAATGTGCCCACAATCCACCTCTACCTGAGCTTTCCTGGTGCCATGTGTGCCTGCCCTCCCTTCCCATGCCTTTGCTGATCACTGATGATCACTGTGGTGTAGGCATCTTGCTTCTTCACTTTCTGCTCACCTTTCCCTGGGTGGAGACCTCTGATCTCTATGCATGGAAAATACTGAGTGGTGGTTTATCAGTCAGCAGAAATGGGGTTTAGGAGCAGGGTTTGAGAAGAGGAAGCATTGTGACTGTGCACGTTTGACACCACCTTAACATCAGGATTGTTTCAGCTTTGGAAAGGGCATGTTTCTGGGGAGGTCAGGCATGGAAGGTTTGTCACCTGGGAAGAGGTCTCAGGGTCCTGAGGATTGTACAACATGATGATCCCTGAGCAGTTGCTTTTTCTTAGCCAGCTGTGTGAAATTTCCTTTGGATTTGTTTCTTTGCTGCCTGCCCTGATGAGTAGTGAGGATTGTTCATGAAAGAAGAATTTGGAGTCTATGTCAGATCATTCTCTCCTAGATCATCTGCTCTAATGAGATATTTCCTCTCATTCTCAGTCTGTTCTTTTTCCATTACCTTAATGATACAGAAGATCAAGCTGTAAATTTAAAAATATTAGCATTGGGTTGAGGATGGAAAGTAACAATGGTTTTTTGTTGATCAGATTAACCAAAATTTCTAGGGAATATGTGGATACTGATTTTGTGACAATATCTGGTCCAAAGGGTACCCTATAAGCAGGCCTTCCTCTGAATTCCATGAGGAAATTATCTGTGGGCTCTGTACCATCCATCACTGGCTCAGGGAGAACAAGTAGGGATTGTGTTACTATGGCTACTGATGTTGTCATTGCTTTGTAACAATGGAGATGGTAAAAAACCCAAAAACTGAAAAACTCAACAACAACAAAAAAAACACAACAAAACCTCCAAACAACTCAAATATTTATTGTTGCTCAGTTACCACTGCATATTGCTTATGATGGTCCTTCCAAAGTACCTTTTACTAACCGATTGTCTAGTGCACCTAGGACTGTTTTAAAATAGAACTTCTGTCTCTAAACATGATAGACATGGTGTCATCTAAAATATTTCCCTCTGTGTCAGTGTGTGGATCTGTAAAGCAGCCCTGCAATAAAGGCCACAGCCCTGGCAGCCGTAGACCCATTTTGGCTACCACAGGCACCAATCCCAGCACTGCTGCAGCCATGAGGGAGCTGCCCATGTGTGATGGAGCAAGGGTCTCCAGTTGCAGTTCATGTGGGACAAAGCAAGAGCAAGGAGCTGGTAGGAATGGTGACACGCCCTCCCCCAGCTGCAACTGGAAGAACTGGGCAGCACTCGGGTTCCTGGTGGGATGCCCACACTGCCTGGGGCCTGCCTCGTGAGGTATTTCTCTTTGTGCCTTTTAATGCCACAGGTAATCCCAGGGAAGCCAGCCATCCATCAACAGGAGAAGCTCTTCCTCTAAACCATGCAAACACTGCCTCCCCTGACATGCTCAGGATGAAATATCTGCCTGTTCCCTCGTGTGTGAACACCTCTGTGCCAAATTCCACTGACAGAAAGTCAATCCTCACGTATTTTTACTTTGTGCACTACATAGTATAGTTTACACTCTAACTTTTTATGGTACCTGTAATACATGATGTCAGTTGTTTCAACGATAGCTGTGGCAAGGAGGTGTGAAATAATAAAGGTTTGTACCAAAGTGGGCTTGTGCTGACTGGAATTCAGATACTGGAATTTGCTGCTGTTGGGTGAGGATCCTGGCTGAACTCGAGGGGTCACATCAGCCTGGCTGTCAGGCTGTGCTCATATCATGCTGAGAAATCTGGATGGATTGCTTGCTGCAGTCTCCTGAGGAGAACCTGAAGCCAGGTTCCTGATGGGGTTCCAAAGGGTCTGAGGAAGAAGTGACCCACAGCAGGGAAAGGCTGGGCTGCAGCAGCTGTCAGTCAGTGCCAAGGGGGCACAGCAGGGACAATGGAGCATGGGAGGGTGGGCAGTCTTCTGAGGAACTGGTGAAATAACAGCTTTTGAAGTTGAATTCAGTTTCAGTTTAAAGAAAGGTTTGAATTTTAAGTGAAAGTTGCATCAAGGAATCTGAATATTAGTAAGGGTACCCTAGAGAGAAGAACAAACCCTGCAGAGGCTCTGCTTCACTGTAGGAACTGGGGAGACCAACAACTACTTAGAGTAAAAAATGTGTTGCATTCATCTGTTGAGAAGAGGAAAACCACCCACCTTACAACAGTGATATATTTAATGGGGTTTGGTTGTGGTTTTTTTAAGTACAGCAGTTTAATGCAGCACTAACTCTGTAGTGACAGGTATCAATTCCAAAGTCTGGGAAAGGGTAATTGTATTTTGTTTCTAGTTTAATGCTTTTTTTAATGGAATTATGCCACCTTGCATCTTGGAATAGTATAAAGAGGGAAAATGGGTTAAAAGTAGCCTTGGATTGTTTTGAGGTAGTTCCATTATACGTGTGCAAAATTGGAGGTGTGTCATGGTTCATCAATGGATCAACATCACATCCTGGTTTTGCTGAAACACAAAAAGAGAAGCAAGTCATACCTGCAAAGCAAGAAATGGTTAAAAACAAGGAATGGAGAGGAACTGGACATTCATGCTTCTCAAGGTGCTGCAGCAACACTCATCCTGATCACCATTGCTTGTGATAGGTAAGTGATGTTACCTCCTCAGCCAGGCAGTGGATTCTGAAGGCAGTTAGGTGGCCTGAGGGATGTAGATGGTGTTTCAGCTGGGGTTTCTTAAGGTTGGTATCAATTCATGTCAGCTGAACTGCTCAAGCAGTGCCTACAGTGCAGATCCCAGAATTCCCTTGTATTTTCCCACTTTAATAGACAGAGCTGCAGAAAAGGATGAGGAGAGGAAAAAAAAGAGGAAATAGATTTGCTTAACGTGGTCATATGCTGAGAAATATATCCATTTTTAAAAAGTAACTGAGAATCATAGGTGAGGAACCATATCCTTTATGGTCGCTTTTCATACCCTAACATTAAGTTTCACAAATAGCACAAGCTTGGGAAATGCCTTTTCCAGTGCAGAGAGGAAGAGGCCCCCTTAAAGCGCTCTGGGATCAAGAAATACTTGTGGCACAACTTGGTGGACGTCTAGCCTGGATCCTTTTCCATCTTGGACAGTAGTTACAACTAAAACTGTTGGCCAACTGGCACCTGTTTTCCAATTTATTTTCAGTTAAATTTCCCACTGGCACAAATGGGGCCCCATTGCTTTTGGAACGGCTTTGATGAAAGGTAATGAACAGTCCAAGGGCCTGGCACATTGGCTGTGAGCTTTTCTTGGCTAGCATGAATCAACACTGGGCTCACCTTTCCCTTCTGTAGTCAGCAAGCAGTATTTCATCCTAGGGAACAGGTGTGTTACCTGGAAATCTGGCATTCTCTCTATTTACAGAGCAGAGACTGTCCTCTAGAGAGGTGAATTACAGCATTTTCCAAGGGACATTGTTTAGGACTAATTCTTACACGTAGTAATAGGGATATGTATGTGCTTCAAAACACACGGAGGTCCACATTACAACAGAAGCCAGGTGATTGATTTACTTCTGAAATTTATGCTATTTCTCATTTCAGTGGCGCTTCTGGTGAGTGACACAGCACTGGCTTTTAAAGTTTCAAAAATGTAGGGAACGCTGGGCTGCGCAGGGCAGGGCGGAGCTGCGTGGGGCAGGCAGAGCTGCGCGCTCAGGGCAGATGCGCGGGGCGGAGCTGCGCGGTCAGGGCAGATGCGCGCTCAGGGCAGATGCGCGGGGTGGTGCTGCGCACTCAGGGCAGATGCGCGGGGCAGATGCGCGGGCAGGGCAGAGCTGTGCGGTCAGGGCAGATGTGCGGCGCGGAGCTGCGCGGGGCGGAGCTGCGCAGTCAGGGCAGAGATGCGCGCTCAGGGCAGATGCGCGGGGCGGAGCTGCGCAGTCAGGGCAGAGATGCGCGCTCAGGGCAGATGCGCGGGGCGGAGCTGCGCAGTCAGGGCAGAGATGCGCGCTCAGGGCAGATGCGCGGGGCGGAGCTGCGCAGTCAGGGCAGAGATGCGCGCTCAGGGCAGATGCGCGGGGCGGAGCTGCGCAGTCAGGGCAGAGATGCGCGCTCAGGGCAGATGCGCGGGGCGGAGCTGCGCAGTCAGGGCAGAGATGCGCGCTCAGGGCAGATGCGCGGNCTCGACTCGGGGCCGGGGTGCTGAGAACGGCCCGTCCTCGGCTCCAGGGCACCGGAGAGGGTGCGATGCTCTCGAAGCTGCGTCCCTGGGTATGAGGATGTGGGCACGTGCTCGCTCACGCTAACGCGGAGGGACAGAGTCGTGTCCTCCAGTGCGTGGCTTCCCAGTGGTTCCCTGTTGCCCTCCGTCCCCGAGGAGGAAGGGAAGGCGGCTGGGATGAGAGGGGACAGCCGTGGAAATGAGTTTGTCCTCCCTGTGGTGCCAGGGGGAGCTGCGGCGCTGCGCTTGCTGAGGCTTTGTGGGCGGCTCTGCCTGCCGGCTGCCCGGCCTCGCCGTGTCTGTGCTCTGTGCCGAGGAAGGTGCTGCTGCTCCAGTGCCTTTATTCGCTCCCTGTTGTCCTTCTGATTCAGTGCCTCACCTGAAAACAATTCTGTCTACACATGACTTTGTAGCCTGACAATTCCTGAGGCTGGGAGGCGGACGGAAGGCACAGAAAAAGTAACACAACCGTTGCTGNACAGAGCAGAGACTGTCCTCTAGAGAGGTGAATTACAGCATTTTCCAAGGGACATTGTTTAGGACTAATTCTTACACGTAGTAATAGGGATATGTATGTGCTTCAAAACACACGGAGGTCCACATTACAACAGAAGCCAGGTGATTGATTTACTTCTGAAATTTATGCTATTTCTCATTTCAGTGGCGCTTCTGGTGAGTGACACAGCACTGGCTTTTAAAGTTTCAAAAATGTAGGGAACGCTGGGCTGCGCAGGGCAGGGCGGAGCTGCGTGGGGCAGGCAGAGCTGCGCGCTCAGTGCAGATGCGCGGGGCGGAGCTGCGCGGTCAGGGCAGATGCGCGCTCAGGGCAGATGCGCGGGGTGGTGCTGCGCACTCAGGGCAGATGCGCGGGGCAGATGCGCGGTCAGGGCAGAGCTGTGCGGTCAGGGCAGATGTGCGGCGCGGAGCTGCGCGGGGCGGAGCTGCGCANGAAGGCGGCTGGGATGAGAGGGGACAGCCGTGGAAATGAGTTTGTCCTCCCTGTGGTGCCAGGGGGAGCTGCGGCGCTGCGCTTGCTGAGGCTTTGTGGGCGGCTCTGCCTGCCGGCTGCCCGGCCTCGCCGTGTCTGTGCTCTGTGCCGAGGAAGGTGCTGCTGCTCCAGTGCCTTTATTCGCTCCCTGTTGTCCTTCTGATTCAGTGCCTCACCTGAAAACAATTCTGTCTACACATGACTTTGTAGCCTGACAATTCCTGAGGCTGGGAGGCGGACGGAAGGCACAGAAAAAGTAACACAACCGTTGCTGCTCTGGAAGCTGTTGAAATATATAATTGCTTTTTGATCTTCAACAAAAAGAAAAAAAAATCGGTGAAAGAAATGTTCAGTATACTCAAATTGGAAACCTGTTGACATTATAGCAGGGACTGTTTTTTGTGTTCATCCTTTTGAGCCTCTTTTCCTACTCCGCTCTGCTCTCCTGTGCTCTCCTGTCACCTTTCCCTGTGAGATGCTTTTGCCTTCCTCATTTGCAAGACTGCTGTGCGAAGTGAGTGGCTTTGCTAACAACTGACCGAGATGTTTTGTCTGCCAGAGATGATCCCCCTCCCTGGATCCCCGCTGTCCCTGGGCATGAGCAGAGAGTGGTGTGAGCTGGCTGGCAGCTGCTGCAGTCCCTGCCGTGGTGGCTGAGATGTCACCGGTGCTGCCTGCCCCTGCCCCGACGGACGGCAGCACTGCCACAGCAGAGCTGCTCTCTCAGGATGTGTGTGCACATCCCACCCTGCCTCCAGCCTCCGCTGACACTCGGGCTGGCAGCAGCTGGCACAGGGAAGAGGAGGTGTGGGCAGGAGCGTCCCTGGCTGTTGACAAGGCTCGGTGCACCCACCTGTGAGCAGCATCCCAGGAGAGCAGCGCTGTGGAGGGAGCTGGCAGACAGGTTTTAAGGAAACCAGATTCAGCTTGAGGTCGATGGCTGCAAGTTGAATGCCCGTCTTCAGGCATTAAGTGTAATGGCTGAAGCATGCTAAATGCACGGTTAAAAATTTCTAGGCACTTGCTCATCTTTTAATCTCTCATCTCTTTTGCTTGAAGAATCTAATTTTTTAGAATACAAACGACTTAGGTTTCTAATGTAAACAAAGGGTTGATGTGATTTATATTTAATTATACTCTTTTAAAAATAATGATTAAATTTTACTGCATCTGTAAGTCATGTGGAATAAAAAGGGCTTTTAAAAATGTGGAAGTTTAGTATCCTGTGCCCTGACTCTCAGACAATGGCAGACCACCTTATCACATATTCTGTCATTATTACTTCCATCAGTCAGAGTTTTATCAGCCATGAACCAGAAAGAGAAAAGTCTGTAATTTGACCATAAAACCTACTGAGGTGGAAAATATTTGCTTAACTCTCCTATAATGTGTGGGTTGAGAAAATGGATGTTGTTACCGTAGCTGGGTTACCAGCGATGTCATGTGAAATGCTGTACTCCTGGCTACCTCTTACAAATCAAGAGAACCCGTATTATTTCACTCTTTAGAACAGGAAAACCTGAAATCCTGCAATATGACATGCCATTAATTTTTAGGATGAGCCATCTGAAGACATTGTATTTGCAGCCTTTCGGGGAATAAGGAGGCCCTATGTAAACACACATTGCTGCCAAAGGGCATTTCACCTGAGTAATGGCTGTAAATTAATCCTATTAGATTGGACTCAAGTTGAGAGAAGTGGAAGTTCCCAGGAAGGTCTCCCTCCAGCTTCCACCTTCTCCTGCCTGGAGGGACAATGGGCCTTTCAAACTGGATGGTTTTCTGTGACCTGTTGGTTTTCATTTTGAAGGAAACATGTATTAGGATTTTTTGTTTGATATCTAAGTAGGGTCCATTGGCTTGACCTCACCATGGCTCATGTCTTGATGTAAGACTGTCTTTTGTGGATCTGTTTTCTGGAACCTAAAATTTTTCTTCTCAAGGTGCAGAAGTGGGGCACAGGGTCAAAGCTGACTATTTCCTCTTGAAATGAGGGGGGTGATACACTTTTTAAACCTGCCTGGTTTTCATATCCGGCTTTTGTGCCCAACTCCTCCATCCTGACAGCAGCTGGGGAAAAGCACAAGGGGTTTCTGTTCCCAGCACTGGTCAGCATCTCCTCACCCTTGAGCAGAGTGGTTTCCTTGTGGAAGGGCCAGCCCTGTTACATCAACTGCTCTCTGAACAGTAGCTGACAGCACTAATCTGCATTATATGGGATTAAACAGGCACAGTAATTAACTTGCATAAGCACTTTAGCAACTTCTGGCCTTTGAATTGCGGCCTGTCCTGTAGACATAGTGCAGGGCCTCTATAAACTGGGCACAGGACAGGGGGAAGTTGGGGAGAAACAAAGAAAGATGACATTTCAGCTGGAAACAGTGAGCAGGAGAGAGGAAGCACACAGGGTCACAAGGAAATAGCTGTTACCATTTTTTCAGGAGTCAAGGTGTGCTGAGTATCATACAGGTGTTGAAAGGGCAGGATGGGCACTGGTCTCCACAGCTCTCACTGGATCCACACAACTGTGGAAGAAATGGCTCAATTTCTGGTGCTATGTTGTGTTATTCCTATGTGAGAAGTGAAGCTGTACCTAGGAATTTATTATTTCAGTTTTATAGTTTTTACTCATCAGGAATCATACCTTTAACTAATCTTTACTGCTATGCTTAGGAGATTCAGTTCAAATGTGCAACCCTAAGCTGAACCAAAATGTAAATATGTCCATAATATCTGCTATCCTTGGGTGCTGGATTCTGGTCAGTGACCAAATGTCTGTAGACTTTAAGGCATCCATCTCAAAAAGCACTGTAGGAATAAGTCCAAAGCAATGCATCTTTTCACTCTTAAATATATCTAATGCAGGCAATTCAGATCTGCTTTGAATCAGAGGAACAGCAGGGAAGGCTGAAATGCATCGGCCTGTAGCAATTTCTCTTTCTTTGAAAACATATGGTGCCAAGGGAAAGGTCTCAAAGTCAGCAGGAAAACTTGAGAAGATTTAACTTTCCCACTATATGGTGTGTTATCCTGGGTCTCATGTGTGAAGCTTGTTTCACTTTTACATGAGACAAAAGTGAGGCGTCACCAGCAGGTCAGCTGAAATTTCTACACCTTGAGGGAAAAGGGTTGACCCAGTCTGACTCGAAGACCATGTGGGTTTCTTGTTTGTTTGACTTGCAGACCCAGGGTCCTCTTGTAAACCTCCCAGGAATGTGTTCTCAAGACCTTTTTGCCTTTCTGGGTGTGTTGTCTTCAGACATTTCAGAGCAAAGCACTACAAGTTTTCTCATCACCCAGACAGTCCCATAGCAGTGCAGATGCCTTAGGAACTATTGAGAAATGTGCACTGCTGAAGTAAACAGAGCCCTCAGGTATGATGGACCTCAGAGCAGTGTCACAAACCCTGAGACATTTAGTCTTGAAAACCTGTAGTAACCTTGGGAGAAATTATTGCCAGTGAATAATCAGCTCAGGAGGATTCCATGTACAGGTGCTGATGGTGCAATGATTTGCCTGAACCATGTGAAAACAAATACAAAAGGGAAAGTTGTCCTCAGTCTTTTTAACCAACTAACAGTAGGTCTGGCCCAGGAGTCTAAACATGGTCTAGAAGTCAGGACAGTGGGTTGGCAAAGAGGGAACAGGCTGACAAAGGACTAACCATTTTGTAATAAACAAAATAGAATTGATCAACTGATTGCCTTGGAATTGGGAATGGGCCCTCATCCTCTGTGCCCGGGTTAAATTCTTTGGCACAGCACAATTACTGCTTCCCAGGTATCTACTGCTGCAAAGTGCTGGAAGTTTATAGCCAGATCCCAAATCCTGCTGGCACTCACTGGCAGGAAGGGCCAGGGCATGGCTGCTTCCCCCGTGGCACCTGGAACCCCACTTGTGATAACCAGTCTGTACAAACACTGATGTGAAAACTAGAAGAGAATAAGGTATTTTAGTGGTTGAATTTGCTTGTCTCTCAAAATCCTGTACTGAAACCCTGAACCTCACTGCAGGGTGAGCAGCCCTACTTGGAGTATCTTGAGAAGATCTGAAGAAAACCACTCATGGGTGTGAAATGCTCTGATTTTTATCTCACTCTGGGCATGCTGTCAGTGGTGGTAAAACTAATAAGAGATATTGTCATCAACTTGGATCTTCTTTTCTGAGAGCTGAAAATTACTTTCATAGAAGCGAGAGTCCCTAGATACCTCTTTTAGACAATGATTTTTGTTTTAAAAGCTGCCCTAAACTCCGTATGTGCTCTTTTCTGTAAGAGATGGGAAAATTAAGAGAACACATTATTTACATTAGTAAAAAACAAAAGATAAGAAAATGATCCCCACTTGAAAGAACAAAACCAGAAGTATGAACATAATAACATGAAATGACTTTGAAGTTCAACTCATTGTAGAACTGGAATCCTAAACCCCATGTCTTGTTTCTACAAGAATCTCTTCATCTGATTTTGTTTGATGATAGCCTGGCACTCTGAACCTTTGGGAAAAACATAACTGGTTTGGATACCTGCATGGAAATTACCACTTCTAAAACTGTTTATTACACTATTTGTCTTAAGTCCTTCATGGTGGCAGCTGAATAATAATGATGACCTGCTTGATATTTGTATGGCATTATTACAAATTTTGCTAACATATGTGATGTATCCTTTTCAGTATTGGAAAGATATTTTCTAATATTGCTTGACTGTATTGCTGTGTGCTGTCTACAATTTCACAGTGCTGGATGGTAAGAGCTAGAATATCTATATATTCTAGAGAAGAGCATGAAATTGATTCTTTCCCTGTGAAATTGCCTATCACATGCCATTACAGTTTGTACACAGTTGCATCAAAAACATCTGATACTGCTTCCAATGAAGATTCATATTGCAGGACTCCTGTGACCCTTTCTGATATAAATACAACTTCTTTGCTTAAGGCAGAGTGGTATTTGTGAAAGGGCATCCTTTCAGCTGTGTGCTGAGATTTAAGGTGCTCCTCAAAGGCCGTGTTGGGTACAATGTTTTCTGCTTCATTCACAATTCCTATTCAGCCTATTGCCACTCCTGACCCATCTACGCAACAGGAGAGCTGCTCTGCCCTGGGGGAGAGTCAGGCACAGCCTCCCCAGCTTGGGCTGTCTGCAAAGGCCTCTGGCTTGCCCTTGCCGTGGTGCTGTCCCACTGCAGTCACCTGCTGCTCCCAGTCAGCGGGTGGAGTGGGAGTGGGGCTGAGCCAGGCACTGACATCAAGGGGAAATGGTCTCAGTGGGCTCTGGAGACTGACTGGCTTTACTTAATCTGGGAGAAGGCAAAACGAGCTGACATTGGGCAGTGCACAGGGACAGCTGTGCTTTTAGTCACTTGCATTAAAAATATATGAAAATTAATTGGAGTATAGTGTACAACTGTCTCCAGTCATGGATCCTGGGCCCCACTGTGGGCACCTGCTGGCTTGTCCCCTCTCCAGCCCTGGCTGCAGAGGAGGATTTGATTCCTTCTCTGTTTTAAGCTATACCCTTGATTGCACATGAAAACTGCACTCTTGGCCACTGTCCAGAGTTGTAACCTTGTTGCCAGAATTTATTAAAAAAGCCCCAGCCTGCCCTTTGTATCACTTAATCTTTTCTCTGATCATGAACAGTACAGAGGTAGGTTTGTAATGCACCAGCACTGTTTGATCTAATGCCAGTGCTGCTATGGGCTTTCATTATTTCTTGGGATAACATTCAATTAAATTTTCAACAGAAAAAATAGCTTTCTATTATGTGGTCACTGGCAATATATTTGAATTTATCAGGTATTGAAATAAACAGTATTGTTAAAAAATCCATCTGAGCTTAAGTAAACGTGATTTCTCTACAGCACAGTCAGGTAAATCTCCTATTTTAATAATTGATAAACATTTGAAATACAAATAATTAGAACATAATTCTCAGGTCCTGTTAATGTTTGAAAAGGGGTGTATAGCCACCCCTGTTTTTGGATTAGGGGATTGCAGCAAAGGACCGACAATGGACGGAGATATAGAAAGTTAATTAATGAGTAAATAAGTAGTTCTACATGCATGTGTGTACATATATGTAATAAAATGGAAGAATGTTCTGTAGCTGATTTCCACTCCTAAGAGCTCTTAGAAATTTTGAGTGATGCTTTTCATATCTTGAGTTCTCTTAATTCTCTCATGAAGCACTTAAGTCTAACTTACTGGAGTATAAAGCAATCTGAGGGCTGTGATTGCTCTGCAATAGCTCAGACCAAGTAAATACTGAAGGCAAGGTTTTTCTTTTCAAGTGTGCATTAGTTCCATCAGCACTCTCATAATCAGTCCCAGGCTTGTTCCATCTTTTTACATGAAGGGCATATCTGGATTCTCAAAACTATTGCACTTAGTACAGCAGTACTGATGACATTAAATGGAACATTTAAAAGTGTATATATACACAAAATTCACCTGGATTTCTGTTCTGCTCAAATACATCAAACATTTCCTGATTCATCAGTACTTTCAAACAAATCTTTGCAACAGAAGAAATAGGCACAAAGAACTAGAAAGGGGTCTGACAGAGGTTTTCTGATTTTAAGTTTGAAGAATGCATATCTGGAATCTGACTTCACAGCTGAAGCCCATGTGTAGTTAGGTGACCCAATGCCTTGATTTCAGCTGCTTTCAAATTTTTCCCCTCCACTAAAAGCAAGTGAATGAGGACTGAACAAATGAATTCAGTGTGACTGATTTGTGGCTTTAATTACATGTGATGTAAGGTGATGACCGTCTGGGGCTGTGACAGCAGGTTGCTGGTATTCTCACTGCTCACCTGCTGCTCATGCCTCTCCCCCAGGGAGGAAACTCCATTCTGTTTATTCCCTGAGCTGAATCATTTCAGAAATCTGGCTGGGAAGGCAGCCATAGCCAGAGGAGCTGGAGGAGCTGAGCAGGCTGACCAGGGCTGAGGGCACAGCAGCTGAGTGGGGTCTTTGGGGGAACCCCCCACGCTGGAGGAGAAGCTTGGTGGAGCTGCAGCCTCAGATGTGGGCCAGGAATGCTGTGAGGAAACTGAGGAGCAACATCATGGATTTCAGCAAGACTCGAGAGCCACCCCTGGATCTGCACCCACCTCAACTCCAGAGGTATTTGGATATAAAGTATTCATCCAACAGATGTTAAGAGAGATGCTCTGACTTGTGGGGGAAGGGGTTTCCTCATGCTGGTTTTAATGCAGCAGTGGGAAAAGGAGCTTCACTCTGGAGCTGGCCATCACTGCCCAGATGTATCTCTGATGTCTGTCAGGGGCCCTGGCTGGTGCTTAGTCCCGCAGCCCAGAAAGAGGTTTCCTGAGCTAGGTCTGGAAATCTATAAAGGTATTGGGATTTGTTTATTAGTAAATACAGTATGTCTTTTTGTTTTGGTATGTAAATCTTTTTTTTTAATGGGCAATAATATTGCACAGGGACCTAGCAATGAATCAAAAACCCTGAACATCATAAAACAGTCTCACAGAAAAAACCCAATAGATGTGTTAAGAGTATTTTTGTTTTGTTTTCCTTATTGCAAGCTCTTCGTGTTTCTAAGACCTTGTCTGCAATGGGCTTTTAGTCTCTGCTTGGATTATAGCAGTGATGCAGACCGCTGGTGCAGATGTGCTGCCACTAAGTACACAATGACTGGAGCAGCAAATACCCACTGCAAATGCAGAGTATGGAGGGAAGAAGGGAAAGCAGTGTGCATGGGGCAGGCTGTGAAGTGAAGAGTCCAGTGTTAGTTTCTGGTGGTGTGTTGGTTTAATTTTGCTCAGGAGATGAGTAAGAGAGAACGCAAACAACCACCACCAGAAAGTGTGGTGGTGCCAGGCAGGTGGTGCAAGAAATGGTGCAAAGTCACCAGCCCTCCCACAGGCAGGGATGTCAGGCACTGGCATGCAGGGAAGTGTCTGAAATGAGGCTGCTGTGCCTCTGCTGAAGCAAACAGGCACACAGGGCATGTCAGCCTCCCAGGTATGCACCCACATACCTCTGGCCAGGCTGTGAACTCTTCAGTTCAGCAGCAGCCAACACCTACTGAAGCCAAGAGCAGTCTGGCTCAAGTGAGAGGGATATGATTTTGCTTTTCAGTTACCAAGTATTGCATCTAATTGAACCTGCAGCAGAGGAGAAAGGCTGATCTTAAGCTGATAATTCCTTGTTTAGATGTGACTTAAAATAACTGGCTTTGGGGAGCAGCAGTGCCTCCACTGATCCCAGTGAGAACTGTCATCCTGCCAACACTGGCTGCGGGTCCCAGAATTACCACTGCCAATGACATCAAAGGCCCACTGTCCTGTGTTCCTCATCACCCACTGAAGGACTGACTGAAAATCAAGAGCAAGAGCTGCTCAGGGCCACCAAGGCCTGAAGAAACTGGCTCAGTTTTAGCTCCCCTCCCTGCCTCATTTGAGCAGAAGGTGTCAGCCACCTCCTGGCCTGGCTGAGGGGCCTGGAATGCAGCTGGTGAGATGTGATCACCAAACCTGTCATGTACAGAGGCTGTTAGCACAAGTAGTGCTGACAAAACAGGATACACATGCATGAACTTCCCATTTTTATATATATCTGGCTTTCTGTGAATAACTTGTCAGTTCAGGACATCCATAACTAGATCGTACTGCCACATTTTGAAATTTTAGCTCATGATAGAAAAATAAAAGCAAATAGGAGGAGGTGTCACTAAAAGCAAGTGATGAATCCTGGCACTGTCAGCATTTTGGATGATGTGAACACATTTCCATGCACTCAAGAGCCAGTGATCTGTATCCTTGTTACTCATTATCACGTATCTAACCATAACTATGTTTTCTGTTACATGGCAGCAGAAGTATGCATGTTGTTTTTCAAGTATGAAAAGGCCTTTTCCTTGTGGCTGAAGTCCCACATGCTAATTTGCCAGCTGCTAGACTTTGATCCTAGTCTAGCACAACTGCTGTGAGATCAAGGGCTGTGTTCCATTTACCACAACAAGCTCTGTGGATGATGGAGAGCAGGGGTTACAGCAGCTGAGTTGAGCGATGTTGTGAGTCACATGTTGGCAACAGCCTGCTCCAGAAAAAGTTGTACTTGATGTCTACAGCTCTTGCAGAAAGGGAAAAATCAGAACTTTGGGCGACCCAAACATTTAATTCAACAGGAAGATTACCTGGGTTTTGGCCTGCCCTTCCCCAGTGCCAGTTCTGTTGAGCTCTTGCTGAAAAACATCATCGTCTTGAAATACCAGTGGCAGTTCTCCTGCCTGCATTTTCAGCTGGCCACAACTGGGCTGCCCTGCAGCTGGCACCTCAAGCATGACTTTTTTGAGACTTAGGTTAGCCAATCCCCTATATATAGCCATAGCATATATATATTTCCTAAAACAAGAACTGGGTTCCGTAGGCAATAAGATTCTCCCGAAAGCCCCACTGCAAGCCTCAATCTAAAAAAAAAATCTTTACTTGCACTACAGAAAATTTTTAAAATGTTAATAGCAAATCTAAGATTCATCCTTGTGGATTCAAAGACTGTCATGATTTCAGACTTTGTTTATAGAAACATCAATGTCTTATTTATTGGGATTTTTTTAGGTGAAGATTAGTCTTTCTTTTGTACTTAGCTCTGGCAAATGAAACATAGGAAAATTGTGGATTTCCCCAAGACTGACTGTGAGGGATAGAAGAGCTTTGGGAGTGGTGTTTTCAGGAGGTTGGGAGATCATTTGATTCCTTAGAATTGAAAGTGGCTGTTTAGTATTCCTCTAGGCAAAAGACATTACTAAATATAATATCAAACTATTACATAAGGGTGATGGAGTGTAGATCTGTTCCACACTGCACGATTGTGTTTGCAGAATAGTACCAATGAATTTCGAAGATCAAACTGCAAGTTGGGTTTTTTCTCACTTAAAAAAATAACTGCCCCTTTCATGGTGTGATGACTGTGATGTTGATTGTTACCTTCAGTGTTGGGTACTGAGGAGGGGATGGATGGAGTAATAAAGAAGTATAAAAGGCTTCATGAATTAGTGTTCTAAGCTGTTAAGTATAAAAATAAAGATGGATCAGTTAAATGTCTTTTTTCCAGGAGTTTTGTCCTTTCAGATAGTCAGAGGAAACTTAATGTTGCTATAAAATCTGTCCCTTGCACACGTCAAATAAGGAAGTAGTAAGGAGAGTTGAAAGCATTTTAAAGAAAGTTTCTTAATAAATTCTAGTTCTTGATGGTTTGTACCATGTTTTCTTTGCCTCAGATAGAACATAGCAAATAACACCTAATGACAGTTCTCCTGGCTGATCCTATCCGGAAGGTATTCAGATTTCACACTTTGATTTGTTATTCCACAATATACTTTCAGTAACAACATTCATCATTCACCACCACCTTTATATCACAGTAATGACGGTGTCAGCTGAGTAGTCTACTTGTCTATTGCAGACTTAATATCTTGAAAAAAAACATGCTCTAATGTATTCTAAGAATAATGGACTCTAAACCAGCCCTATAGTTTGCAGACATTTCTACCACATCCACATACTACAAAACTACTGTTTTATTCTTTAAACATAAGAGATGAAATAGAACTTTAAGTGTATAATGACTCAATATTTATCAGGCCTGAGATTTTACATCCATATATCTTTGCAGGTAATTAACAAACTTTTATCTGGGTCTCCAGAAAACATCATTCATTTCTGCTTGTTTACATAAGAAGCAATTATTGCCAAACCCTCCTGTGGTGAATAGCAATACCTTGCTTCAAGCAAAAACAATGCTGTTGCTGTGCTAACATCCTATTCTGAATCAAAAGGGAGCTGACTCAGTTCAGTGCATGCAGTCGAGCCCTCAGAGCTGTCATCCAGGAGCAAAACAGGTTAAGTGAGATTATGACCTTGGTGAGCTGTGCTAATGACTGTGATTTAGAATTCCAGCCTTCTGTCTCAAGCAGAGAATTAGATGAGACAAAATGCCTTTGAAACAACTCAAATTGCACTTAGCAAAGTGCAGATACAATTAAAAAAATGTACAGTGAGTAACTGGGTGATCTCCAGCTAAAGCATGCTCAGTTTTTCCCAAGCTGGCACGTGTGGGAAGTTCCTGTACAAACCCCACAGAAGGTGTGTTTGCAGGAGGTCCCTTGCATACCTGTGCTGTGCTGGTGCTGGCTGACAGCACAGGAACACAGTGCTCCTGGTCCACAGCCACTACGGAGAATTCTGGCCCAGTAACTTCATTGGCTGGCAAAGACCAGCCCCAAAATATATTTTGTGAGTGACTTGCCGTGTGTGAGGATAAATTCATGTTCATTCTCTTCCTGCCAGAGGTAACAGCTATTTAGATTGGAGTTGGAACTTCTTGGCATGGGCTGTCTCCAGAGAGGCCCAGCATCAGTATTCAGGAGCAAGTGCTGCTTGTGCTCAAGCTGGATCACCATTCAGAATAAAAGATTCTTTGAATTGCGGTGTTCTCCTGTGAATGCAGCAGAGTTTTGGTCTCCTATGCGAAAGATTTGGGACACATCCCTTAAAAAACATTCACAGCAGATACAGAGCGTTTATTGTTTCCAATTTTTACACACATTTGCAGATATTCTACTTTCATTTCTTGGAAATGCTAATGTATTTGAAATATCAGAGGAGTGAAGAGGTACAGAATGCAGTGTCTTGAGGAACACAAACATGTCCCATTAGCTGAGAAGTGAAGGTTTTGCAGCGATGCAGATCATGGTCTGTGTGTTGTTAAGCAAGTGTGGTTGTAGTCTTCCTCACGCATAAACTGTCTTCCTTAATCTTAATCCTTCTAATCCTTAGACCTTTCCTGTGTCAGGTGAGGATGAATGCTCCATGTGCTTCCAGCTACCACTGGCCTAGTTTCCCTAAACCCAGACCACCCTATATCTGAACTCAGTGTTGTATCACTTTAATCATCAAAGAGATCACAGTCTTCACTTACTTATGCCTTCATAGATTTACTTCAGAATAATGCCAAGGTGTAGGAGGATTATAAAATCATACTTTCATTATTGCACCTTCAGCTCTGAAATCCTGAATGAGACCTTACTCTTAAGTCCTCTTGCCTTTACCCTATGCATATTCTCTTTTTATTTTCTGTGTATTTTCTGACTGTACTTGTTACAGCAAATTCTCAGTTCTGTATGTTTCTGATGCTAATGTTTTTAATATGTTTTCATGGTATAGAATGAAATGCTACTGTATGTACATATATTAGTATTTAATTTAGAATTTATTTTAATCAGCGATCTCTTTTTCTACTATTGCAGTGGGGTAGCCTTAAAAGATATTGAATTCTGCAAGTACTACTATTGAATTACTGAATTTGGCAATTACTTTATTTAACATACAATTATTTTCTTAGGCATATACAACCTATCTGATAGGGAAGTTCTGTTTCATAATCTGTTGTTTCTGATACCAGATTTTGAATCACTAAGGAATTGCTATGAAGCAAAGGAGTATGTCCATCAGCCAAAACTTAAATGAGCCTCATTTTATCATTACTGAGGAGTGATTTGGAGAGTGACGGTTCCCTTAAGCAGTAGGTTGTGTGAACTGTTTGGTGCAATCACTAAGGAACACTGTGAATGTAAAGATGAGCAGATCTGAAATTCAGCTCAGCATTTCCCAGAAGAGCCCATGGACATGTATGCCCCTGAATAATCCCTGTTTTTACACATGTACAACTGTCATCAGTGAGGCTTTAAGGAAATAGTTCACTTTTTTCTCCACTCTGTTTGGCACATGTCTGCTACTCCAGTCCTGCATAGCTGCAGTGTCTCCCAAGTGCTCTGCAGAAGGGTGATGGGCAAATGGCACTAAACAGAACAAGCCCCAAAGCATTGCCTTGCAGGGACCAAGCAGGAGACAGCCTGGCACTGATCAGCTCAGCCTGCCAAACCAGACACCCCTGCTAGAGCCCTGATTTTTTTAAGAATTCCCTAGTTAAGATTACTGAAGCTTTGGCTTCCTTTCCATATCTCTGCCAGAAGAAAGATGTTGTTCCCTCCTTTATAAAACATACTGAAAGCTATTCTTTTGAAGTCTGACAATTTTACAGAAGCATTGTTGTACTGCACTACAACGAAAATCCAAGCGTGTTCAACGATCTTAAGTTTTGCAGGCTAAATTTCACGTGACTGATTTGTTATGTCAAAGTGAAATCAGATGCAGCTATTAGGATGCAAGCAACCCCAAATTCAAAATCAGTTTTATGTATGAATCATAATGCAGTCTGAATAGTCATTCCCTGAGTGTACTGACTAACAGCACCTTGGAGTCTGTGAGTCACAGAACACTAACACTTGTGTTTTACACAACAGACCTGAAACTTATTGCTATATCTGTCTTTTTAAAGTATACTCTAGTTTTGGGTTTGACACACCCCAGCTGTGAGGGGATGTTCCACCATGAATGTGGTTTGCGCAGAAGACAGGATAAATGGAGGGTGTTCTCCCAGAATGGGTGGGTACATTTGGGCACATGCCAAGCCATGGCATTTCTCAAGCTGCCAAAGATGTGGCAGTTTACCTCAATTTTCTCAAATAACCCTAAACATCCCACCTGCACAAGAACCCAAATTTAAGCTTCTGTTTTGGAAACCCTTGGCCACATTTGTTTTCTGGTTGAAGCCTTAGACAGCAAAATGGTCTTGTTTTATGAAAATATTGCACAGTAGTTGACTAAACAAAGCCCATTGAATAAAAGCAAACTCTTGGAAGCCTTTGCAGCCTTCACCTGGTAGAGCAGGAAAGCACTCTTGGATTATTTTGGCCACTCACTGTCATGTTACAGAGTTTATAATTTGCCATCTCTATCTGCAACAGTACTTGTTTACCATGTTTATTTATTCAGAACTGCAGAAGAAAGCAGATCTACTCTGAGAAGGGGCTTTTCTCCATCCTTCTCAAATATCAGGTGCACACAGGGTAGTCCAGACAAACCTGGTGAGTCTTACTAGGGTGGTCTAAAAAGCAAAAGGGTTCTGTGCCAGTGCTGCTTGAATGAAGAAACACCCTTAAACCTGTGCAGCACCGAGGTGGGAGGGGTGTTGTGGACTGGGCTGCAGCATGTCCAGAGCAGCCATGCCCACGGAGCAACACCTGGGAACAGCAAGCTGTGGGGGAGCCCAGTCTGGGCAGTTGCTGGGGTACAGTGTGGAAGGCTCAGACATGGACTTAGGCCTGGGCTTGAATGTTATTATGGTCTATTTGATGATTAAATTGTATTGTGAGAGTCTCAGAATACCACTGTCTTTGGAGCCCATAGGGATGAACATTTTTCTGCAGGTTTGAGATACCATTCATTGTTTGATGATTTGATTCCTCTTGGCTGCCTTTGACACCTCAGCTCCACTGTAACGTTTCACTGGCCTAGAAAATGACAGGCAGCTTTTGAGCAAGAAAGTTCAGGAGCAGAAATAAATTCTATTTTTAATCCTTCTTCTGATTTTCCACGGGTGACACAGTTTCTCATGGCATGGCAGTTCCAGGGTGCAGCAGTGTTTCCGAGTGTGCCCTGCAGCTTGTTTCACAGATTTAACCCCTTTACATGCTTTCCCCTAATTAGAAATTTCAGGTTTGTAGGGTTATCCTACTATTAATACCTGAATGACACTCTGATTTATCACAGTGCGTTGGCAACAGAGCTGTAGGATGAGAAAATACAAGCTAGGAATTTAAAGAAGTACTTTAAGCACTAAGAAAGCTGAGCCTGTGTCAAGTGGTGATAAATTTTCCACTATACCCTTGATCACCTTATTATTAATGTCATCAATCTCTCTGTGAAAAGTGGCTCTGGGCATGCCCATATGACCAAGTGTTCTACTAAATAATTAATCATTCAGGCATGTTGCCAGAGTTTGCTGCTTTCCAATTTAATCTTAGCAATTTACTCATTTGTTTCTTTATTTGGAAACAAAAAGCTTCACAGATAAAAATGAGTCAAATGTACTGATATGGATATGAGTACTATTTAGCATTGAAATAGTTGCTTGCTCATGTTGCTTGCTCTAGAAA
Organism: Drymodes brunneopygia; assembly: GCA_013400955.1. Taxonomy (NCBI): domain Eukaryota; kingdom Metazoa; phylum Chordata; class Aves; order Passeriformes; family Petroicidae; genus Drymodes; species Drymodes brunneopygia. The sequence goes on along the minus strand of VZTZ01029927.1, from coordinate 286,847 downwards.
TGTTTTTCCATCTTTTAAAGCAACACCCCAAAATTACCAGCTGTGAGAATGATCACTTCAGGAACACAAGCTGTTTCTGCTGCCAGAACCTGCATCCCAGCTGGCTCTCCCTGCCCCTTCAGCAGTAGCTCAGCCCTCTCTATGCTTAAAAGGCCATTCAAAATGCCACTCTAGCAGGATATCTTTAGAAATAAATTATTACAATGTCAGTTTGATTGCTTAATTAAAAATGACCATGGATATGAATCCCTTTGTTGAATAGGTTATTGTCTAAACCAAAATAAGTTCTAAGCAAATGGTTTTAAAATGTTATCTTCTCTTTAGTTACAATTAACTTATTTTAGACTAACACTGAATTAACTTGTAGCATTCAATTATTTAATGAGTCATGATGACACTTTTGTAATTATAGAGTCATTCATTTTTCACATGTTTGAAGGCGTACGCTGAAATACATTCTCTTGAGACCGTGAGCTTTGTCCCACTCAAGCCCTTCTTTAATGGTTTCTGCTATTTCACATAAGAATTCAATTTGATTTTAGTTTGAACATATGTACCAACCTGTACTCCTTTATTTTGTGTCCCTCCAAGGATTTTTAGTTAAAAGCTCCCACATCTGTTATATCTGTGACACTGTTGGGTTTTCCCCCTCTAGCTTCTTCCCAAGAATCAGTGGGCAGCAGCCTGTTCATGAAAGATTAATGCCAACCTTCCACACATATTTACCCATTCATAGACTCTCCTCTTTCAGTGTGGCTCGTGGTTTTGTTTTTATTAATTCCCCTTGGATATTAGCTAGAATTGGCCAAATATAACATTGGCTTGCTGTTCTCTTTCCTGATGAGTCAGTTGACTGTACTTTCAAATCAGTATTTTCATAAGATCACTTGCAATCCTCCCTGCTATTTACTGCTTGCTATTCATTCTCTGTTGTTGAACAAAACATATGGCAGTGTTTTTTCCCCTTGACTGCATGCCTGAAACTTTTTAAAGGGGAAACTGAGAATAGTTAATGAGCTTCTCCTTCTGGGAATCAAAAAGAATCAAGCCAAACAAGAATTTGTGAATACATGAATGTGGTTAAGAACAGCCATGCCTGTTTTCCCAGATACTCCTTCCCTGCCTGAATGCTCCAGGGTGATACAACTACTTCTTTCCTGCCTTTAATTGTGCTGCTGTGCCTTTTTAATGAAAATATAAGCAAGCTACTATTTCAGTTTCCTATCATTATTGTGTAACTTGTGTAGGAAAGGCCACTGTCCCCCACAGTGTAGTGTCTTGTGCAGGTTAAATTTCCAATTATAAAGATATGCTATCCCTCATTTTATTGATGACTCTTATGTGTACTATCTATCCCCACATTCTTTGGTTTCCCCATGGGCTACTTAGCATAGACTGAAAAGTGCTAAAGTGACACACGACACCCATATCTTCCAAAGCCCTGCTCTGTAAAATCTACATTTAAGTAAAAGGTGTGGTAATATCCCTGATATCATGAAAAGCTTTACTTCTGCTGTATGTAAACATCAGGAATCTGTGAAGAACCTCGTGAAAATACTGCATACACGTCCGAGCCTTTAAATCAGCATGTTGTTCTTTGCGTATATATGTATAATTTCTTAAGCCTTAGGTGTCTGTAAAGTTGAAGTTGCTTTATCACTGTAGGCTGCAGTTGATGTTTCACTTCTGATGCTGAGCTGCATTAGGAGCCATCAACTCCTCATTGACCCTGAGGACTGTTAAGGATACAGCCAATAGCCATGTCTATTTGGAATAAATATAGCCAGTTACACAGTGTTTAGATTTCAAATGACTGAAAAGTTCAAGCAAACTTAAACTGATGCACTCTGTAATAAAGGTGAGGCTGAAATACAAAGTGTACAACAAATCTGTATTTGAAATGAAAATTTAGTTGAAATCTCCTTCTCATAAAACTTGATAGTATTCAGACTTAGCAGTTTAATAAGGATCACATTTAATTTCAAGTTACGGATTCCAAGCATTTCTCCAAGTGAGGCTTTTCCCAGTGTTTTATGGCTCAGTTGTTGGTGATTATCCAGAAGTAAATAAGAGCAGAGGGTTCAACATGAGATCTGATGCTGAGCAGATGAGCTCTGTGATGTCCAGTGCTTTATCACCCATCTTCCTTTACATCAAATCACTTTTGTAGTTTTATCCTGAACCTTCCTTGCCTTGGAAGAAATGTGAGAGATGGTGTAACACAAATCTAGGGCTCCTTTCCTAGTGTTAATGTTCACAACATATTTATTAAGTTTACTCTATCTCTACCAACATAAGTAAATCTTTTGGCCGACGACACCTGAATTCCCTTCTGTTGCACAAATGTCTGCATTTTCCATCTTTAAAAAATAAGTTTCTTCTCCTTCCGTGTCTGCTTATCCTTTTTCACTTTTTTCCAGTGAGTGTGCAACTGTTTTAAATGTCTCCACACTCCTACCGTAATTCAGGTAGCATCCCTTTTACTCAAGCAGTTCACGACCTTTATAGCTCAGATAACTCCTGTGGATAATTTTTCCTGCTTTTCAGAACAATCAGCAGTCATCTCCTGTGTTCCAGTTCTAAACACTTGGAAGTGTTTTTTCTAGTAACTGATGTGACGGACTTAGTTGGTCTTTGGATTAGAAGTATATACCCTGTTAATCTGCTTTTAGCAAGAGTGAGAACATTCTCTGCCACTTGAGTAACTGTAGGCGACTGGAGATGCAAACAGTGCTTTTTCCTCTGAAGCGTGGTGTCTGTGAGGGGAAGGAGGAAGGGCTGCAGGTGGGACACAGCCCTGGGCAGCTGCACGGTTTATAAATGGCTCGGAGTAACCCACTGCTGATGGTCTGTAGGTACATCAGTGTCCAGGCTCACGCCTCAGCTCTGCAATCCTGCTCCCCTTGCCATGTGCTGTGCTCTCAGATCCCTGGGATGCTGTGCCAGGGGCCTGACCTGCACGAACTGAGGAAAACAAACCTACCCTTGTGACAATGGTGGCTGTCACCACCGCAGGGGCCACCCTGGCACCCGCGGTAACCAAATCTTTCCTCTGGGCTTTGAAACCTTCTTCCCATTTGCTGTTTTTACTTCACTTATCTTTGGCAGGTGCTCATTTGTTTTGTTTCAGTATTGTATTACACCGGTTAAATGAAAACCTCTAATTCTGAAGGAGTATTTGCAGGGCCTGGATGAGTCAATAATGACAGAATATCCCTAGGAATTGTTAAAGAGGAACCCAGCCTTGAGAAGCACTGACCAAAACCTTTCCAGGTGACGCCAGCTGGGGTCAGAGTGAATGTGAAATGAGCGATGTGTCAGCCCTGCCAGCAGAGACGCAGGAACCCCTGCAGCAGCTGCCACGGGGGACACGCTCCTGTAAACCCTCAGAGCCGGCAGAGCCCGAACGGCGGCCTCAGGCCCTGCAGCGGCCCTGGCTCTTAGCGCGGCCCGCTGGGGCACTCTCACCCCGCTGCCGCGGTCACTCTCACCGGGACACCTGGCAAAAGCATCCCTCAATGCGCGCCGCCTGCGCGGCACCGGGGCGGCGGGAACGCCCATGGGACCAACCACGGCGTCAGTGGCGGGCCCGGGGCCGTGAGGCGGCTCGGGATGGAAGGGTCGGCACCGGCCGGGTCCCCGCACCGGGGCCGCTCNGGGTGCGGCGGCCATGCGGGCCGCGGGGGTGCTGATGCGGTCCGGGGGGCTGCCGGCGGGGCCGGCGCTGCCCCGGTGGGAGCGGCACTCCTTATAATTAATGATATCACAGTCGGTAACAGGCGCGTTTTTCCGTCTGCCCTGCTTTGTGTTCGGGCTCCGGCGTCCGAGGGGCTGGCGGGAGCGCGGCGTGAGGCAGGTACTCGGTGCCATGTGCCGTGTCCCCGGTGCGGGCTCGGGGACCGACCCCGGCCCCCTGCGCTCGGCGTGCGGCTCATGGCCCGCGGGCGCGGGTGGTGCGAGGCCGGCAGGGCCGCAGGGGGAGCGCGCCGGGATTTCCAGTCTCGTTTCAGGATTGCCGATCTGTTTTCCAGGGGTTTGATGCAGGGTTTAATGCTGAGGTGCGTTCTCTTCCAGGACTCGCCCGGGAAGGGTAGCGTAGGAACATCTTTCACTCGTAGGGAGAGCAGCAAGCCTTAAAATACTACTACAGATAGTGCCATAAATAGTATGAAGTTCAGTGTTTGGGGCTCATACAGGATCCCTGGGAAATAAGAAAACAGTAAACTCCAGAAAAATTAGGGCAGGAACAGAATAAAAATATTTATTAAGTAGTTTATCATCACTACTTTTTTTTTTTTTAACCTTACTGAATAAACAAGCCCCTCCCCAACATTTAATTATTATGTACACTAGCTGGTATGTAATCTTTTATGACAAGTACTGCATTTTGTTTTAGAGTATCAGATTTTGGAGTATAGCTATTTTTTTGGCCTGTGAACTGGGTTTGATAACAACAGATGTGGAATTCCTGTAGTTGAGTAGCCTCAGTTTTTAAGTGCAGAATTAATGAGAAAGAGCAATAAATGATAAAAGATTTTGGTTACTTTAAAAAGTTTGTTAAGGGTAAGGGCAGTAATTTTTACTCAAAATACAAAAATTCGAGTTCACATGAAATTTGTTCGGGGTTTTTTTCTCTTGTTATTGTTTCAAGCAAAATGTAAAGAAAAAGCAAAAAATGAACCCAAAAGCCTTGATGTGATTTTGACTGGTTACATTCTACTCTTGATACAGTCTTTCTCCAGGGTGAATCACCCTCTCCTTGTGCAGAAATTCACAGTGGCTTATGACTTTTATTTCCTGGGGCTAAAAAGCAGACGCATGAAATAATAGATGTGTTATCAGGTCTTAACTATATCCTAAGAGAAAGGTAATCATCTGGGTACATTCATAAGACTTTATATTCATAACCATCTGCAGCACTTCTCATACTATTTTTTCTGCGTGCTTTGAAAAGTTAAGGAAAGACATTTTAAAGTTTGGTAATTCCTCCTTGATCTGTAGATTTATGCCTGAGGAATGGCTGAAACTAAACATTGTGATTTACCGACCTGATTTTCTTTGTAGTTGTTCAGCATGTTTGTTATTGTTGGTCCCTAGAAACAGGAGGTAGGTTCACATTTAACATTTGTATGTTCCGTGCTGATGGCTGAATGACAAACTTGAGTCAGTGTGATGGAGCTGTGTGGTGAAAACTTTTGACACTCATAATGAAGTCAGCTGTGGTTATGGATGTGGTCCCTCTTGGCTGGTCAGGAGAGCAGGCTTCTTGCTCATGGATATAGAATCCCTTGGAGGGGTACAAACTTACTGACTTAATTCTACAGTAGTCTGTTTGACCTGCAATAAACTGGCACTTGGTTCTGAATGTTTGTGCTATCTTCAAGTGTCCTATCCACTCAAAGTAAGGATGAAGGTAATAAATTGCAGCCTCATTTTTATTCTTTATATTTCACAGAACTGGGATGTTTTGAGAGAGCTCTGGCTTATTGCTGTGGGGCTTTGACAAAAGCACTATTAATGGCCTGAAAAGAGGTGTCAGGACTGTGGTGTGTAGAATCTGATTCCACTTTTCAGAAGTGTTTATGGGTAGTTCCCATCTTCCCTGCTCCATCTCTCTTGCTTGGAAGATCCTGAGTATATAAGAACACTGAGTAGGGCCTGTTGGGCTGATTGTTCTGGGGTGAGTAACTTCTCATTTATGACACAAAAAAATAACGCCTGTAAGAAATAACTTCTCAGATCACAAGATGTGGTTTAGCCAGAAACCTATGAAAATCAGAATGGTATTTATTGGAAAACTGTTAATCTCTGAAGAACTAGAGGAAATGTCTTCATGTTTGACTTAAAGCATGGTGTACTTTTGCTGAACTGGTGAGTATTTAAGCCATTGATTTCCCCAGCTCCCATTCAGTGCTGATTATAGAGCTTTTATTCTTCCTTTCTGTAAGCTAGTGAATGCTTTGAGCCATTGAGTCATACTAAAGACCCACTTTTTTTCAATGGATTGTCAAGACTTCTGGAACAAACATCACACATGGCTCAGAACAAAATTCAAAAGAACTATGGATAAAGCATTCTTGTTAAAGGAGTTTCAGCTATGGAGTAAATTTCCAAAAGGTATCAGGAAGAACTGAGTCCTAAATTGTTTAGTACTCTACATTTTCTTGTAAAATATTTGTTCCAGTGGAAGAGTAACTAAACCTGTCCTGACAGCCAACTGCTAGTTACTGCCATGGTGCCAAATCCAAAGAAATAATGCAGTCTGATGCTGCAGTGTTACTGGACCTTAAACACTAAGTTCAGGTGACCTGAATTCAACTGAAGCCCCTTTTCTCAGACAATGGAGAATTCTAGGTGGTTTTGAAGAGCCATTCAGAGAATTTACGTAAGACACTGAGTGGGGAGCTGCCTGAAAGCCAGCTAATAAGAAATAGGAGGCAGAGGGATTTATGTGGAATTTAGGCCATCTGAATATGGCCCTAAGATGCGACTTAGTACTACTAAGTAAGGTGTATTAACACTAAGAAGACTTGGCTTCAATTTCTATCCATTTCATCTGCTGCCGATTACTAAGCAAATTTACCATTTAAGCAGCTCCTTAGGGGTGGGAGCTTCCTGGCTCTCTCCCTGTCAGGAGTGACCCCCTGTGCCAGCACAGCCTGTTCTGGGGGCAGCTCAGCTAAGAAGGCCCTAGGGGTCATGGAGCTGAGCATGGGGCAGCCTGTGCCCCATATTAACAGGAGCACAGCCAGTAGGTCAAGTGAGGCAATTATCCCATTCCATTTGGCACTCCTTAGACCGTGTCCAGAACACAGCATCCAGTTGTGCTCCCCTCCCTGGGACAAAGGAAATGTCGATAAACTGCAGTCAGTTCAGTGGAGAGCTGCCAAGATTGGCTTGAGTTGTGAACTTTCGCTTTGTGAGGAGAAGTAGAGGAACTGTGCCTGTTGTTGAGCCTGGAAAAGAAAAGGCTTGGGGGGTCCTTCCAGCACCTGTGTGAAGGTTTTCAAGAGAGTGAAGCCTAGTTCTTCACAGTGATGCATGGTGGGCAGACATGAGACAGCAGGTGTGAATTGAAGTCACAGAGGTCTTTATTTTAAGGCATTTTTCACTCTGAGGTGTGTCAGCTTGGTAGCCCAGAGAGCTTGTGCAGACTCCTTCTGTGGAAGTTTTCAAAATTCATCTGGATAAAGCCCTGAGAAAGCAGGTGTGATTTCGCTGCTGACCCTCCTTTGAGCTTGAAGTTGAACCAGAGTCCCCCTGATGTCCTTTTCCACCTGAATTATCCTATGGCTCTATCTAGTTTCTGCCAACAGAGCAGTTGCAGTGGAAGGTTGTGAGCCAGCTTATTTAGGGCTGCATGTGGTCTGGCAGTGCAGGTTTACACATCAGACTTGGAGCAGTATAACAAGCACTCAAGCCAATGCTAGGCAGCTCTCAAATGGCAGGACTTTATTTGTTTAGTTGGAAGAACCTGCTCTTCATCCTGAGAGCTTGGTCTACATCAGGGTTTGCCGTGTAGTAAAGCCTGAAGGGCTCTCAAAAGATTCAGTTCTCAGCTGCAAGGTACAGTTTGGGATCTAATGATTTTGAGTCTGTTGAAGGAAATCACACGGACAAGGCCATATCCTAAACACACCTCCTAAACGGCTATTCCAAAATATGGGGTGGGGGGAGGAAGTGCAACTCTGAAGGAAACTCAAATCTTATTCTGCATTACCTTCTGAATCAATTAGAGAAAAGTTGTTCACAATTCAAAATGATTTGAAGCAACTCGATTCAAAACTTGCAAGAGTCTTTTACTGGTCCTTGGGGAGGATGTTTCACCCACGTGTCCTCTCGTTCCTTAAGTGAGCCTGCAGCTCATGGGAAGTCAAGGTGCTGACTTAAGGTGGCTCTAATCCAGGAGGAGGTGGTGGCAATTTGTCACCATCTGTGCATTGGGAAGTAGTCTTTCCCTCAGTGTTCATGAGCCTGGTTAATTACAAAAATGTACTAGTTAATTATGATATCTGAAATGGGACAAGCTGGCTTCTCAGTCCTATGAGTTTCCTAAAAAGCAGGGAAGATAAGATTATTCCAGTTACTGGCTTACAGATTTTCACTGTTGATAGTGAAAACAGCAAGGATAAACTGCAAACCTTCTCCCATTACACTAAAAAACTGGAAATCTAGTGGTTTGGGTTTTAGGAGCTGTGTAAATATCCTTATCTTGAACGCTTGTATCTACTAGATGAAACCAGTATGAGACCTGGCAGGGGAAAATAATTAATAAAGATTAGAAGTGACTTAACTGAAGCTGAAGCAGCAGGATGGCACTAGTACAGTACTGCCAGGTTCAGTTCCCATGTATTTGCTGTGTTACATTCCTGCCTGTAGAACATTCTCTCCTGTTAAACTCCTAAGGATACTGTGAACTGAGAACTTTGTAAAAACAGTTTTCCTGCCTCTTTAGAGGCAAGATTTCTGCCTTTCCCTTACTGCTCTCCAGGACAGGATATAGAACATGCCTCATTTTGTTCAGCTTGGCTGCTCAGACACATGAAAAACCTTGGCCATCCACAGGAGGGTTTTGCATGGGTGCTTTGCTTCTTGAGCAATTAGTGCAGTGTCATACATCAATGTGCGTGATGACGTAAGGGCTATTGGATCAGACATACAGAACAATTTCTATCAACCAAAGTTTTAAGACAGTATGGGAAGATAGTCTGGGAAACAGTGGAGTGTGGTTTACAGTTGTTTCACCAAACCATTATTAAAATCTATGTTTATGAGCTTCTTCTGTGAGAACTTATGAAAAACTGGAAAGTGGAGCATCTGTGGTTAACTTTTAGAATTGAGGTGGGTTGGTAATTTGTGTTTGGGAAAGAGGTATCTGTAGGTGGTTTTAAGTATGTGACTATGGAGAAAGGCAGGATGGAACAGAAGAAGCAGGAGGCGATAGCTTGCAGGAGGATTTAAGTGGTTATGTAGAGAAACATCTGCTTTGTTGTGTCTGCAGATTTTGTCAGGATTTTTGTTTGTGAGTGCTGAAGAGAGGTAAAGGCAGCAGGCACACAGGGGAGACAGCTGTCCCAGGAGTGCTCGGGCAGGGAGCTTGGTGATCTGTGTGTTCCAGCAGTAAGTCCACAAATGACTTGTCAAGCCCTGGTAACAGAACTTTCCAGGCGTTTACAGCTGCAGTTTAATTGTCCTGATGAAGTATTGCTGCACTGTATTGTTCCAGAGAAACTGTGAATAGCGAAATGCTTTTCCTAATGGATAACTTTGGGATGCATAGAAAACATTTTCCAGTTCTCAGTGCTGAAAACCGTGTAGGTTTTATTTTTTTGCCTTTCTTGAGGGGGAGGATGCTTATGGAGGTTCTTACCTGCTTCTCTTACAATCTGCACGAAAGGCTTAACCTGGTAACACTCAGTATTTTCAAGAACAAGGTACAAGTCCACTTCCTGGTAGGTGTAGCTGGGCTGTGTGCTCATGTATGAATGTCCAGGCCACCAAGCCAAGGATGTTAGTGGGTGTTGGAAGGTGGGGTGAGGGTTTTTGATTGGGAAAGCTATGTAAAATAGACACTGAAAAGATTTAAATATGTAATTCACTAATAAAATCAGTTATAGTTAAGAAAAAAAGTCTTCAGCTGCCATCCTGTGTTACACAGTCACAAATGCAGTTGTGGCCAGGACCAGGTTGTGAAAGGACTGAGACATCTGCTACCCTGACTTGTTTTTTTGTGCATCTGTAAATGTGTATACATCTAAGATCTAACAAATTCTAAGAGTACAGTGGTTGAAACCGCTTAAATTTTAATTACATCATTAGCTTAATATTTCATAATTCTTTGGGGGATTTTCTTTTTAAAAACAAGATGTATTTCTCGTGGTGTTTGAAATGTTAGCGGCTTATGAAACAGATGAAATATTTATATTCTTCTTCTAGAAATATTTAATAGTCTATTCTGGACTTCGAGCATGTCAAATTGTATTAATCTAATGCTGATATCCATATAAGACAGACAAAATAATTTTGCCTGAGAATATCCACAAAATTCCTACAAATGCTGTTGGTACTGTGGCACCTTTCCTTTTAAAAAAGGTCAATGTTCTTGAAAATTAGCAGTGAAGTCTCTACCCAGCCACCTACCTCAATTTTGGTCATATTTACATAATTGGAGTCTAAGGGTGTGTTTGATTTCCCTGAGGAGAAAAACAGGATTCCCTTCTACTAAAACCTCCCTCTACCTACGCAGTATTTGTGTGCTGACTCTGAACTGACTTATCTCCTGGGAGGATGTAGTTACTTCCTCACCTTCATCCCACCCAGAACAGGTCTGTGGGCACTGGATATTGTCCTCTGTTTTTCACTACCTGTGTTTGTAAATTTTATCTTTAAGGATGACACATAAGGACTCGGAGCTGAGAATTACACTTCTGTAATGCTTCTTCTCAGAGAATAGAATGGCTTCTAATTTAATGAGACCTTGTTCCATGTTTGCTTTGAGTTATGCAATTGTTGAGCCATGTTCATGACTGATCCTGCCTGACTTTGCTTACAAAAGGGAGAGTAATAAAAAGAGAGAAGAGGATATTTGTTCTGGTGTGATGGAGAGGAGAGGTTGTCCTGATATTCTGTTACTTCTAAAGCTAGAAAATAGAATGATGACTCTAATAAGCAGGGTAGACTTCTTTATGCCATGTCTAAATAAATTACAGTGCTGGATCTTGAACGAAAGAGTAATTTTTCTCCCAAGCAGTATAGATATAAAACCTAGATCAAGTAGCTCTTTAGGAAAACACTGGATTTGAAATACTGTCTTTTACCTTGGCTGTTTCTTTCTTTTGTAATACCATATTCCCCACTCTCCCTTTTAGAACTTTTTTAGAACTTTAGAACAGCCAAGAGAAATAAAAACCGTACAAAGCAGTTTGCAGAGAAATAGCCTACTTCTTTCTGTAACTGAGCCTTTTGTGTGACTTCCCATCAGTCACCCCCCAACTTGTCGAATGCAAAGTGTGCTCTCTGTCCATAAATATGTGGAGGAGTGAGGCTGAGGCATTAACAGCCAAAATCTTCTCTGGTAGTCTTCCCAAGATTTCATCAAGTACTTAATTGGTCAATGATTTTGCCATGGTTTCCAGGTCCTTTTGGCAACTTGGTGTTTACAGTGTCATGCTTGTATCCATAGGAAATACTTGTTGAAGTCCTATTTCTACTGTGTGTGCAGCATTTCTGGTGTCTTATAAATTGGTTTGGTTTAATTGAGTTTTTTTGACATCTGGAGTTAAGTAAGTAAAGTAATTTTTTAGCATTAGGTCCTAAAAATTATAAGGACGGACGTAGTTTCTGGGCATTGCAGGACAACAGTTTTATTTGGTCATATAGCCCAAATCTTAAGCAAAGTATTTCAGTTAAACCAGCCTAAGAGTCAAGGTTAATCATCTGTAAACCTGGATGTTTAGGATGTGGGGTTTCACAGACACCACTGTAAGCAATCTAAGAAACAGACGGCTATGTTTTTGAGGATATGTTTATAACCTGTGGCAGAGGTAAAGTTACCAAAAGTGAAAATTGCATATTCCCAGAGCTTTGAGCAAATTTCATTTCTCCCATTGTATTTGTACTCAGGGGAAGGTCCAGAGGTTATTTTCTGCATTTATATTGCTGCTGGAATGAAGCACTACTTTTAATAGGTCTTGCTTAGTCCTTACAGAGAGGTTCAGTCTACGAACTCTGGAACTCCCAGTGAATCTTGTGCGAGTGTTGGCTTGAGGCAGGACTTGCTAGGGCTGTGATTTTTAGAAATTGCATTCCTGTTGTTTTTCTGCTGTGTGGCTTGAGGCGGATCTCTTCATTATACCGAGAGTGAACGCTGGATAACACAATGTGAACCATGCACATGGGTTGGGAGCAGTAGTCTTTCCTTAATACGGGAGTGATCCTTTCTGAAGGACTTGTGGCTTCCATTGCAGGCCAGAGGAGAGGGATTGTTCCTATTCTGGAGTTTGAGGCACCACAGTGGAAAGCGTGGGGTGTGAGAAAAGCAGATATTCTTGTGGGAACTTCTGAATTACATTTATTTTGGTAGTAAATTGCTATAAGTGACTGGACACAATGATGATGTTTAAAAAATACCAACAAACAAACAAAGAAAACTAAACCCAGCAAAACCCCAAGTAATTGGAACCTGAGAATGTACTTATCCTTCAAAAGAGAAAGTGTATTGAAAATGTCACCAGCGTAGCCTTTCAAATTAAATGGTGAAACATTCCACTTTATCACTTTCATAGCTTAGATCACACTGTGGATATCCTTCTTGCTTTGAAATGTATTGTTAAAGTCCTCTTATATGTATTGTTCATCTGGCTGATATTTTTCTTGTGAGAAATTTGTCTGCAGACTTGGAATTTTCATGCTCTGTGAAGTCTATGTCTTCATTTTTGTCTCTCAGATTTGCTTTGTTATTTGAGTGTATTTGTCTGCGTGTTCTTCAGGAGCTTCTGGGGTAAAGTTAGCAGGTCCCTCAAGATTTGAACTGAACTGTGCAGCTGTTCTCATGTTAATCAGTAGCTATAGGTAGGCAGTTACGATTAAGCAGTTGCATTGTGAAACCTGTGGAGACTTGTAGGCTTGGCTAATCTCCTGCTTTAAGGCAAGGGGAACACAATCCCGGGATGAAAGGAAAGGGCTGTTTGACAAGAGCCACCAGGAGTGAAGTCAACAGGACTGAGCAGTAACTGGGGAAAGGTGATTCTGGCAGGGGAGGTCATGGCCACCAACCCATTGTCCACCTACTCAAAACAGACCCCTGATTCCAGTGCAGAGAAGAGCTGCCCATGTGGACTAATAAACAGCAGTAGTGAGAGATAACTCATGGGCAGGGGTTTGAGTACGAATTAGTGGAAAAGTTGTGCAATTTGTAACCAAGGAACACTGATGCCTTTGTTAAAATGTTTAACTAGTGTAAAGTTTTGCTGACTTTGTGGGGTTACACCCAGGTGTATCTTGGTGTGTGAATTGACACTGCACACCGGGTAGTGAGCCAGCATCAGAGTCAGCAGTTATCCCTAACAAAACCCCATCAAATAGAGAAGAAATGTTAGAGAAAGAAAAAGACAGAATAAATACACAGGCTTACCAGGTTTTGGACCTGGCCACCTGGTATTTTTTGAAAAATGAATATAGGATAATAGGTAATAATTTTTAGCGTGGCACTACGTGAACTCAAATTCATCTAAAAGTAAATGAGAACAATTTTCAGCATATACAGCTTCTGCTGGAGAAAAAAATATTGAAGCACCTATACAGTTAAAAATGTGTAAACTGTAAAGATTTTATTTTATTAGACTTTTTTTTTATTCTGATCTAATGAATACATGACTAGGATACAGTACAGACCACATTGAATGTATGGCAGCAGACCATCTATTTTTGTTTTGTTTTCTAAGAAACAAACAAGCCAGAAGTGCTCGTGCCTTAGCATTTCACATTTCCCAGAAATTGAAGAACTGATCCTAAGCTGTGTTTTGTAGTGGAAAGCAGCACATGAAACCATTCTGGTGAGTCCCTTGGATTCGGGTGGAAAGCAGAGTCTGCCTCCCAGTGGAAGTACTTAGGGCCATTGACTTAAACGAGCAGAAGATGACTGTAGGAATTTGGAGTGATAAACTGGTGGTGATAACTCGGCTTTTACACCACTTCTTCAGTAGGCAAAGGTTACTGGTGAAACTTCTGGCTTATTTTTATGCAGACTTTTTTCATACTCTGTGTTCAATGGTGTTGATATTCTTGTTTAAGTACTCTTCCTTGTTTAATTTTGTATCTGTGGTTTAAAAATCTAGCAGTATGCTGGGGGAATTGGTGGTTTCATCTCTCTCTGACAGGGAATTGGCAGATACCAAAGTTCCTCTGAGGCCTTCTCCAGTAACAAGGTCCTTCACCCATTGGTTCCTTTTTTTTCTCTGTCACAAACATGAAAACATTTAATTTAGTTTGGCTCTAGATGCATCTCTTAAATGCTCTAATAACTTGTGAAAAGGAACGGAAGCAGTGTATTGACAGTATCTGGTTAAATGCCTGAAACGAGTTAAGACAATCGTTTGCTATGAAATGTCATGTATGTAGTGAGAGGAGAAGGAGGTGAAAGATGGAGCAGCACTGGATTGTGTTCTGGCATAGCCATTTCTTTGTTACATTATTTTAAATGTGTTTTTAGCACACCTTCTTTTTGAGAAGTGCTTTCAAGTTTGCTGACAAAATTGTCACCTTAGAGCTGTGATTTGTTGGTCTTACTAATAGAAGATGTATTTGTCCATCCATTAAATATCTAAACTGTCTCAGATAATTTAAAAAAACCCAAACCCTTATTTAAGGAAAATAAGTTTTAAAATGTTTTAAATAGAAAAAATCTAAGATGCAGAATTGCAATGGGGTTTGCATTTTTAGTTGATTTTATTGGAAAGGTGTATGTGTTGTGGTTAAAGGTAGCTTTAGGAGTGTTTAAGTATTGTTCCTGGAGCTCATTAGTGCTGAACTCACTTGGATTTAGTTTTATTTTTCACCTGGAACAAAGGTTTAAACTTAAGTCTGTAGCCCGTGCAGTCAGACTGTGCACTGGAGTCCTATGGCTTTTTTGTGGGGGAAAGAAATCTGTTTGTCTGCTTTGTGATGTCACTTCAGCTTTCAGTTTCTCATAAATGTCACTCTTTGCTTCGTTAGGAAGCAGAGCAGAGATGTACGAACCTGGGCCCTCGCTGTCCTGCAGTGTGCTGATATTTCAGACAGTGGGGTTTGAGTGTACGTAGGAGAGGTTGATGTCAAACAGAAGTTTTTAATAGCCACTTACCATTACCTTTTTAGAATAACTGGATATACTGAGGATCTATTTTAGAGAAAGCGCAGTTCTGTGCCCTCAAGAAATGTCAGCTCCTTCTGTCTAGTTTAGTTCTGTGCTACCACATTTGTCTCCCTGTTGTCTGCCCACACTAGGTGTGATTTTTTTTTTTCCCCTTGAAGTAAATGAGCCTACTAAGAGGAAAGGAATCTTTTCTAGATAATAAAATTTCTTCCTTTGTTTCAAAATTTAGTTAATGCCATAGTGAGTGTCTCTCTATGGTAAAATGACTTCTTTGGTTCATGTAATTCCTACTGTTGTAATATCTTGGTGTTTAACGAGGACATAATAATTTATTTATCCTAATAACATGCCTTCTGGCTGCCTCCTAAGGAAACAGGAGTATCATTTTACAAGCGTAGCATTGACATGTGAAGGACGTAAATTAAACCCCTTTGTATTTATAGGAATGGGTATTAGCCTATACCCAAAGTTTAAAGGTATTTAAGCTTGTTGCACTTGAAACCCCCAAGGCTGAGCTGCTGCAAAGGTAAGCAGTGAGATCATGAGTAGGAGAGCAGCAGGTTAATCTGCACTCGCAGCTCTGCCCTGATCCCGCAGGGTGCTGTGACACCCGTGTCACAAGGCGTCCCGCAAGTCCCCCTGTGCTGAGCTCGCTTCTTCCACAGCCCCGTGGGGTTGCTTTTGCAGCTCCCTCCCTCTCCTCCTCCGGGTTTGCCTTGTGACAGTAACTCCTGTCAATTCATGGTCACTCAGTTTAAGATAGCAGAAGAATAACATCTTTTGTAGTGCTAATTTTCTGTTGATTTGGGTGCCTGCAGTGACTCACAATAGGCTCAAAGTTGATAAAAAGGAAAATCCACCATTCCGCCCTGAGAAGGAGAGGGTTTAAACTGGATCAGCAAGCTAATCTGACTCATTCCCAGCCACACAGGCACTCGTGTG
The DNA here is from genome assembly GCA_013400955.1 of Drymodes brunneopygia. NCBI lineage: Eukaryota > Metazoa > Chordata > Aves > Passeriformes > Petroicidae > Drymodes > Drymodes brunneopygia. The sequence goes on along the minus strand of VZTZ01029927.1, from coordinate 271,054 downwards.
TTGGTACAATGGAGGGCGAGAGTGGAATTACCTTTTGGAGATGAACAGTCTGTTTTTATTAGCAGCCCAGCGTTAAATCTGCTTGAGCCAAACTGAAATCACACCCTCAGGCTGTGCAGTTCGTGAGCAACCTTTGCTGCCCCAGCGGTCTGTTAAACTCCTACCTTGGAAACTGGTTTGTTCCAGATCATGATGCTTCTTTCCTGATTATCTTTCCTCTGCTTTTCAGCAACACCCTTGTGCAGAGAAGTGCCTGAGTTTCCCTCGGGACTGGAGCTGAGGTGTGGATTTGCTTATGCTGAAGTATTGAGTGGGTCGGGTTGTGGGGAGTGGGAGTGCTGAGGTGGTTCTGGCCATCTGCCAATGGTGTGCTCCCTAGCAGAGCAACGGGAAGCATTTTAAGAGCCTTAGGATTCACCCAGGGTTGTGCTAGAGGTGGGTCACAGCTGGAGGCTACAGATAATCTGAATAAGGTAGCTCAGAATTACCCTACGTGTCCTTTCAGAGGGTGTTTATTCTCTCAGTGTCCTGAAGATTTGCCTCCTTTTGAGAGCAGAGACATAATCAGTAGCAATTTTGGTCTCCCACCACCCCTCTTTCTGTGTAAGACAACAGCAGTTCACAGCATGTGGAGCAGCTGGGAGGGCAAAGTCCAGGAAGAGACAGGTTGTCTCTTGTTCAGGACTGGGAGTGAGACATCAAGGACTGGAGTTGACATATGAATTAGTTTCATTCTTGTGTACTTGCTTGAAAGAGTTTCAGAAAAACCTCTGGCTGAGTGTGTGCCTGCGTTACAGCCATGCAATCCTCTTCTAGATCTTTCTGTAGCAGAAGCTGTTCAGTGCCGGTGATGAGCCCTTTGATGAGCCCTGAGTGCTCACGCGGAGCTGTTGAGGAAGGTTTGTTCCCAGTGGGTGGTGGTCCCTGGGGGTTGCTGTGCTGAGCATTGCTTTCCTCCCTGTTGAAAGCAGGTGTCCTTTGGGACAGAGCCATGGACCTGTTCCCAGCTTGTCTCCAGAGAGGCACTCCTGTTCATAACAGGGTTCAGGCCTGCCTGGTGAAGGGTTTTGTGGATCTTTGAGAGGCTCATGGAAAGTCTCCCTTGTGCTAGAAGTGATGCTGAGACCTCGGCAGCAGCCTGGAAAAGGGTGACTTGGAGAGGCCAGAGGCTGGAAAAATCAGCAAGCAGGGGACAAGGACAGTGTTTGCACTTGTGTGGAAACCACAGGGCCTGTGAGAGAGGGGTCTGCCAGGCTGGCATGGAGGGTGCTGGGCCCTGGAGAGCAACACAGCTCCCACGAGCAGTGCCAGGGCAGCAGGGCTCAGGGAATGCAGGAGGTGGTGGGAGGAGAGGCTAGTGGGAAGGGTGAGCTGGGGTGTGTCCTTGTGCCCAGTCTGCTGTTGCTTCCAATTTGGGAGGATGTGCTCAGCACCAGCTCTTCTCCAGAGACCCAAAGCATCAATTTCTCGCATTCAGTAAGGCTTGCTGGGATTTCTGTCCTCTCTGTTTCAAGAAATAGATGAAGGTACTTATGCTGTATCTGTGAAAAACTGAAAGCACTGTTTGAAAACACTGTTTTCAAATATAACTGTTCCTTAAACCCATATTGCAAAAGAGACCATCCAACTTAAATGGGCACGTGTTTGGGATTCTCCTCTGCACTGTCCATCACCTCAGGCTCTCCTTGCTTCCCAGTCCAGGGAGTTTGCTTGTGAAGCATAGACTGTTGCTTCTGTGTACATTTGGTTTGCTTTTTTTATTTTTATATAGATGACTACATGAGTATTTATAAATGAGTAATAGGGATTTCTTTCTTTTTGATCTTTTCTTTTTGTAAAAGAACAGCTCACTTACTGAGTTCTAGCAAATACTGACAGCTCTTGAGTGAATTCCAGATGTAGTAAAAACCTGCCTCTTCAGGGTTGTTAGAGTTACTTTTTCAGTCCAGATGTAAACTAACACAGGCTCATTTTTGGTATGGTTAGAAGGCTGTATTATGGTCTTTGTTCTATTGTCTTGAGTACTCCTGTTGTTGTATTCTATAATGAAGAGATTGGACAGTACATGAAGATACTCAGTCATTTTGTTTGTTAAAGCCTAACCCAGTGAATAACCTTTTAACTCTTTCTGTGAATGTTAATAAATAAAATGGGATTTTTTTGCAAGATTCGTTGATGAGAGAAATTTAATGTGTATTCCTACAATTATAAATTGTTGACCAAAATGTTTTTTGCAAGAGTATCTTGGAGTCTCTGGGTTGGAGTTTGTTTTTGTTTGGTTAGTATGTGTGAAGTCATGGAAGTCAAAAAATGGGGCAGTGAGCACCCTGGATGCTCACCTCAAGCAGCAAATAGTTAATCCACTGAAACTGGAAAATATTATCTGTAAGAACTGAGTAGCTGCGTAAATAGTAATGTTTGCAGAAAGGTGACAAGTACATAATGTTTACGTTGGCCTATTTTAAATGTGATTTGCCTGCACAAGTTTTCAAGACTTCCTTCTGCAAAGGACAATAAATAGAAATTTGATGTATAGTGGAGCAAAATCAGTAAATACAATGATTACTATTTTAATAAGTCTTTTTGTAAAGTGTTCAAGAATAATTTATTACTCAGGCTGAAATGCATTCTCTCTGTGGGTGGATACACAAAGATAGGCCTATTTTTTTCTACCCCAAATGGTAGAAGCAGTGTACACTGAAAGCCACTGGGGAGTTAGAATTTATCAGGGAGACAGGCACCATGAGCTGGTGAGTTGAACTGAAGCTGTTGCAGCCACCTTGATTGTACAGGACTCGAGTCCGAGCCATGGCTGTGCTGTGTGCTCATCTGGCTTTGGGGTAACTTGCATGTAGTGGGCCTAGACTTTCAGAGGTGATAACAGTGCAATATCAGATGAGAAAAATGTTTTGTTTATTACAAAATACGAGTGAAAAAATGGAGGGTGTGTTTTATAATTGCCATTTTTAATGGGAATTTTCCATTTTTTGATTCCATGCAGTTGCCTGTGACAGCTCCTGTTGAGTAAACTGAGACTGGAACATCTTGTGTCAACTCTTGTACCTGTACCTGCCACGATGAGAAGTTGCATAAGGTTCATTTTTTCTTGTTAATTTGTGCTTTTATTGTAATGTAGTTGCTATAAGCAGATCAATTAGTAAACACATTCCTTTAAGGATTTTTTTCTTCTAACAAAAGTGTTCTTCTGAAACTAAAGGGTATAGCAGTATTAGTATAAGTAGTATATCAGGCCAAATCACTGATTATGTATTAAGCAGGATCAGTCCTGAAAAGTATGGGTTTACTTCTCAAGACTCATTCATGAGTGTGCTGGTTGGTGCTGCTTTTTGCTGTTGAAAAAGTGTGTCAAACTTAATTTGTGGTCTTGCTCTTTGCGATTTGGTGATTANTCATTCATGAGTGTGCTGGTTGGTCAAACTTAATTTGTGATCTTGCTTTTTGCTATTTGGTGACTGCCAGACTAAATATGAATTATATGTAACTGAACAGCTCTTATGCATGTCCAGAACGCTTTGCTTGTGTAGCTTTTCTAGAAGTTGTGTTCTTGTATAAATTAGCAGCTCTTTCATCCAGGATTTCACCTCCCAAACTTTCCTGCATTACTAGTCAGGGTTTGAGCACTGATTCCTCAAAAACCCCAGCAGGATTATGTGAAACCAGGATGGATGCATGTTCTGTAAGAACCTGAGTGTTTACAGCTAATCTGCAGACCAAACTACTAAGTTAGAATATTACCACATGTCATGTGTTTTTGTCAGTGATTAAGCAGGAGCTACCTAAGAACAAAATTCCACTGTTGAAAAGGCTGTGAACTTTCTCACTGTGTCATAGTCTAATACTTGCAAAAAGTGCTTAGGATCATGTCCTCTGTTTTCTGTTCCCTGCCCCAAAATGATGGGTTTGCTCACACTCTTTTTATGGTCAGAAGCAGTTATATACTTCCAAAATAAATAAGGTGACAACACATTGTACTTCAATGGAATTTTAAAACCCTGTTTAGTGTATCACTAAACCTTTCAAAGTTTTGCTTTTGTTGGGTACTGCTTTTTTTTTAAAGGCAGAATATTAAGCAGCAAACACTGCTTCCCTTTTAGGCCTTACAAATCTGATACAACCTTGAAAATTTCACTAAAACTTTTAATTTTTCAATTAGTTCTGCAAATTGATTTTTAATAATGTATTTTCATTTTGAGTTTTTAAAATAGCATGCATTAAAGGTTTGAAATACTAATTGTTACAAAGAAAAATGCATGAGCAAGCATTGTGTCTTAATGAAAACAGTCTTATTCTTTTATATTGTCATTAAAAGTGGTTTTCTTAATGGAGGTTAAATGACCTTTTGTATAAGAAAAAAAACCCAATAGAAAATGTACTGTCATGTTCAGCTACATTGTTTTTGCTTGCTGTAAAACATAATTGTCATACAGCTAGCGCTCCAGCCTCAAGTCAGGGTAGAGTTTTGCTTCTACATTGTCATCAAAATAATTTTTTATTGTATGTTTAGTGATCCATTTAGCTGACTTTGGTGTTCTCCTGGGAATGGCAGTGATAAATCTGTTGGTCACAAAGCCATTTTAAACTTCATCTCCTTTGCTTACCTGGTATTTTTCTCTTCAACAACATAGCAAACAAATAAATAGAATGATGAGTTAAAATGCCACCTCCGTTGTTCAGTTACAAAAGGAAAGAGGGGGAGCCTTTAAATTGCTACCAGGAACTTCCTTTGTGTCATGGCTCAGCTCTCCTTAGAACCATCACCCTACAAAGATACTGGAGCTTAATCTTCTAATTAAACTACTGGAATATTTTTTTCTTCCTTGTTCAGAAAGGCATTGCACTTTTCCAATGTCCAATTACAGTGGCAATTACAATTAGTTACAAGCATAGATGCTCTGTAAATATCACAATCTGAAATCCATTGTCAAACTCTTAAGACATTGGCACAGGAGCTCTCTCTCTTGCTAAAGTTTGCTATCTCCTAATTATAAGATTTTGAAGGAAAAAAAAATGGAGTCTTACTTGGCCTGTAAGACAAGAAACTGCATTTGCAAAAGATAATTTTTAATCTTAAAAACATTACATTTTGAGTGAAAAAAAGGTCTTAATTTTTAAAATAAACTGTTTTCAGTAAATGGCTTCTATTAGCCTCACTTCTGTGAAGGAGTAACTGAAATAATTGGCAGTTTACTCAGGTTAAGAGATGTACATCAGAGCAGAGTTGTAGAGCAGGATGCTTGCTTTTCTGAGCCAGGGGGACAGTCCAGTCATTTCCCTTTTGTCTGTCCTGTTGGAGTGTTCCTTAGACCCTTTCTTGTGATGCAGCCTTTTATGAAATGGTGGGCAAAGCACAATTTATGTTTGCAATTCAAAGCAAAGATTTCCAGGTTTGGGGGTTATTATGCAAGGGTGAGCCAGGAGAGAGCGCTTGACATGAGACCTTGGCATGGTTATCATAGAAATAGTCAAAAGGTTCCTCTCTCCTCCTGAGGAAAGAATAAAGCTGTTGGGATAACTGCAAAATGAAATGGCATGCTGCTGTTCTGGGAGGGCTCAGCACCTCTCTGACCAAGGAAAGTTATGAAACCTAAAGAGAATGTTATTTGAACAGCCTTGACTGTTTGTCAGACAGGGAATTTCTTTGGAGAACAATTTGCCTAAAGGTATAAAATGAGTTGCTTTAATTTTCACATGTAGCAGTGTTTGGTTAAATTCTGTTCCTACTTTGTAGGCAGAGAGAAGTTCTCCGGCTTTATAAGGAAAAAAAAGAGATGTTCACTCCTGAACTGGGCCAGGCAAAATAATAGTAGAACATATAACTTTTTGAAAAATGGGTAAACTATTGCTGTGTGAACTCTGGATTCAGCTTTAAAACATCTTGTTCTGTGCTGCTATCAACAACAGCATAATTTTTCTGGCCTGCAGTAGCTGATTGGCTGGCTCATGATTATTTTCATTAAGTATCCTTCAGTGACAGCCTAAGAACATAAGTCTCTTCAAGCGATTACTGAATTTGCCCTTTAGCCTGTTTAAGTTTGTTTTTTATTTGTCATTGCTTTTTGCCTTTGATCTGAAAATTAAAAAATATATACTTCCATTTAATTTTTTTTATATTTCAAATCTCTTTCCCCCTCTACTGCTTGTTGCAGTAAGTCCCTACTGTGAAGAGCTCCTATGGTTTATTTGAGTAGGTGTCTCAGGGTGCTCTGAAGAACCAAATTTGATGTTGTTTGGTTTCTTCAAACTGCCTGTAATGATGCAGTGTTAACAGTGAGATTACAGCAGCTTGTTAGGGAAAAAGATGATTATTGAATATTTTTGCTTGGAATTTTAGGAAGTTTTATGTTTTAGGGAAAGATGGAATTAGTCTCATCCTACAAATGAAGAATGTTGGATTGATCCGTTCCCAAAAGGACTGCAGAGCTAGGATTAATGAAGCAAGGTTTCTTTCCGTTACTACTGAAGGATCTTATGTGATTTAAACATTACTTTTTTCAACTCAAATTTCTTTTCATTAGGGTTTTCTGAGTCTTAATGGAGGAAAAGTCAAAGAGTAAAACATCAACACAGAATAATACATCTTATGAATGAAAACATACTCTTGTCAGAAGCTGTCCATCTTACGTATACATCATTATTAGTTAGTTGATTTATGATACTGTTTTTAATAAGTTGTATCAATACATTCGAAAGGTTGACTGAGTGAAGTGCATTTGTAGCTTATTATGTACAAAACACTGATTTTAATGGCTAGTGGCTCATTGATTATTGCAGAAATTAATCCTCAGCCATTATGGCAACCATCCCTGATTTTCATAAGGATTTCAATTATTTTGTTGATTTATCTTTTTAATCTTTCAGACAGATGACATAATTTCTTGACTCAACAGTAAGATACATTAGAAAGTTGCATCGTCATTGTGGTCATTGGATACAGTAAATCATGCTTTTTAAAAAAGACAAAGTGAATCCTGGCATCATTAGAGATTCTGGAAAAAGTTACACATCTCTTCATAGTTCTGTTGTAAGGAATTTGGGGATATTTATAAGCTCTGCTCTGATATTTACCAAATATTACTTAACTCATGTTTATTGTATCAACAAGTGGACCCATTAAATACTGATTCTGAGACTGGAATCATAGGACTGATGAGAAGTCTCTAGGAATAAAGCAGCAAAGTTCAGTCACATACACAGCTTTTCTTCTCTTAGGTGGATGTCCCAGTGTGTCCAATGCTTGGCAAACATTTCAACATCCTTATTGGTTGGGCTTCCCATGTACAGAGTGGTGACATTGCCTGTGTTCCTAGGGCTTGTTTGGAGGCTGATGATTCACAGTCAGAGGTCATAGAGATTCCTAGTAAAGGTGCACGTGGAGATGCTCTGATGTTGTTGAAGAAGATCATTTAAATTGTATAGTCACAAAACATTTTTCAGATAAATACCTGCCATGCACATGTCATTGCACTGCAGTCTGCTAAAAGGGAGTGGAACAGTTCCACCTCATGTATCAGTGTCTTTTTGGTGTATGGGGTTCAGACTTCCAACCTACTTCTGCATAAAGAGACCTACTGGGATAGGTATTGTTTGAAAATGCCCCCCTGCCAGCAGTGACAATTTACTACTAACCTTTTCTTTTCTCTTTTCAGATCTTTTTGGATCCCTGTCTAGCTGATCCATGTTTCCAAACTCTCTCTTGTAACATTCTCAAGCAGCCAAAATGAAGTTGAAACATAACATCAACCCTGTTCTTCTACAGTTTATAAACTTCATAGTCCTGGTGTATTCACTTGTAACGTACATTCCATGGTACATTCTTTCAGGATCAAAGCAGGCTATAGCAAAAGCCAAGCAGGTTAAAGCCAGACCTGTGAATAACAAGCCTGGGGGTGCATACAGATCTGTTAACAGTCTGCATTGCTTAGCTTCAGTTTTATATCCTGGGTGTGATACACTCGACAAAGTTTTTAAATATGCTAAAACTAAATATAAGGACAAAAAACTCTTGGGAACACGTGAAATTCTGAAAGAGGAAGATGAAATCCAGCCATCAGGAAAAGTTTTTAAAAAGGTAAGTCTTTTTGCAGTCTGCCTTCAAGAATTTTTTTCCAAAGTATGTTTACTTTTTCTTATGCAGCACTTCTAGTCCAGTAAAGCAAAGCAAGGGAAAAAATAAATTTCTCTGCTTAGATTCAGTTGCTGTGAAAAGAGTGAAGGTATCCAATTCCCAGTCTTTCAATACTTGGCATTTAAACTAAATCTAAATGTTTTTGCATTCTTGAATAGATATCCTATTTATGGTTTCAGCCAAAGAAAAAACACAATTGTGTTTTAGATATTTGTTTTTAATATGCAGCTGGTGATGTAAGTGGCTTTAAGGGTTTCTTTTTAAAGTAAATTTTAAAAAGTCTTCCTTTGTGTTATTCTGAACTGTAATCAGATAAATATGCAAAAATTACTAGATGCCAGTACTCAGATGTGCCTTTCCAGCAGACTTAGTTGTGATTTAAAGATTTGCTGTTCTGTCCTGGGAATTCAGAACTTAAATGATTTTTTTGTTTGGAAAAGGATTGCACAGATTTTATTGGAAGTCTTTTCTTCTTTGAGTCTCCTTTAAGGTGAACTGCTCTGCTAATCTGTAATCCTGGTGTGTGGGGGAGATGTGATTTCAGTATCTGACAGTGACTCTTGTTTCAAGGGACTGAATTTTATAGTGTATAATGTTCAAGCCTGTATTGTCATTTGCTGCTTTGTATTTCTTCAGATACATTGGAAAATGCACTTTTGCCTGAGAAGCAAGGTAGAATACTGTAACAGAATATGCATATTTGTGCATTTCTGTGTGTTAAAGGTCTGCATTTTTGTATTAGAAGCTGTTAAATCCACGATAGATAGTTTTTAGTTAAGATTAGTCTCCTTGCAGATGAAAAAAAATTCATGTAGCTAGTTTTAATTCTGATAGAGGAGTATGTTTAAAATAGAATTTGGTTAATATCACAATATATGGCACAGTTTAGTTCTGTTAAAGTCTTTATACGAGTTTTACTTGTTAGTGAAACTTCCTCTTAGCTATGGAGTTAGTTCTGCAGTATGAAGGAAATGTTGGGATGAACGGTTACATGTACTCTTGCTTGATGCACATTTTGCCGCCTCATTACCCTATAAAGAAACAGAAAGTTCGTGTTGTACAAAGAACAGCTTCTGAGCACAAATCAGAATTTTGGCTGCCTGTGGTATGTGCCCTGTTTTTTAATCATCATTGCTAATGTAAGACTTAAGAACTTAGGAGTTTTAGCCTTTTCCATTATGCAAGCAAAGCATTGTGAATATTGGAAAGCTGAAGAATGTTTGTGTTGATCCACTTAAGTATTTAGACTTAAAAATTACCCAAGTTAGGTAATTTTGTCTAAGCTTGGCACAAGGGTTCATTATGGTCGATTGCCATACTTGCCCTCACGTTACTTTGTTCCAAGTTGTGGCATTATCACACAAGTCCACTTCTAAATTTTTTTTTCCATTAGGGTGTACAGTGTTTCTTAACACCTCATAGCATGTTTTAGCAAGTGAGGAAAATTGGAATATTTCACAAGATACCTTGTTGATTCTAAACGTCAGGGTTTTCTTCCTTTGATTTCTGTCTTTCATTCCAGGCACATTTTTATTGCCTGGTTCCCTTTAGCAAAGCCTGCTTGCTGAGGTTTGGTGCAGTTCTCCAAAAACATGCACAACAAGTTTAATTCTTAGGTATAATGTATGTAATTTCTATACCTTACAGGAACTGCAATGTATTTTTTTATTATATATATTATATGTATATCCCTCAAAAAAAGTAAAATATTCAGCTTTTGATTATTGGGAAAACTACGTGTCCCCGCACTTCTAGCTAAAATTATTTAGAGCTTCTTAACATCTTTAAGATGAGATTCTCCATTAATTTATTCTGAGAACAATGATATCCCAGATAATCTGTAATTTCTTGAATTTTTATGATAGTGTATTGTTGCAAAAATACTCGTTTCTGTGCAGATGCCAAAGTAGCAGAAATTCATGGATGTGAACAAAATACAAATATTTGCTTATGCGCTTGTTGCATTTCACAGTAATTCATACATGGTTAGTTGTTCTATTTCCTTCTGTAGTGTACTTCCCCAATTTCCTTTTCCAGTACCATGAATACCTAATAATAATTTCATAAGCCATATATTTAAGTCAGGATAAAATAATGTTGAAGACACCTCTGAAATTAAGATGTAATTAATTGGAAAAGTGACTTAATTTAACCATAGCTGTAATTTTATGATGCCCAAAAGATGAGCTTCATTCTGCTGGCTGATTATTTTATGTTGTCTTAGTTATAGGTTATATCATCAGGTGTTTGCTTTGATCTGTGTTGATACGTGGATTTTGCTTTGTGTGTGTGTTCTTTCATTGGTTTATTTTTTGAGGGATATGATCTGTTTGTTTTGGGGGCTGTTTGTTTGTCTTGCTTGGCTTTAAAAAGGGCTTGTAACGAAGAACAGAATTACTGGGGACGTAACAAACAAAACCTAGTGGGGAGAAGAACACACAGCTTTGTTGTGGAAGGTGATGCATCTAAAGCCTGAGTGGCTTGGGTGCAAGAGCATGGGCAAGCACTTGGGAATTCAGGGCTTTACTCATTATTGCTGATACTGGAACTTAAATTGAAGGTACAGGAAGGTTCTTGCCATGCCAAGTAATTGATCAGTAAGAGAGTCACTTATGATGTTGAAAACCACAGATTGCTGTGTAAATGGTATGTTACGGTGGGGTTTTTCAGATATATAATTAGCTGCAATCCATGTGTTCATGTGAAAAAGGCCAATAGTGGGCATTTCGAATAACCTCCTTTGTATTATTTTTAATATACTTTTACAAGAAAACTTATTTAATTCATGATCACTGGTTCCCAAATCATAGTCAAGGTTCTTTAAACCTTATAAGATACTTTTAGGAAGACCTTCAGAGGTAGCTGAGATCATGTAGTTCAATGACTCTACATGAGCCTGCAGATTTATCGAGAACATTGTATTGCACCTTTGCACTAAAAATTTGAATATGTCCCTAAAATCCAGGTAGAATAAATGTTAGCTGTGTGTTTAGTCTCTGCTTTTCTGAATTTCCAAATATTGATAGGGTCTGGATACTTGCTGGTATTTTGTGATAATGTGACTCAGCCTGTAGTTTAAATCTGGAGCACGAGAGGGCAGCGTTTTCCTATGGAATGTCGTGTTTCCAGATGAAACCTCAGAGCTGCATGTGGGGCTCTTTAATCTGTGCTCAATAAACTCGACTTCTTGGGCCCTTTTGCCAACACTTGGACAGTTACTTTCCTTCCTTGTGTAATTAGCTATCAAGCAGAAGTAACCTCTCAAAGTTGTAAAGTTAAACGTGAGTGAATGTTTAAAGGATTATGGCACCTAATGCCTGTCTTATCAGCTGTCTGCAGCAGGAGAAGAGTCACAGAATTGTTAGGGTTGGAAGAGACCTCTGGAGATCATCCAATCCTAACCCCTGCCCAGGCAGGGTCACCCAGAGCAGGTGACAAAGGAATGTGTCCAGGTGAGTTTGGAATGTCTCCAGAGAGAGAGACTCCACACCTTCCCTGGGGAGCTCTTCCAGTGCTCTGCCATCCTCAGTGTAAAGAAGTTCTTCCTAGTGTTGAAATGGAACTTACTATGTTTTAGTTTATGGCCTTTGCTCCTTATCCCATCACTGGGAACCCTTGAAAAGAGCCTGGTACCATCCTCTTGATAGCCCTTTGAGATATTTGTATGCATTAATGAAATCTCCTCAGTCTTCTCTTCTCCAGACTAACCAGGCCCAGCTCCTGCAGTCTCTCCTCATAAGGGAGATGCTCCAGACCCCTCATCATCTTTGTGGCATCCACTGGACTCTGTCCAGTAGCTTCTTGTCTTTCTTGCACTGTACACTGGAAAACGTTAGCAGAAGGTACTGAGGGAAAGGCCAAGAAGGGAGATGGATTTGGAAACATACTCCAACATAAGGAATATGAGAGAAACTGTAACCTGCTCTGTGTCCTGCAGAGGAAACTGATAGAGAAATGCAGGAGAAAGGGACAGAGGCAGTTTACTAATATGTATATATGAGTATCTGTTATTCAGTAATGTGTCTGTAATATAAATGTCATAGGGATGGAATAGAGAAGAAACACAGGGCATGGGGAAAGAACATTGGAATTTGAATATATGGAAGGCCTTAGGAAAGTAAAACTCAAACTTACTGCATTGAAAAAGGTTTTGCCTCTTGTCATGTCAGTGTTCTTCAGAAATGTATTTTTATATAAATAGCTATAGCTAACAGTGCTATACCTCCTCAAAAAGTATCTTTCCATTTCCAGAAAAGAAAGCACCAATGAGGTGGTCTTTCACTATCAAGCTTGCTTAATCAATGAGGATGAATTATTTAAGATAATAAAAAAGGGAAAAAAACAGAATCACAAATATTATTTGGAGAGATTAATTTTTGGCCATTTAATGATTTATTTTCCCCAGTGAGTTACATTTAATGATTTATTTTTCAGTGAATTACAGAGTGGTAGAAATTACTAAAACTTGTTATGGATTGGCAAGCTTAACAGAAACAGTAACAAAGAATCTGCTTGTATTTTTTGGCCTAAGTATTTGTGAGCAGTTTTCCTGAGGCCACGCTGTAGGCAGAGTATAATGGGAGAAAGGGTGTTGCCCAAGTCACTGCTATAAATTGTTTTCAGCTGATGAGCTTGTCAAGAACTTACATGTCTGCCAAAAATACTGCCTGTGGGGAAAAATATATCCCAAATTGGAATTTAAGTTCCAAATTACTGAAATTTGGATGGACAGGAGGAGGTGCAATATTTTTTTTGGAAGCAGTGAGAGTTTTCCACACCAGAAATATCTTGGTGTGTTGAAACAGAAAGGGACTCCCAGGTCCCCCCTCTTCCTCAGGGGGCTGTGGCAGTGAGCACCAGCCAGGGGTGAGCCCCTGCCCCATGTGCTGCCTTTTCAGCCTGACCTTTCTGCTCCGGAAAGGTTTTGGGGTTTGAAACAGCCTGTTTGCCCCTGAAACAAAGCTTCTGGAAACGAACTAGGAAAACCTGAGCAGATGCATGTGAGAAATACCTGTTTTCTGGTGGAATTGCTCTGTATTGGTGTTGTTGACAAATGCTGTTTTTTGGGCTTGTTAAATGATATTTTCCCATGAAGACATTTGTGACATTTCCAAGCAGCTGCCCATGTACCTGTTTGTCCTGCTAAACAAGAAGGTTAAGGAGCAATATGTAGTGAAGCTGTAGTAGGTACAATTCATTACCTAATCATAACTTGAGCCATTTGGAAAAGTGTCTTGACAAAGAAAATCTACTAGATTTTTTTTTTTCTATCAGAGTTTGAGAAAGATTTTTAAATGTGTTTTATTAAAGAAGCGGATGTGGAAATGCGGATTCATTAGAAATGCAGTTACGTGTCAAAAAGTTGTTAGATTTGACAACTCAAAGTTTGAAATTTAGTTCACATTGATGAATGAAATGTGGAAAAAAAGAATTAAGGAGCTTTTCTAGTTCTAGCTTTTCTAGGTTTTTTTAGTGTTGGCTTGCATTTATTACTAATGCTTTGTAAAGAACATGTCTGAAATACTTGATTAAAAAATTACGTTTTTCAAAACTGTTGCTGTGCATATGTAAATAGTTGGGTAGGATATCATAATTCAGAGTATAGATTTTCAGTATGAAACATCTTCATACTATATCTACATATGAAAATTTCTAGGTTGGTCTCAAAGAAATATCCTTTCACTCAGTAAGGAAATAGTACTGCAGGGTGCAAGTGCACACACAGAAATCTGGGTAGTGACCTGTAAATTCAAATCCAGTTTTACTATGCATCAGCTTTCCCATATGGAAAAGTGAAATTGCATAATATTTTCTACATGACTTCTCAGAACTGAGGTTTGCCAGTAATTTCCTATCCTGTCTTCTGTCCCGCCTTTGTTTAACAGTAAAAAAGGGCAAAATTATTACTACTCATCCCCTTGACATTTGTTTCAGAACAAAGGGAAAAGGATTTCACAATTTCTGAGTGAGGGCCCACGGAGATACTGCTTTCTGGATTCCAGTTTCCCTTTTTAAAAACTTTTTTAACATCTGAATTGTCATATTTGTGTAGAATTGTAGCCCAAATACCAAGGAGGCAAATACAGAGAATGTACTCTGCTAACTAGTGCTTTTCATCCTTTACATAAACCAAACCTTTTAAAAAGTAGAGGTATGTGGGCCAGATGACCACAGACAGCCTTTCAGAGGGCTTCTACAGCTACAAAAGATAGTGGGAATCATGTGCTTTCCTTTTAGTGAAAATAGAAACGGAGGTGGTAACATGCATGGAGATATTGCACTGTGTTATGGTATTTGTGTTGGAACTTCCACAGGCCCTGTAGCTTTTGGCAAGAAAAAATATCATCTTTTTCTTGAGTAAACTGCTGTTACAATTCAAGCACATGTTTCTCAAACATGTGGATTCTTCATGTGGGTGAAGATGTAGTAGGACATGTGTTAAGGATTTTCATTTTCTAAATTGATTTTATTTTTCTTATTAGGTCATCCTTGGCAAGTACACCTGGCTTTCTTACGAAGATGTATACATTAAAGCAGTTAATTTTGGAAATGGCTTAGCAGTCTTGGGTCAGCAGCCAAAGACTAACATTGCAATCTTCTGTGAGACCAGAGCCGAGTGGATGATTGCAGCCCAGGCCTGCTTTATGTGCAACTACCAGCGTGAGTACCTGTCTTCCCTGAAGTTTTTATGTCTTCTGATCATACAATCTGAAAACAAAACTCCTTCTTGCTTCCCTTTACGTACTAAGAAAAATTAATCTAGATTTTATATAGAACATTAAAATTTTCAAATTTAAAAATACTGCATTAGATAGAAACTGTGCGCTTTGTAGCCTTTTGCTTTAGTGAATAGAGAAACCTGTATCTGTTGGCAAATGGAAAATGGTTTGGGTAACTATTTTGCTCAATGAATTCATGAGAGGTTTCTTTTCTTTTCATCTCAAATCAGTACAGATTCCAAGTTTCTGAAAACAAACAAACAAAAATCACACATGAATTCATTGACTCAGTTTCAGGAGTTGACGTCAAACCTTCATCTGTGCTTGCAGGTTTTGTTTTAACTGGATATTTTGTCAGTTCTTCAATTTTGATTTTGGTTAGGACTATTTTTCTTGCTCAGGATTGTACTGAGTGCTGATCTCAATGCACTATGGTTGTTTAAATGCCCGTTTCATCATCACTCCTTAATATGTCCTTCATCTGACTGGCTGGGTTCTGTGATGCTCTCAAGGGGACACATCTTGTCCCTCAGGGCATGCCAGAAACTGCTGTTCCTCACAGGCTTTGGCCTTTTCCTTCCTTTGCCACATCTACCCTTCTTCGGTAAGAAATGGGCTGTAAAAGCTAGATGTGCAGAAATTCCTGATTTCCTACCTACTTACACTAAAGGTGTCTACAATTGGACTTTTTTCAGATTTTGGAAGCAAGTCTAATAAGATTTATATTTAAATGGTCTCTGCTCTGAGCATGAGTCTGTTTCAGTCTTAGAAGCAATATGTTGAGTATTTAGCAGTTTTCACTTACAGAAGTCTTTATTCCTGTCTCTGGTTATTTTGCATGAGCCTTTTGCTTTATTGGTCCCTCAGTGTTGAGTTGGTGACAAGGTGCACTGCCCTGGCCCTTAACATTTCAAAGTCAGCCTGCTTGCCTTGTTTGACAGCTGGCTCTGTGGACAAGGAGAGAGTGGATGTTGTGTACTGGACTGTAGCAATGCCTTTGGCATGGCCTCCAGCAGTACCTGTACAGCCAAACTGCTCAGATAAAGATGGGTGAGATGGACCATTGTCTGCAAGGATTGGAATACATAGGACAGAGTTACCTGCCAGCCTTCAGGGGCTGATACTATCTCTAATACGGCTTAATTTCTTTATTGAAAGCCTGGATGATGGGACAGTTCAAACACAGGAGGTCCCAGCTGGTGGCATGTTGGGGGCAGCAGCCAGTACACTCAAGGGCAGGGCAGATGTGCAGAGGAGCCTGTCAGCTCGAAAGCTGGGTTGTCTGGAACCTCATGGAATTCAGTAAAGGCACTTAAAATATCCTCTGTGTGTACTGGAATGCACCTTATGCACCAGTACAGGCTGGGGGCCAGCTGGAGAAAGCAGCTTTGCAGGGAAGGACCTGAGGGTTCTGGTGGGCCGTGAGTCACCCAGCATTTTGCAGCACCTTCTTGCAGTGGAGGCCAGCAGTGTCCTGGATGGTGGTAGCATGAGTGTAGGAAGTAGGTCTGGGGAAATGATCCTTCTCCTTTTGGACGCTGATAGAACCACTTCTGGACTACTGTGTCTGCATTGGAGCTTCCTGTTAGGAAAAAAGACACTGATATCCTGGAGCAGGTCCAGTGGAGGGCTACTGAGAGGCTGGAGGAGTTGGAGAATGTGACATCTGAGGAGAGGCTGACAGAGAGGGGTCTGTTCAGCATTAAGATGAGTGAGTTGAGATCTTGTTGCTGTCTGAAACTGCCCAGTGGGAGCATGCAGAGGAGATGGAGCCAGGCTCTGCTCACAAAGGTGTGCTTTGATACCACTGCAGGCTACAGTCACAAGTTGAATGGCAGGAAAATTTGATTAGATATTGGGGCAAGTGTCTTCGTTGTGAGGGTGGTTCTGTATCAGAACAGGAACAAAGAATGGTTGTGGAATCTTCATCCTTGGAGATCCATAAAACCCAGACTGGCCACGGCTCTGAGCATTCTGCTGGAATGGATGGGGTGTGCAGGTGATCTTTCTAGGCGCCTTCCAGCCTAAATTGGTGAGGTTTTGGTTGGTTCTTCAGTGGGTAAATGCTGCTGGCCTGCCTACCAGAGCAGAGAACTGCACAGACTATTCTCAGATGAGATGCCTGTGTTGCTTTTAAACTACATGTCTCTGTGCCAGTTCCCTTTTATCACTTTTGGGATCTGTCAGATTCCTGGTGGCTATCCTGGGAATAAAATGCAAAGGCTTATATCATTTTTTTTTCCCCTTGGAACTGAAGCACATTTACAAATCCTAGGGAGATTTTTAATTTGAAGGGGGGAAAATCTGAGCTAGGGGCTGGATGTTGTGAGCCGAATGACAGATGTGTGTTTTTGGGTTTGTTGGATTAGTGCTTTCAGTGCCCTCACTGCGACGTGCCTCGGCACACACTCTGACGTGTGTTCAGCATCTAAGCTGTGTCATCTTCTGTGAACTTGGCTGACTTGTGCTGGCAGATGAAGAGAGAGCTGTGCAGTGTTCATGGGCAGCTTGCAGAGCAAATTGGAAGATTCAGATGACGTTGAAGTAGTAGTAGTGGCAAGACATTGCTAAATGGCTTATGTTAGCATTTTTCAGTGTGTAGGTTTGATACCAGCTAACTGCTGTGGGGGTGTTGGACATTTTTTCCATGTGTGAAATATGTTCAGTCTGATGGAGTGGGCCCAGGACTGTTGTCAACAGAGCAGGTTCATCTGCTTTGTACGTAGTGTTGGAGAGAATGCCTTTTGCACTACAGAATTAAAATGAGGAAAGTAATGTTTGTTATGGATTACTTGCACAAACAAGTGATTTTATGGTTAGAAATACTTACTTGATTTTAAATGTGTCTTTTTTGAAGTTCTCTAAGTCTTGTATTTGCAGGAGGTAGAGTGGGGGTTCCTAGTTAAAAAACAGAAGTAGTAGTATTAACATGAAAACAGATTTTCTTCCTAAGTACCGCTTCATGTGAGTGAACAGCTCTTCACCGGGGTAGGCAGGTAGAACACAAGAGTGCATAGCTAAATGGTGGAATAGGAGAGGTTAGGCTTCATTTTTCAATCATGCCTGAGCAGAAGTGGTTTTGTCAGAATTAGATTTGGCTGAAGCTTTTAAAGGTGCATTTTGCTTTTTGTTTTTGATGTACAATGGATGCTGAAATACTCAGTTTAACATTCCAGTTACCTTGAAACAAATTGCAAAAGTTTCTTTAGGGCAAGGCTTTGTCTTTTTATACGAGCTGGCAAATTTAGTGGTATTGGGGCTTTTCTTTTTATCAAGACCTTGGTCAAATAACAAAGACTCACTTGTACTTTTGAGTGCATAAAGGTGAATACAAAGCAATCCCTTCTCAGTACGTTTTCAAGAGAACAAGGAGAGAAAAAAACTATCAAAACTTTCAGATTTGCCTGAAAAAGTTTTAGGTGCCGGTGTGGAGAAGTGAGAATTTCAGATGAGAGTCAATGCTCAGTTTTGCTCTCCCCATGACATCAGTGCACCATCATATAAGTGGTATCTCTTTGTCTTTGGCTCTGTCATATAGCTCTGAGTGTCTTAATGTACTTATTTGCAGATGAGTAATTAGGTACCTCCATGGTTATTCCCGGGATGATGCTTTGCCTGCTGGGCGGTGTTGTCAGCTCGGTTCTGCTCCTTGGCTCAGGGCAGCTGAATTTCTGCTACATGTTTATATAACAGGGGTCACTGCAGTAAGTAGAGAGAGCTCGTGGGAACGAGGAGAGGCACTCTTCTGGACTTTGCTCCCACCAAATTAAAGAAAACACAGTGCATGTGCATTTGCCCTGCAACAGTTCTGAACTATGATGGACTGTTTTAACAAGAAAAAAATAAGTAGAGGTCAACTATTTACTTTTCTGTGTAAGAAAACTGCTTTTGAGTCCTTCCTTAGTACGCTGCACTGGGGTGCAGCACTCCTTGGATTTAAAATACTAAAATAAAAATCTTAGAGGACAACAGAACTTTATATAATTTTAATTTTTAATCTTTACTGCAGTGATTACAGTCCTAATGTACAATGGTGTGTCTTATTTTTATAATTATGTTCTTTAAATATTCAGCTAAATACAGACTAAAAAGCAGATGTTCAGATACCTGATGTGACAAAACTTTTGGCAAGGATGTTGTAATTATTGATTGTGTTGATTGATCTCAGAGCTTTTTTGAGATGTGTTCTGCTTGAAAAATAGGAATTTTTTTGTTTGGTTTTTTTGGTTTGTTTTTGATTGTTTGTTTGTTTTGTTTTGTATTTTTTTTGAGAGCAATACTTCTCTTCATTTTTTATTTGCCTTTTTCTCCCCTAGTCTCTTCTGGTCTCTTCTCATTCAGTTCCATTGAAAACGGCAGGAAATGAAATATTATTATTGAGGTGTTAATCTGAAATCATTGATTAACACACTCACTAATGAGGTGACCTTAAAAACAGGAAACAATATTTTTATAGTCAGTTTTCTAAATATTTTCTTCCTTGCTATTCTGTATGATTCATGTCATGTCAATACAAGGTCTAATGATTGTGATGATTAAACCTTTACTATGTTGTTTTAAATAGATGGCAGATCAGGATAGTCACAGATTTAATCCTGAGTGTGAGAATTCCTCTGCTGATGACACGTACTGCCATGTTGTAATAATTTGTCATTAGCAGTCAATTGTAAAAGGTTAGTAACAGAGTATGTGAATTCTGGAAAGAGAAGTCACATGAATGAAAGCTGTTTCTTTCCTGTGTGCAGGAGGAATGTTACACAGAGATTAAACTGAGAAGGTTTGCCTGCTTTTCAGATGGTGAAAGCAATGAAGGTATAAAAGTAGATCCAGGAGAATTGCGTAAGGTGGTGTGGTTTTGGTACCTCTAATTAGACCTTGGAAAAAAGTAAACAGTGACATAAAGAATGGTTGAGTAACTGAAAATTCATGTGTTAAGAGGCTTTTAAATACAAAACTGTCCCACCTTTGTGTTGGCAAATATTTTTACTGTGTTGCCTAAATTGGAATAGATTAATCTCAGTTCTTTTCTGTAAACTATACTTGAAAATGTAACCCATTTCCCCTGTTTTGTGTTTCAGTTGTTACTCTGTACGCCACGCTGGGAGGCCCAGCAATAGTTCATGGGCTGAATGAAACAGAGGTGACCACCATCATTACTAGTAAAGAATTGATGCAAACAAAATTGAAGGTCAGAAAACTGTTCTTCGTCTATCTCTTTCCAGTGTGTCTGTTCCCTGTTGTTAAATGGCCAGATTCCATTGTACAGAACAATGATTTATTGCCTTTCTGTAAGGCAGACACTTCTGGAATAAGATTTATGTATCTTTCTTCATGTACAGAAAGTGGTAGTTTACTTTCAGTGGCTTTTAGGCTGCTCAGTGACTGGAGAAGGAGCAATTTGCAGTATTGCAGAGCTGGAGTGCTGCCTGGAAAAACACCTTTACAAGAAACTGCTGTGGTTTCTGGGTGGATTTAGTGCCTATAAATGTAACAATGGGAAGAACAGAAAAAAGTATGAATTGTGTATGAAGAGCTAACTGTGATCATGCTCCTGGCTTATTATCAGATGTTTTCCCAGCAGAGAATGGTTTTTATGGCTAAAGATGGGTGTTTGAAGAGTTAGAGCTGTTTTTCCAGGCAGGGGGGGAAAAAGCTCACTAAACATTAGAACAGTCAAACAACTTTTTTGACTCACTGACTGTGATGGAATGCCCAAGTGGAACAACTAATCTGCAAGGGTTTCATCATTGTGTGTTTTGGGGAAACTGGGCCTTTCAGATAAGGCAATTTTTTAAATGGAAAACTGTGCTGTTGTGGAATTTTGAATGAGAACTTTCCAAAATTAAAAAAGAAGTTAGTGCAATGACAGTATATCTGCTATGTACATTTATTTCAGCTTGCAGTAAGAGAATGTATTTGCTACAGATGATGATCATCTCTTCTTCCATGAGAACACTGATAAATGTCTTAGAACTCATGTTTTGCTTGAAATGCTTAACTAGTAATTTTCCATGTTTTTGCTAACTGTTGCTTACTTTAAATGGCATCATAACTAAGGAGCAACCTAAGAATTATTGTGAGCTCAGTATCACCAGTTTCTTTCAGTGTTCTATGGGAGTGGAAAGTCAATTATATCTGCAAATCATTGCAGTCTTATTTAAATACAAATCAGTAAACTGCTGGAGAAGTTTTTGGACTTAAAATTGGAAAGCTTCAAACCTTGCAGCTATTTGAGCTTGGCAGGTTTATCCTTTAAAATTCTGAGATATTTTGTATTAGTGCTTTTAAAAACATGTACAGCAGATAGCATGGAGATTTTTAGGTTTTTGTTGTTGTTTTTTTCTTCTTGGCGTAAAACTGATTTTTAATTTCTGAACCCATTTTTCATTTCCACAGGAAATTGTTTCTCAAGTTCCACTGCTACGACACATAATTACAGTGGATGGCAAACCCACCACGTGGTCAGAGTTCCCCAAGGGTGTCATTGTTCACACGATGGCATCTGTGCAAGCCATGGGGGCCAAGGCAGACACTGGTAGGTTCTTCCTGTTCAGACCATCTCATTTGGTGTCCTAATTTGACCTTGTTGAGTAAACTTGGAGAAACTGCAGATTTCAAAATTATGCAGATTTAACCTTTTCTTGTCTCATTTTCCTTTAAATAAAATCTGTGTAATTTTTTTTGTTGTTTTATTTTGGTTGTGGGTGGTTGGATTTTTGGGGTGTAAGTTTTTGTTTTGCTTTTCAACAGAGTAAAAACTGACTCCACTATCAAGTGTCACAGGTTGAAGGATAGTTTTTAGGATAAGCAGTTACTTGAGGATAGAAACTTAGTAAGCATTCTTTTGTCAGACGTATTAAAACCAGGTTGTTCAGGGCACAGAAGGAAAATTGTTGTATATTTTATAACAAAAGAAATCAGTAATTTGTTACCATTAAGTTTTAAGTGAATTGTAAACTTCACAGATAGCAAAATGTGAAATAGCCATTTGAATCTGACAGAACTTGGTCACTTAGTACATTTCTGGAAGCAAAATGTGAAATAGCCATTTGAATCTGACAGAACTTGGTCACTTAGTACATTTCTGAAAGCATCAATCTACTGTGTAAATTCATTGAAATCTGTTTCTAGTCTACGTATTATTTTTAGAACTAAAATTCAGTATTTTAGAGTTATTTTAACTATGATCATAAGAAATTTTTATTCTTGGCTCTGAAGGGGTGCCAATTCTAGTATTTTAAGATTTCATTATATTCAGTAGTTGCTTTCTTCTGTTCTTATTCCTTGTGTTTTCAGAACCTCTTAACTACTGAAGGCACAGGAATGTTGGATTGTATTTTAGGTGTAGGGAGGGTGATCAGTCCATCTGCTCTTGATGTTCAGGGGAATGGCAGATATGCTCCTAGCATCATTCCTTCTCCATTTCTTTAGAAGATGTTTTTTTCCCTATTTGATATACCAGTTTTATGTAATACTATACACCAGCAGAAAAATTTTGGCTGCAATTCATTAGCTCCCGGAAATCTGTTAATCTATGTGCTGTGTAAAAAGGTATTTAATCTTTCTTCAGTCTTTAAAATATCACGTACTCTGCACTACAATAAAGGAACATTATCTTTGTCAAGTTTACCATTCAGAAACTGTGAAATGCTATCATGAATTGTTTATGGTCAAGCATGTCCAGTTAATATTAAGTAGATGAGCTATTGCTTATGTTTTTTTTCCCTCTGTGTTGTTCATTGTGCAGGATAGGCAGCATTCAGTGAGTGAAAAATGATTAAATGTTGCTTTCATGCTTCTCATTCAGTGTGTGCACTGTGCCACATGCACTGTGTGTGATGCAGTTTCCTCTGAGTAAGCACAGTAGTTTTAGCATTTTCTTGCTCTCAGCACAAGCATTTAAAAAGCACTTCAATCCAATTAAAGCTGTTGAATTTCTTTTAAATATTTATAGGTGTTGGACCTGAGGTTGGCTCAGCAGTACTTCGCTGCCGGTGTTGCAAATGAGGCAGTGTGTTATTCCCTGCCAGGGAGCACGTGAGGCAGGAGCTTGGCACAGAGGGATGGACCCTGGGGCAGTGTGGCACCAGGGCACTGAACCTCCCTGAGGCAGGGATGCTCAGTGGTGCTTTGGAGAAGCCAAAGCCCTGCCTGTTTTTCTCTCCACTGCAGGAGTAGGGGAAAAATAATAGGAAAACTGTTGCGGTAGATAAGGACAATCAGTCAAAGTATTGCTCAGCTAATGCAGAGTTCCTACCCTTTGTGAAGGCATTTAAGCTTGACCACAATCTTTTTAAGCAAAAGCAGAATGTAGTAGCAGGAGTCCTGTGACTGCTGAAATGTGTCAGATCTCCCAGCCCAAGAGGCTCTCCACACATAACACATCCTATTTTATTAACAACTTGCAGGAAACAAACAGCCATGCAGGCCTGTGCCCTCGGATATCGCAGTGATCATGTACACAAGTGGATCCACAGGAATTCCCAAAGGAGTTATGATCTCCCATTGCAACATAATTGCTGGGATAACTGGAATGGCTGAGAGGATCCCAAATCTGGGGTACGTAACCGTTACTTACCAGCAAATAAAGAGGTCATGTAGTTGCATTTGATTTTAGATTAATGACTCTGTAAAATATGACCTGTTTTATACTGCTGTGGCTGTGACCCATCAAACTGACACTGACAGCTGAGCATCTTCCAACACTGCACTAGATGACATGACTACTTCATGGATTCTTTGTTCTCTCCTCTTTGGTACATGGGCAAGGCCGGGAAGCAAAAGCCTGTGAAGCTACCTTGCACTAGAGTGGTTGAAAGCCTCCCTAAGCAGTGCTTCCCTTGGTTAATGTTTAAATTCTGTGGCTTCCTTCTGTTTAGTGCAGTTTTTAATCTCATCCACTGAGTCACCTTTGCAGCCATAACTCATGGTTAATTGTCTTGGGATGAGTAACCAGAGTAACCATCATCCTTTCTTCATGCCTTCAACCTACAGTATGTAGTATGCAACTCTTGATACAAAATCCATGTGGTTTGAAATATATTCTCAAACTCAAAAGCATTTTCTACTTTCTCCAGTTCTGCAGTAAACTTTGCATAAATTGTGCTTAATGATGCATAAACCTATCTTTTAAAAATTCTTTGCAGGGAAAAAGACATTTATATTGGGTACCTGCCCCTTGCCCATGTTCTGGAGCTGAGTGCTGAGCTTGTGTGTCTGTCTCACGGGTGCCGCATCGGTTACTCTTCCCCTCAGACATTGGCTGACCAGGTACGTTGTAGATTTAAGTCCTTATGGTGTAAAAAAAAAAAAAGAAATTAAAAAAATTACTTTGTAATATTTCTTTAAAAATAGTACACATTTTGTTTCTCGTGTTAAAGATCTTGAATGTGTCTGCTAGTAAACTTGTTCTTCACTTTAGTCCTCTAAAATAAAGAAAGGAAGCAAAGGGGATGTTACCACACTTAAGCCAACTCTAATGGCAGCTGTTCCGGTAAGTAACTGAAGCATGAATAATTTTTAAAAACCTTTTTTAAAATACAATTTATAATTAAATTTTTAGCAACAAAATTAATACTATGACCCTTTAAAAAGAAAAGGTAGAATCTTTGATGTTAAGCTGTCTTAAAATAATAATTTTGGTACTTACTTGTATATTGGGGATAAACAATCATGATAATGAGTATCAAACTTTTTCAAAGTTAAGATAGCAGTAGAGATTAGATTCCCATTTTAATTAGTAATTTCTTGTTTGTTACAGTGAATGAGTGGAATAAAGAGATTTGGCAGCAGGCAGCTGGGGGTTAACTGCTGCGCCTGCCCAGATTTTCTTTCCTCCTTTCTGTGAACATCCTGCTCTCTTAGCAGGGGAAGGGGAGGGAGCCTGAGAGTGGATTGTCACCTTAAACTCACTTGAATTTGTAGAATGTGTTTTCTTTTTGCTGTACTGAATTCAGGATTTCTGTTTCTTTGAGTTAAAGTTCATCTTTTTACGTAACTAGGAAATCATGGATCGAATCTACAAAAACGTCATGAACAAAGTGAATGAAATGACCAGTTTCCAGCGGAATCTGTTTATATTGGCCTACAACTACAAAATGGAACAGATTTCCAAAGGTTACACTACCCCACTCTGCGATAGGTAATACTAACTTTATTTTAAATGGCACCAAAAAATCAAAGTCCTACCATAGGAGCGGTATTTAGTTTTTTGTGCTTTTCTTAATTTTGTTGTTGACACTTTGAACATGGACAAGTCTGTACTTGAGTGTAAATTGAAACAATAAATCAGTAGTTCGTGTGATGGATTTAAGTGAGTGTTATTTAACGTGAAACTGATTGAAAGTTTACATGTATTGCATTTTTATCAGGAATTTAATAATAGAGTTCTACAATTTTTGGGTAAGATGAGAAGTCTTTTCCTGCAGAAAACTGTAGACCCCACATTTTCACAGATGGGAGCTATGGTATATCTCAAATTGGAAAGAGCCCACAAGCATCATTGAGTCTAACTCTGGGCTTCAGTGAGAGTAAAGGATAATGTAATTGCAGAATTTATACAACTTAACATATTTTTAGGAGAAAATCATGCAACTTTACTGCTTCATTAAATATATGTTCTGAAACATTTGACCCATCTTCAAACTAGAACATGGAAACAAGCTTAGAAATCTGCCCCTGTTATTTCTGAAAACTTTTAGTGTGCTCCTTCAAGGTTTTCCTTGAACATCATAAAAGTGTATTTGAAGACTTTCAGTTCAGATCCAAACCCAGGTGCTCTCTCTTGTTTTGTTCTGAAGCACCAAAGTGTCCCTTTCCCTTCTGTATTTCAGCCTTATCTTCCGCAAGGTGCGGATGCTGCTGGGCGGGAAGATCCGCATTCTGCTGTGCGGCGGCGCCCCGCTGTCGGCGGCCACGCAGCGCTTCATGAACATCTGCTTCTGCTGCCCCGTGGGGCAGGGCTACGGCCTCACCGAGTCAGCTGGGGCTGGCACCATCACTGAAGGTGGGTGGCACCCGCGCTGAGCCCTGCGGGGCCCTCCCCTGACTGTCTGTTCCTTTGGTGGTGCCACCGAAAGTCATCGGGGATCCTGGAATGGGTGTTCCCAAAAATGTGTAAAACGGTGGAAGTGCTGGTTTGGATGCGTTGTGCTAGAGATCCTGGAATTAGGTGTTCCCAAAAATGGCTAAAATTATGGCAGTGCTGATTTGGATGCATTGTGCTAGAGATCCTGGAATTAGGTGTTCCCAAAAATGTGTAAAATGGCGGCAGTGCTGATTTGGATGCATTGTGCGGGAGTAGGTGACCCGCTTGTAAAATGCATGTTCTCATTTGTGGCAGAGCAACCCCTTTGGAGTGTGAATGGGATCTTGGCATTGTTATACTTACCACTTGAACTGAATAATATTTTTTCAAATTTTGTTGAGTATATTGGAATATTAGGGATTAAAATCTGCCCCCACCAGGTTTTAATTTCATGTAACAGAACCTACTGGTTTCAGTTGCCTTTTAGTAACTGACTGTATTTCTAAATACAGCCACCTCTACTCTCTTGGCAGACTAAGAATTTTCTCTCTGTTACCTTGATAAATCCATTTTCTTGGAGGTTTGGTTCTGTGAATTAAAGTCCAAAAACAAATAGCAGTTAATTTTCACTGAAGATGCACGACAGAAAAAGATTTTTTTTTTAATCCTATTTAGTTTTGGTTAATGTTTTTCTGAAAAATACTCTTTTTAAAATTCTAGTTTGGGACTACACTACAGGAAGAGTGGGAGCACCTTTGGTCTGTTGTGAAATCAAGTTAATGAACTGGGAAGAAGGTGAGAATTCCTGCATTTGATTAAATTGTGGTGTGTTTGTAAAACCTGCATTTTTCTATTGGGCTTTGCTCAGTAGCAGTAATTAGAAGACTATTTCTTGGCTATTCAGATTTTAAATGCTACTTTTGCCTATAAAAGTTTACTCTTGGGGAGAAGAAAGGTAGAATAAATGCCTCAGTGGTTTCTAAATGGGGAAATATTCAGACAAAAGCTACCAATGCAAGTGACATTTTGACTAGGTAGTATGCACAATACCTTCAGTTGCCATTAAGAAATTATTTTAAAATAATCTTCATAATATTATTCTTAGACTCATTAAAAATTGGCATATAAAATAGAAGCTTAATGGATACTTCATAAAATACCTATAATAAATTTTGAAATGCATTTAGGTAATTTCCTTTCACTGTCGGCTTTACTCTGTTGTAGAATAGAAATACATAATACTTGTGTGTTTTGGGCTAATGTGAAATCTTACGGATTTTTTCTAAACTATGATGCAAAATTATGTGTTTTTATTTGAACCTGTGTGAAACTGATAAAGCACATTACTTGCTACTGCCAGAAGGATGGCACAATTTTTTGCTTTGGAATATGTTTTCATTCTCATTAACTTAATAAAAACCCCCATCCTTTCAGGTGGATATTACAACACTGATAAACCATATCCTAGAGGTGAGATCCTTATTGGAGGGCAGAATGTGACAGTGGGTTACTACAAAAATGAAGAACGAACCAGAAAAGATTTTACTGTTGATGAGAATGGGCAGAGGTGGCTCCATACTGGAGACATTGGAGAGTTTCATCATGATGGGTGTCTAAAAATTATTGGTGAGTTAATAAATTCAGGTAAACATGTATAGAAATTCATGTACACACACATTTTTCAGGGCTGTGAAATGCAGTAATGAAAAAAAAAAACTCCATGCATTGTCAGGCAGTCTGAAGCCTTCCCATGTATCCCAGGGAAGCTCTGATATGTTAATGTAAACCTGTTTGGGTGTTTTAGAAGTTGATTTTTGGTTCATTTTGAAACAGTGTTAACATTGATTCCCTAAGTTAGTGAGACTGGGTAGTAATTAGAGAGTTAAATAAAAGCTAATTGAGTAGATAAGCTGCCTTATATTGTATAATTTTGCAAGGTTGTGTGCAATAACCTCAAGTAATTTGGGCTTAATTTTTGGTTCCTATTGTTGTTTTTCAAGTAAAAGGTAAAGAGTTGCTCTTTAAATATGGATTTAGCGTGAAATAAATAACAAAATATCACCAAATGGTGCATATCCTGCCTTGTGGGTCTGGGCCAGACAGCTTAAAACGTGTGCTTCTGGCCAACAGTGGCTTTTGCATAGTCCTACTTGTCTTCCACACACCTGATGGTGCTGTCATATAGGAAATGCTGTTCTGGAGGCAGAAAATGCATGGAATTGTAACATCCCTCATTTTGGTGGGAGAGTCAGACTGATAAAATGCAGAGTCTGGAAACCTGATGTTAAAGGTTTCTGGTACATTCACTAAACGTGAGTCAGTTTGGGTATTTAAATATGCATTTCAAAAAACCCTAAAATCAATGTCTAGAAGTTTTCTGTTCTGTGTTTAACACTTAATTCCTTTCTTCCTCGATAGATCGCAAAAAGGATCTTGTAAAACTGCAGGCAGGAGAATATGTTTCTCTTGGCAAAGTAGAAGCAGCTCTGAAGAATCTCCCACTGGTAGATAATATTTGTGCGTATGCAAGCAGGTAAGAGCAGCTGAAACTTTGTTACTGCTCTGTTCTTTGTCCTCTTGAAGCCATAAGCAAAAGTCTTTGCCGCTCAATGTGTGGAATTTTTTTAATCAGTTAATGAAAGGATTTTACTTATAACACAGTGGAATAACTCTCTATCAAAACTCAAAGATCTGAAACCCATTTTTATTTTTCCTCTCTCATTTGTGGTCATCATTTGTTGGAAAATACCAATAATGAGTCTTACATTCCCTATTCCCCAATCTGAAAAGCAGCTGAGCTCTACTGCATTAATTACAAACATCATTTGAGCACTTACCTTTAGAAGTCCTAGGACACCTTGTTCCTTGCTGTGTTTAGTTGTGATCTGTCCTTCAGAGGAAGTACTGTGGTACTTCAGAGGAAGGTGGTGGGAAAAACCACCAATAGCCCAGTAGCTGGCTTGTGAATTAGTTACTTTTCTTTACCCTTGAAGTACACCACCTTGAAGCCTGAGAGAAAGCACACTCTAAACACTGTGCAAACACGCAATAAATGACTATCAAATGTCATTTCTATTGACTTTATGCATGTACTAATAAATGAGGTGGTGGGGGCTCAAACATGTCTTAAGTTTCTATTCTAGAATTTCTTAGCTCTTGCACATGTAAATATACTTCAGGTGGTCTTTGTTTCCTGTTGACATTTGACATTGATGTTTGGAAAGTTATTTTGGAGCTTCTGAAGGATCAGAAATATTCTGATTCCCAGTACAGCCTAAAAAGACCCACCTTACTTTGATAGAAGCCAGGACAAGCATACCAGAGAATTGCTCAGTGGTAACAAATAAAAAACTTAACTTTTGGTTTGTTCACCTGGTTCTCTGTAATTTTGAGGGGTTTGTGTTAACTAGTGGTAGTCATTCTGTTACTGCAGTTTTGACAGTTTTGGATCAGTAGGCTGGCATGCATTAGGCCTGCCACTGCTGAGAAAGTTTCCATTCTTTTAAATTTTATTTGTGGTTTAGACTCACTGAGTAAGTCTCGCATTTGCTCACTTTGACAACCTGAAGTTGCGACTGTTCCAAGCACCGTCTGTAATTTGTGGAGAAAGAGCTTCCTGCATGTGATTTCTTCTCTTCTGGGATTGCAGGTCACTATTGGATACATGCTCCCAAATTCTTGTGTTAATTTTGCCAGGTCAACATAATATAGGAAGCTAAGATGCACTTGCCAGCCAGACACTTGACTCTGATAGGCCATGTTGTGTCTATTACTTAAAAACAGGAAAACTTGTGAGCAGTTTTTAAAGGTAATTGACAAACAAGAGTCCAGGCCAAGGACTAATACAAGACATTCCAGATTGGTTTTTCCTTAATACTGTTATGTGTGTAATGTGGCCTGAGTAGCCATGTAATAGAGTCCCTGAATGATTGTCCATTTGCACATTTCATTGTGGGTATGTTCTCACCTCAGTGGTCTGAGCTCAGAGAGGTTTTGTACCAGTGCCTGTGACCTTTCTTAGATCCTATCTCACCGTATACTTTGACTGGGTGATCGACTACACAGGAGGTGTACTTTACTCTATCTGTTCTGTCTCCCACCTGCTAAAGGACAAGGAGGGCAGACTTTTACAAATGGGTTTAATATGTGATTTGACCATAGATTTTAGGGTGAAAACTCCTCTGAACGTGGTAGTAGGGAATCAGAATTGTTTGCCTGATATTGCTACTGTACAAAATACAAAAGCTGTATTGACTTCAGACAAAGTAAGTGAGATAAGGAATAAAAACATTTGCTGAAAGGAGTCATGATTAGAGCTCTGTCAGGGGAGGCTCCTACTGCTTTATCAACACTTCACCCATCCAAGACACATTAAGTGGGTTTCAAGCATCACCTCAGGAAAATGAGTACCTCAGTTGCCTGAGGAATGAGCAAACATGGCAAAAAACCTGAGGGAGTTCTCAGTAATCTCAAGGAGATAAGGAATAGACTTCACAGAATAGAAACAGTGGCATCTATATGTAGTGCCACAAATGCATTTCTGACCATAGGTCTGAGAGCCATACGTGGGTAGAATCATAAGCACAGCAAGGGAATGAGACTGCCTAGTGTAGGACAGACATTTTGGAAAAATCTTTTATCATGGAAGAGATGACTAAGGAGGTCTTGAGGACCAAAGTCTGAGAACTTCTGCTGAAAATCACTTCCAAGTCAAAACTACCAAATACAAAAGATCGACATAAGGAGCAGCGAGAGGGAAGTAACTGCTGGAGAGGGAAGATGTACCTTCAGGATACCTCTCAAGGCAAAACTGCTTTAGCATTTGAACTGCAACAAGTGAAGCTTTAACTTTGTGGCATGGAATGAAAAGCTACATGTTCCAGGAACTGTGAGGTTCATGATGTTCTTTCCGAGAAAAAATGGATGAACCTGTTTGTCCAGAACAAGTACACTTCTACTCAAGGGGCTGAATTTTAGATTAACAGAATATTTGATGCTTTCTGGCAGCTGATCACTTCTATATGCTGTTTGTCCCTGGAGACACTGGTGATATTACTGGACATGATCTTGAGCATGTCAAAAGACTACAGGAACCAGGGATGAAAGTGCCAGAGTCCTTTGTGTCCCAGGTGCCTTCACACGCAATGCGTGCACAGTAGGGAGCAAAGTTACAAGGGTTCAATACAGAGTCCAGCATGAATGTGCACGGGGGAAAATGGGACAGAGGCAAAGGCAGAAGGAGAGATGCAGTAGTGATAGTGAGGCTAATCTGAAATCATCCTGTAATACATTCTCAGGAACAGAAAAATGAGAATGGTTTCAAGCTGGAAAGCATGTTGTGATGATGTTGCCAGGGAAATCTATGTTTGTACTGGACTCTGGTGCAGTCTTCTCAACTCCTTTCAGATGGTCATTATAATTTATGCCAGTAACAAAGGAGAAAATTGCAATGTGCAGTAACCAAAAGCATATTTAGAGGTAGTATCTTAAAATTATCTTGAAGACCTTGAAGGATAGAACTACAGTAATCTGCACACTAGGGCTAAGTTTCTGTATTTTGTATTAATGATCTGTCCAATGAGAGTTGAAAAGATTTATTAAATCTGTAGATAGTTGAGATGGGAGGGAACCAAAGCCACAGTGGAGGATAGGATGAGAATTCAAAGCAAGCTTGGCTAGATGGAGATTTGCTTGAAAACAGCAGTAAATTTAAAGAGAGGAGTACTTACAGCTAAATAAACTGCAGAAGTTAAGGATGTGAGCAACCAGTTGATGGCAGTTCTGTAGGAGCTGACATGAGTCCACAACTGCCTTGCTGTTAAAAGAAGGTAAAGGGCATCATCAGATTTATTGCCTGCAAAATGCACAATGATCTCTTTGTTCTAACAAGTATTGAAGGGTCTGAGTTCCACATTAGCACATCTGAAGAGATTGACCTCATGAAAAAAGTCCAGGAAAAAAGTGACAATATCTGGGCAGAGACCTCTGATGGCATGATTTAGGAGGAAAGGGCACTGCTTATATTTCTAAATAAACCTAAGAAAGAAAGCAAGACTAGAAAGGTGCCATGGAAAATGTGAATGAATAAAAAGCTTCTGTGGAAGAGAGAGGGACATCTGACTATTCTGAGGTAAACTGCAAAGAGGAAGAGTCAGGAATTGCCATCAGCAGCAGCTTATCCATGATACATGTGGTGAAGTGTTGGTGTTAGTGCTGCTGTGTGAGGTTCTGTGCACATTTTGCCTAAACTTTACACCACCTGAAAAACTTTGGATACCTGTTTCAGAGTGAGTTGTGCTTTAGGGCCCAAAGATTTTGAGATCACAGCTTCCTATGCTCTGGGCATGTCAGGAACAGACAAAGAGTGCCAACAGTAGAGTGAGCGTATGGACAATCACTTGAAAAAGAAAGAGAAGTCACTTCCCTTACAGAAGCAGGCGTCCTTTGAGATGTGTTGTGCATATGCTCATTCCACAACCTGCTCTCCAACCCCTCTTCACTGCAGTCCTCTACTCCTCTACAGTAACTGGATTCTGCAGTTGAGAGGAAACTGAGGTAGGGAAGCCGCACACCAGTCTCCATTCCGGGCTGCAGAACATGAGGAGAGGCAGGGCGCAGTGACATCGTGTGGGTACTGCTTCCCAAAGCTTTGGGCATGAGACACAGTGGAATATGCATATGGACAGCACACCTTGAAGCAATCCAGTTACTGTAAGGTAAGTAGCTTCTCTTTCTACTTGTTTTTAAGCAGGCAGAGGTAACTTGTGTACTGTTTCAGGAAGATTATCAGGTGAACAAAAGCCAGTTAAGAGCAATATCTCTGTATGAAGTGTAAACCCCCCAACTTGAAATGTTATTTTTGTAGAGTTGTTTACTTTGCAAAATTCACACTAATGTACATTGTGCTTCTCAGTTTCCATTCTTATGTCATTGGATTTGTTGTGCCAAATCAAAAGGAGCTCGCAGAACTAGCCCGAAAAAAAGGATTTAAAGGAACCTGGGAAGAGATCTGTAACAGTCCTGAGATGGAAAAAGAGGTTCTGAAGGTGCTAGCTGAGGCTGCCATGGCAGGTGAGTGGCTGGGTAGAGGGTGTATCAACTTTGTGGACTGCAATGTCTGTGAAATAGATAAGCATAGGCCCTAAAAATATTTCCCTGAGTGTGTATATTTCATAGACCCTATATGAACTGAAATTTTCCTGCAAAAAAACCACCACCAACAAAACGTGAGTTGGGTCTGTCCTTTTGTTTCATGCAGCTTGTTTTTACTGTGGCCAATAGCTGAGGAAAAAAATCTATAAACAGGGAAATTTTACAATTACAGTTCTCTGTATATATGTGTGTATGTGTGGTATTCTTTAAGATGTCCTGTAGTATCTTGTTGGCCTTCCTGCTGGTCCAAAAACAGTGTGGGCCTTCTACAGACCTGTAATCATAATATGTTAGGTATCAGACAGTCTCACGTGCTGCATAGCAGTGCAGAGTTGAAATAAACTCATGGTGACAGGGGCTTCCCTGGCTTCCACTTGCGTCTGAAGGATTTCCAAAACCAAAGCAGCATCTCTGTAGTTAGTAAATCTCTGTAGTTAGTAATTTTCCGAAGACTTTCCTTACATTAACTCTTCCAGCCACATTTGAAAATCACTCAGATATTTCATATCAGTGTCCATAGTGTCTCATGGTGAGTTGTGTAGCTCGGCCTATTTGTGTGAAGAAATGCTTTGTTTGTCCCAAGCCTTCCATCTGCCAGTTCAGGCCGACTCTGCTGAGCTCTGCTTGGGGAGGGGCAGGGAACAGTCCCAGTGGTGGCTGTGATTCTGTCAGTGTGGATTATTCTTCCCCCTCAGTATCTTTTTCATGCTAATTGGCCATAGTCTGTCAGGCTGTTCTGGTGCATAATGAAGCAGTGGCACAGCAATATTTTGTTTGTTCTTTGTGATAATTTCTGCCTTACTTTTGCTTTTGGCCATTTCTGAGCACTGAGCTTTTTTCATAATGGTGTCAGTTATGGCCACAGAATGGTTTTTTTTGTGGTTTTTTTTTTTTTTTTTTAATGATCATCAGGGGTGTAAAATTTTACACGCTCATCTCTTGACACTTTCCTGCGATGGATGTCTGCTGCTGTTTTGCAGTTGCTCACTATCATGATGTTCTTCTGCCCCTCTTTGCCCTTTGTCCTCATCCTTTCTACCCTGGATAGCTACATGCTTCCAACAACCTCTGCTTGTTAATATTCATCCCTTCTCCATATTGCTTGTGAATATCTTAAACTCTGATGAGATATTTGCCAGCTCCTGTCCCAGGAGCACCCTCCTGCCATGAGTGCACTCTCAACACTGCAGCTGCTCTCTTGCCCCACCTCTATAGTCTGGTTTTCTTCACTGTCTGGAGCACATGGGCAAAGTCTCAGAAGCTGCTGTGATGGAGAGCATGTACAAAGTTGCTTTTATATTTTGTGCAACACTACTCTAAAGAGATTTAAACACCTTTTAAAAATTGATGAAAGGTAGTATTTGATTCAATGATTTTGATGTTATTTTATATTTGCTTTTAGTTTTCACTTTGGTATCACAGGCTTTACTTTTAAATACTATGGGTTTTAGTGATAAATTGCAAAAAATCCCCCAAAAACCCAAACCCAGTAGTCTAATGTGAAAGAGAGAAAAAGTGGCAGGTTGCATAGGATAAGTATACATTTGTGTGTATTTTTGAAGTTCAGCTTGAAAATAGAGGATATTTTTATTATTGCCCATCTGTTGCCTACTTTTCTTAGTTGTTTTTCTTTTCTCATATCTGAAATCATAGCAGAACCTGTTGCAAATGATAGTGTTTTGTGCTCTTACAGTACAGGGAAGAGCTCCTATATGAACTTAATTCCCTTGATCAGTTTAGAACTATCAGGAAGACACAAACTGCCCCATTTTTACAAGCCTAAGTAGTATGAATTTTAAGACTTTATCTCCAGATGATGAGTACCACGATACTGGTAGAACAGAGTGTGTTTTGAGGCTATCATTTCCATGCACTAAGGCTTTTTTTGGAGTTAGGGAGCTGCACAGATACCTGAACAGCTGGGCTTTACTCCAGTATTTCTATGGAAACTGGACAACAGGTACCAGTGGATCCTGTCACGGGTTGTCAAAGCCAACCATGGTGGGATTGGAGGAGCATTTCTTCATTTAGGTCACAGACTTTTCTGTCTGAGAATATGATTTCTCCTTTTGTGCTTAACTTTAGGAAAATGGTTACATTCAGGCTCTCTATTAAAAATACTTCTTTTTACAGCGAATCTGGAGAAGTTTGAAATCCCAGTGAAGATCCGTTTGAGCCCTGATCCTTGGACCCCAGAGACTGGTCTGGTGACAGACGCGTTCAAACTGAAACGCAAAGAGCTCACGGCGTTCTATCAAATGGACATTGATCGAATGTATGGGAAAAATGTAAAATAATCAATCCTCCTCTGCACCACTTGGCTACCATGAGCTCGGATCAAATAGGAAATACTTGAATTGCCTGTCTCAACTCAACACTTGAGATCAACACACAAAACCACCGTTCCTCATTTCCAGCTTAAACTGTTCTTTCTAATGACATCACCATGACGACTGGCAAGTTTAGTAAAATGTTATGGCAGCAAACTTGTTTCTGTCTCCTTTTTTCCAGTTTTCTCTGCAACCTTGTCAGTCTGTGGATTTTCCCAGGTTTTTTTGGGAAACCATGATTCTGAAGCCTCAAGTTTTTAAACATTTATAAATCCTGTATAATGTTTTATTTGTATCTTTAAAATTTGGATGTATATAGAGAGAACTTGGCTATATAAGAAATGGTTATACTGGGGGCCTTTTTTTACCTAATTATTTAAAGATAAGAAGGTATTGATGTTGTGACATTATGTACATTGAAAATGCTTGTAACAAGGTAATTGTTGAACAGAGGACCAGGTTATTTGCTGCTGTGCTGTTTTTCTGTGTAAATCTGAGGGGGGGAAGTGTTTGACATTCCAGCTTGTGTAGTACACCTTCAATATGTGCCTAATGGTTACTTTTATTTTTATCTGAAAATGGAAGGATGGTCATGGCACAGCTCTGCCTCAAGGCAGGTACTCTTGCAGGTGTTAGTTAAAGCTCCTTTAATACAGAAGATGCTATTAACACAGCAGAAGTTAAACCTAAGAATAATCTCTCAGACACAGAAACTCCTTTTAAATAGCTCACAACCATTTCATCCAGAGCTGAATTGTGTAGTGCTAATATGAAGTCTCATCATTAATTTCACCTAACACTTCACAAGCTTGACAGTGTCCTCTTAGCAGAGGGACTGTAGCAACCTTTGTCTTTTCTCATTAGGTTTGGACATTACACTGGGTTTGCTCTTTCATTGTTTGCAAAGGTTTGGCAAGACCCCTGCTCTGCCCTAGCTGCAACCCAAATCTTCCTGGGGGGGATTTTTAAAGTCATAATGACAGTTATGTTCTCACCTCACACAGTGCCTAGCTGCCCTTTGTGCCATTAAAAATCTCCCTTTGATTCTCTGCTCTTTTGTGTAGTATTTTTGCTTTGAAAACAGATATTTGAAGCATTTGTCAGCCAGAGTTATTTATATTGCTTGGTTTGTTACACCTAGTTCTTACTTTGGGAAGGAGTCTCAATTTCTGTTTCACAAGGGATTAATGGATATTGTTTGAAAAAACATGGGGGCTCTTTTCATCTTCAGTGAGAGTGTTCTGATTTGTTTCAGATGTGAATTTTATTTTCTAAATATTTCTGGAAAGAATATTCAGGGTTACATGAGAATGTCATCAGTCTACTTTGTGACAGAGCAAATATTAAAATGGCTTTAATTTGGAGATTACTCTCATGTGTATCATTTACTCGTAGTACTGAAACTCAAGGTCCTGATGCTCACTACTCTGCTGTGGTAGCACATAGCAATGCTGAAGGCCAGAAACTTGGTTTGGGAGAGAGAGTTCCTGCTCTTTCTCTTTGTGACATGAGATTTTGGGAGGTATTTGATGTGCAAAATCGCATTTTATAAACCTCTGGGATATCTTTTTTTAATTAATGCTCTCCATTGATTATAGAAGCAGATTCATAGGAGTTGAAGGTTATCAAGCAGGTTCCCTGTGCTTGAGTTTTGATGAAATGATGTGGTTTGTGCTAGTTATGGATTCCTCCTGCTGCTGTCCATGAAAAACTGTTACCATTTGGTAAATATTGGTGCAAGTAATCAAATGGAAATAGAAGCAACAAAAAGAAATCTGAACCATATTTCTGAGATGACTGCCTTTAGATATTCAGGTCATAAATGAAAACCTTCTGGCAAATAGAAATAAGACAAATGTTGAAAAATGACTGAAGAATCCAAATGAGGAAAAATTTCCAAGGCTGTAGAGAAGTGTTACACCATGTATTAGATATTGCTAACACTTAAATTTCTATCTGTGCTCCATCAACAGGTTCTTAAATAGAACTTAGCACAGACTGTACATTGTTCAAATATTTTTGTGATTTTTAGTGAAAATTAATAAATTGCTAAAGTACTATGTATATCACTTGGTGCATTGTGCAGCAGATTTAAGAAAATAAATCTGCCCTTGGTTAAAGAAATCTGAAGTTAGTATTTTGTTCTGCTAAGGGTTTAAAATCCCCTTTGGAGAAATTGCATAAATGAAACTTTTAAAATGGTTTGGAAATAGTAGTTTTTATTTTTTTTCTGATCCAGTCACAAGATGGAGTTGCAGTCTAACTGTGCATTTGATTTTACAGTTCAGGTTTTTTTATGTTTAAAATGGATGTGATATATATAGTTCCTCTTTCATTAGGCATCAGATTCATTGTGGACTTATTTCTTCTACAGAATGTGAAAACAAAGCAGTTCATTAAGTTTAGTCTCAGCGCTGGAGATGGAAAGACTTTTAAAAATCTTTGTGATGAGGATGGGTTTTTTGTTTTTGATTTATAGCAAAAGACAGACTCCACTACTCCTGGATTGTGAGTACTTCATGTCCCATTGAGGCCATCAGTCCTGTGGGTGCTGGGGGCTGTAATGGGATGTTCAGTTCAGGTGTGGGGCTCCCTCCCTGTCCTGCTCCTGTGGGCTGCCAGGTCCTCCTGGCTGCCACCCTGTGCTCCTGCCCTGCTGAGCACAAGGACAACTTTGGAGGGATTTGTCCCAACCCTGCAGGGATGCACTGCTTGCCAGCGGGGAATTTTGGAATTTCCCTTTTTTTTTTTTTTTTTTTCTGGTGTGTCTTCCCATGCCCTGTGTAACAAGAACAAAACTACCTGCTGGAATGCACTACGTGTGTCCCAGAGGCTGTGGGCAGCTGTGCAGGAACTGAGAAGTGCATGTTAGGAAGGAGTGGTCTCTGTCACGTGGGGAATTTTGTAATGGAAAGAGCTGTAACTTTAAACAATCTGAGTTCAAAC
Source organism: Drymodes brunneopygia (assembly GCA_013400955.1). Taxonomy (NCBI): domain Eukaryota; kingdom Metazoa; phylum Chordata; class Aves; order Passeriformes; family Petroicidae; genus Drymodes; species Drymodes brunneopygia. Next base: position 232,735 of record VZTZ01029927.1, on the reverse strand, counting down.
TAAGAGCCAGGACCGTATACCTCACCTGAAGGACCCCCAAAAGAGGGGGATTTTTAACAAAACATTTGTAAATACAAACTTACCAGGTCTCTGAATCATTGGAAATTTTAACTATTTACTCTGTTGTGAAAATCTATGTATTTCATTATTAAAATGGTTGACCAAGAAATTCCAGGGATGCTGTGAATATCCTTTAAGTTCCACAATTCTTTGAAAAAGGTTCAAGACTTTAGGCTGTCATTCAATCTAGATGTAAGTGTTCTTTACAGAGCACAGTGTTTCTGGGGTAGGTGAGAAACGCAAAAGTTGCAAGTCAGAAAAGACAGCAGGAGTTCAGTGCTGCTGCTACAGGTGTCACAGAGGCAGGAGCACACCTCGGAGGGAGCTGTAGCTGAGCAGCAAAAGATTCTGCAGAAACGGAAGTGAAGAGCAATGTGTGACTGGAGGTGAGAGCATAACGTGTACCTGCATCCCATTGCTTTACAGACAGGATACAGAGAAGGTATGGAATCAAAACCACACACAGGAACACCCTGTAAAGCTCATTATGCAGAAATTGCTATAGGACATAAAACTCCTTTGCAATAACCTTTGTCCTGCTAAAATTCACAAACTTTTCATTCTGTACTAAAACTACATTTAGGTGATGCAATGCAGCATTTTTAATTTTTATTACTGTGGTGTAATAACTACTTTAGACTCGGTATAAAATTGTGTACATCTGTTTCTTTACTGGTAAGAGGAACAATTTTCAACTTGCCTACACCTTGGACCAGGCTGAAAAGTTAATTGAATGACCAGTTGTATATTGCTGTAATGGGTTATTTAATGTAAACTCATTTTCAATGTGATCTTGGTTGTTGCTATGAACTGCCTGAACATTGTATATCCTAATTGAGTTATATTGTATGAATTATTTATTTGTAATTGGATATCATGTTTCAAAAATAAAATTAATTTCACAAATAGGGCCCTGTACATCCAGTTTCTTTCAGTGGTACAGAGTTGATAATGTAGAAATGTATTTGTTATTGTCAAATATTTAAAATATTTGTGACTGTTTCGGACTGAATGCAGGAACAGAAATTACCAGGTTAGCCTGGATTTTCACTGCAGGAAAATTAATCATATTTGGTTAATTTTTATTTGCATATGATCTGCCATTTACCTGGTTTAAAAGCACTGGCTGTGGGTAATGCCTGATGTAAAACTGTAGGCTTATGACATTTTTCTTCCTATCTAAGTGTGCTGGGACTTGAATTTGGTGTGTAATTTTCCATAAGTTTGTGTGTTGAAGGATCAGATATTAGAGGCTTGCAATTGGACTTCTTAAGAGATCTTAAGCACTTAAATCTTAAGTTTTGATTACAATCTCACAGGCCACTTCTGGTAACACTCCAGCCTGGAGGCATCTCAACAGAAGCCTCTTTTTCCCTTTTTTTGTCTCTATTTACAGGTTCCCCAAATGCCCAGGGTTGTAGTGCTGACAAAATGTCAAACCTTCCCTGCTGTATAGCTGATACCTTTTTTATCCCTTTGACCAGGCATGAGAAGACTCCAGCTTCTTCCAGATTCAATTAAATCCAAACTAGTTGTTTATTTTTTTCTTTCAAAAATACTGGGGGTTTTGAAGACTGAAAACTTCTTATTTTAAATCATTTAGGATAATATGATTCACTTTAATAGATTTTTTTCTTTTTTTGTTAGACATTTATAGCTAATACAATGCTGTTAGGGGTCTCTTCAGAAAAGAGAAATAAGTTCAGAACTATTATAATAGGTATTTATTATAGCAGCTAATTTCAGGAAGGATAAATGTATTTTTCAGAAAATATAGTAATGTAGCTATGAGAGAAGCATAGGATACAAAATCGATACAACAAAAATACAAATAAAAACATTGTACACCTGAGTTGCTATTATTGTCTACAAAAAAAAAGCAAAACAGGGGTGACAGCGGGGTAACGGAGTACCCAAACAGTTGAAAAGGTGAGTAATTTTTTTAAAAACATTTGTAATACTTGGGAATAATAATATATTTAAAAACCTGTTATCTGTGTGTGCAGAATTTCTCTGTTGGCACTAAAGGCCAGAGGCAGAGCCCTGCCTGTGCTCTGTGCAGAGGGCACAGCTCTGTCCTGCCCTGCTGTCCCCGGCAGCTGTTGGGAAGTGCTGGGAATGGCCAGGCTGGGACCTGCCCTCACTTTGCAGTGTTCTCCTGCAGATCAAAGGGCATTGGTGTGGAAAGGTGACTCTGGCTTTCTCTAGAATTGCTGTCAAGTGGATTTGTCTGCCCTCAGCAAGCCAGGGAACTGATGACAGATGTGCCTTTTCTTTGGGCTGGGGAGCCAGTGGGAGAAGTTTCTACTTTGGGATGAAAGGTGCCAGTGCTAAATGGGGAATTAGGGAATGCTCCCGGGCAGGGTACACTGTTCCCAGGCTTCTGCAGATGGAGAGCTGGAGCTGGAGCTGGGAGCAGAGCTGGGGCAGTGGGCCTGGGGCTGCCCAGCACAGATCCAGCTGCAGTGGTCGGAGGCACGGCAGGTGTGGGGGGCTGAAGGTTTCAGAGAGTGTTTGCAAGTGTTTACTTAAGCTACAATTAAAATAGATACCTGTGGCTTTCAGCAAGTAACGTCTGGATGATTTGAATCGCAGATTTCATTCTATAGGTCAGCTTCAGCATTTCATTCCTGCTCTGTGCAAACCAGTGCTTGGCTTTAGCTGCCTCCCTGCCCAACAGGAGGCTCCTAAAGGTACAGACCTTGCACAGGGCTGGCCATCGGGGCACTTCTACCTGCAGGTAGTCCCGGGTGGGCATCCCCAAACTGCTGCCTGGTCTCCAGTGTGAGGAGGTTGGTAGAAAAGCAAGCACTGTTTCCCTGTTGGGAGTTGGGTTCAGTTTCCTGGGAGCACAGTACCCAAAAGGACAGTGCAACCTGTCATGTATGAAATGTCAGAAAGATGTCTTGTATCAGACTTCAGGGGTACTGAGCATTGCCAAGTGCAACAGCAGGAAAAACCGTGTACCAAATTTGAATCCCTAGCCCCTGAATATCCATGTATTCCACTGTACCCTTTCCCACTTTATTACAAGTGTGTGTTTATTTCTTTCTCTGAAACTGTAATGCCTTCGATTGGTAGCAAGGTTGTTCGGGTTTTGTTTTGGTAATTATTTGCAGATAATTAGAGCCAACTTTATGAATGTAAGAGTTAAACTTTAATGGAAAAGTTTGTATGGCTTCCCACTGGTGTGCAATCACAGCACTATTTGGCAACAAGCCTAGTGGCTGGTGACCTTTATCCCTCTGAAATGGTGAGATTTTGACGTAGATCCTTACATTGAGTAAGTTTCCTTACATAAAGTAAATTTCCATTGAGTTTCTGTCCCTTCAGGCTCCTAGAGGGGTTAAGGGAGAAAGAAGCATAATTTTGAAATATGAAATTATTAATATCAAAAGAGGCTATCAAATTCGCATAAAATTAATTTTATCCCAACCTGGTAAAACATCCTGGATAATTAACTAATAACACAGACTTTGAGTTAGAGCTTTATCTTAATAATGCCGGTCAGATACAGTTCAGGTTTTTTGAAATAAGATTTGTATCAGGAATTTTTCTGCAAACTCTATTTTTGGTACATTTCCTAGTACCATATTTGTGTAGTTGTTTTTAAATCTTAAGCATATAGCTTACAGGATTGAAGGATGATTTGGAAAACGTAGTTATGTAGTGTGGTTGGAAGGTAGGTTGTGGATGTTTAACAAGCTTGTAAGGAAGCTATTTACTGAAACTCATTAAGCATTTTATGTTTCATCAGTTCTCTGAATCTCTCACACATTTACTGGGTATTTCTGCCAGATTTCTTGGAAATGAAGTGATTTTGCTTAATTTTGTTGCAATTCAGGACTTGGTCTGTTCCAGCTAAAGCAGCGTAACATAATTAGCAGGAAGGCTGAGAATGCCAATGAGCAATCTGGCCTGTTCAGCATCACATCCTCTTTCCTCCCCTTCTTGCCAAAGGTGTGTCAGAGCCATGAAACAGCAGGGGAAGGAAAAAAGGGAGACTTTTCAAGAGTAATTACTGTATCAAAGTTGGTTGATAAGTGCCTCTGCACTCCCAGGGGCTGACAGGCATGGGCAAACATTGTGTAGATCACCTGCACCAGGGCACATTTAGGGCCAGAAGATTTTTGGGTTGTCCTTTCCTGGTGCAGATCACCATGGAGCTTCAGGGGGTTGTGGTTCCTGCTGAACTGTTTGATATCTCTCCAAGGATGTTGAGAGTGAAATGTGCTAAAGTTCCTCTCAGAAATTTCTTTCGTTTTTATTTGAAGTCTTGGTAAACTTGTTGAATATTTCTTTGAAAGTGTCTCCCATATAGTTATTTCTGCATGTGCCTAGTAATGTATTATCTGAGATTTTCCAGGACTGGCAGGTGATGGGTCTGGTGGAGGGCAGCATGTTGCTAATGGGGACTGTGCCCCCTTGTGTTTTGCAGTAATTTTCCTGATGTTTTCATAAATAGATGAGATTTGGGAATTTCCCCAGAATTTTTCCCAGTGCTACTAAGGGATACTTGCCTTTAAGCCATTTTTCCATTTCTTTCTATCAGTTTTATTTTCTACCAGTAACTTTTTATTATACCATGGCCTGATCAGATCTTTCTAGTGTGCTTTTTTTCCATAACTGATGTTTTGTCTTTGCTAATTGTTTTACAGAATTTACAAAAATATGTAGATAAAATTGATTGCTTCCACAGGAAGCATAATGCTCTCTGTAAGTCTTCACTGGCAGAGATTCCTAGACAAGATTTTTTCTGAAATGCTGGAACAGTGAGGCTGTGGCTGCCAGGTGTCACCTGCAGCAGCCTGTGCTCAGGGCACTGTGCAGGTGTGTACCCACCCTGCCTTTGTGGTCCTTGTGGAAGGGTGAGCTAATTTGGTGAAGAAAGAGAGAGAACTCCATTTGAGAAATGCCTGCCATGAAAGCAAAGATTTGCTGTCCTCAGCATCTGGCTTGAGGATCTGTGAACAGCCAGTGTTGCTGGTCTGCAGCAGCCCCAGTTCAGTGGGAAATAGAAAACCTGATTTAAAAAAAAAACAGGAAAAGAAAAAAAATGTATGTTATCCTGACACCTTTCTTTTTCCATTAGTCTGAATATTGCATCGTTAAAATTAAACAAGGTGCTGAGATTCCATGTGAGGCCTGACAGTTTAACTGGCTGCAGAATGCAGTCCTGGTGCCAGGATGCTGCCCCTTGACCCCTTCTCCATGTCCCTCTGTGCTGGGGGGCTCTGGCTGCCCCTCTCCTTTGCTGAACCATCATCCTGGCCCTGGTGTAGCACAGCAAATACCTGGTTAATCACCTGCACTGCTGGATCATTCCCTGGGTGTCCTGCTTCAAGGGCTCATCCCTACTTGAAAGTGGGGTGCCAGGCTGTCCCTCAAGGCTCATGGATTGGGTTCTGGGGTGGGCCAGAGCCAAGGAACCTCCCACCTGTTTATGCCAGGAGTGATTTTTTTTTTTCCTCTTTTGTGGCTTTAGCTGTTTGGATGGGTTTTTAGGGCCCAGGCCAATCTGGGATAATTGAAAGCTGCATTCCAACAATTCCAAGTATTGAGATTATAATTATTTCCATCTGTTTGTCTTTGTTTATTTACTTTTTCAAGAAAGCTCCAGTAGTACTCAGAACAGCTTTATTGTGATAGAAATTTCTAGCCCGTTGTGATCTGAAGATTCCTGTGCTGATTCAGTGCAGCAAAGCCTTAGACAGTCTCTTTAGGAACACAGGCTGACACCATTCCACATTTCCCTTCCCTCTTAGGGCTGAGATTACAGCCAGCTCCCTGGCTTCTTTCAACTTTTTAAGTGAGACCTCTTTTAAAAATTGTTTGGTTCCTTCTGTTCCATGTTCTTTTCTCCCTGCATCTGAGTTTCTGGGTATTCCCCTGCCTGCCCAGAGGCAGGGCATTGGCAGTGCCACGGGGAGCACTGGCAGTGTCACAGGGAGCACTGGCAGTGTCACAGGGAGCACTGGCAGTGCCACGGGGAGCACTGGCAGTGTCACAGGGATCACTGGCAGTGTCACGGGGAGCACTGGCAGTGTCACGGGGAGCACTGGCAGTGTCACAGGGATCACTGGCAGTGCCATGGGGAGCACTGGCAGTGCCAAGGGGAGCACTGGCAGTGCCACATGGAGCACTGGCAGTGCCACAGGGAGCCTTGGCAGTGTCACAGGGAGCATTGGCAGTGCCATGGGGAGCATTGGCAGTGGCAGGGGTATCACTGGCAGTGCCACATGGAGCATTGGCAGTGCCACAGGGAGCCTTGGCAGTGTCACAGGGAGCACTGGCAGTGTCACAGGGAGCACTGGCAGTGTCACATGGAGCACTGGCAGTGTCACAGGGATCACTGGCAGTGTCACATGGAGCACTGGCAGTGCCACAGGGAGCATTCATTGGCAGTGCCATGGAGAGCATTGGCAGTGTCACAGGGAGCACTGGCAGTGTCACAGGGGGCACTGGCAGTGCCATGGGGATCACTGGCAGTGCCACAGGGAGCATTCATTGGCAGTGCCACGGGGAGCATTGGCAGTGTCACAGGGAGCACTGGCAGTGCCACGGGGAGCACTGGCAGTGTCACAGGGAGCACTGGCAGTGCCATGGGGATCCCTGGCGGTGTCCGGGCTCCTCTCCCGGCGTTTCCCCGCAGTTCGGTCGCTGTGAGAGCGGCGGGGCCGGGCTCGGGCCGGGAGCGGAGCGTTCCCGTGGCAGCGCTGCAGCCGCGGCTCCACCGCTCCCTGTGCTGGGTCAGGGCTTGCACAAACCCCCGGCAACGGGAGCTTTTCCTCCTGACAGCAGCCTCTGAATCCAGCCCTTTCCTCGTAAACACTGGCTTTACACAGTGAAGGACATTCCCTGATAACTTTTAGCAGAGGCTGCAGAAAATGATATCCAGTTTCCACTGTTCCATAGTCCTGCTTTGGTTTTCTTACCGGCTCCCCTTAAGAAATAATGAGTATCTTTTTGCCCTTTTATTTTCTTATTGTAACTTTTTTATCTTGCTGCCAAGACCTTACTCATAGTTTTCAGAGAAAAAAACCTTAAAGATTGATGCATCTGAAATGCTTGCATCATTTCCACATCTGGTATCTTACTCCTAATTTGTAAATAATTTTTACAATCGGAAGCACGTGTCAGCTGCAGCAAAAGACTTTCTGTATTAACTGAGTTGACAGAACTCTGGTCAAATTTTTTTAAAGTATATTGAAACTTTAATTCTCTTCATTATCCCTTCTCTTCATCTGTTTTAGTCTGGAGTTTATACCTCAAGCTGTCTCCAGGAGATTTTTGGTGTGACCAGGCATCACTTCTGGAGGTGTTCACAGAGGTGGGAGCTGTGGGCTGGAGCAGCCCGGCTCCCCTGGAGCTGCACTGGGCACCCACCTTAGTCATGGGGTCCCCAACCAGCGTGGGGTGCTGGGGACATCAGCAAACAAGAGTCACAGAGCCCCTTGTCACTGCATTCCCTGGGGGTGAATGCTCCTGCAGCACTGGGGGAATCAGTAACTGAGACCATGTGAGGTTGGATAACTTACTTGAACTTTTTTTATTTCTTTGGCTAATGAACTGAAGTGTTGGTATTGGTTGTTTCAGAGCAAAACATCTCTGCTGGTGTTTCTCTGCTGGTCCTGTTTCTCTGCTGGTCTTAAAAGGCAGCTGTATGAATCTCTTGGGGCACAGTCTGAGTGCATTGAAACTGCAGTGTAAGAAAACTTGGCTGGCAGTAGGTATGAAGGATAGCAATAGACATTTATACTATTTAAATATAATCTAAGTAATATTTAAAATGTAACTCAGGATTTTTGTGCTGGAGCTGACTCGGTTTTTTCTTTTCAGTCACTGAAAACCTCCCCCCACAGCTTACAGGACAATTGTGGGAAATGTTTGTAGCTTGTCAGTGACTCAGTTACGATAGCAGTTGCGTGCAGCAGATGACTGGGTAAGCAGCAGCGACATTTGTTTTCCTGTGAATTTGGGAATCTCCCACAAGAGCAAAGACCCATGGGTCTGACCTGATTCTCCCACATTTTGGATCAAGAAAAAAGCAATACCTTTCATTATTGTAAAGAGTTATCTTCCCAGTCCTACTTTATTTATTTTGAAAAGATTTTGACCATCTATTTCACAATACCAAAGCAAAATAAAAAAAACCTTTATCTTTTCTCAATCCATCCTTTGTAGTTTTCCTGCTGTAGGGGAGAGCCCCTGACCTCCCTGGAGGTCGTTCTCCTGCCGGGCAGTGACCCAGTCATGTTTTCCTCTCAGTCCTGGAGCAAGTGACGTGTCCAGAGACAGAATGAAGGGTGCAAGTCAGAAATCTCCACTTCTCACACCCAGGTATCATCACACCAGCCTCAAAAAAATGTGTTGGTTTAGAGTTCTTATCTCTCTTTTATTTGCCAGTATGTTTTCATAGATGTAAGGATTTCTTTATTTTACCTGTTCTGAAGGCTAATATCAAGTTCAGCCGAAAAAAAGATCTGAGACAAACCTACCCGAGGGTAAGAATAGCCTGGTTTCTGCAGTTGAGGTTGGACATTTATTGTGCTGTTCCTTCCTGCAGCAGCCTTGGCATTCATTTCCCTATGCCACCGTTACCTTCGTGCCGAGGGCTAAAGACACGGACTGAGTGTTAGCAGTGTAAAGCCTGGAATGCACAGCCCTGGAACCGTGCTGGTTACTGAATGTCTGTGGCTTTTGCTCAGACTCAGATCTACGGGATTCATTTCCCCACTGTGGGTTCAGTGTTGCAGAAGCAGCAGCATTTCACAAGTGCTGTGATTGCATTCTAGCAGGAGAGCAGGGTCAAAGATAACAGCGTTTGTTTCAGTCAGAGTGAAATAATGGGGTGAGATGAGGCTGGCTGGAATTTCTCAGTCTCCCTGGCCTTGTCCATGCTGAGAAGCAGCAGCGCTGAGTGGCCTCTCAGCAGGGCTTTCCCCAGCTCCAGCCCCGCGATGCTGATCCCAAAAGCTTCGTTTGGGATGAATAGTTTCTGTGCCCCTGTCTGAACCTCTGCTCACATCATCTGTTTTGAGCAAAATGGGAAAGCAGCTGAGAAGTGAAGGGGCTGTGGTGTCGGCTTCCAGGGAAGGAGGAGGGACCCAGCTGCGGATGTAAGCAGAGAGAGAGCTTGTTAGCACTCGGGGAGAAATGGGTGGAAAGAGGGGAACCTGTGGTCATGTCTGCTTTTTAAAGTTTTATTGCTTGTGCTAACTCTGAGCAAGTTGTAATTCAAAATTCCCAACTCAGATCCCCAAATGATTAAAGTAATGGATTTAGGATTTTATTTTTCTGGTTTTCTGGTTATCTGAGTCATGCAAAAGCCATGGGCTAAACTTAATTTGACTGCTTGCAAGAGCAAGCAGCTTTTTTCTCTTGTCCTGTTTTCTTAGAGCAGCCTTGGATCCTTCTGAAGTGCTTTGAAAGCCGATGGCAGAAGATTATTAGCTGATGTTAATGGGGAGTCAGAAGTGTGAATGGTGTCCTGGCAACAGCTCAATAGTGTGAGATGAGTATCTCAGTGCTGCAAGGGATCTGATTAAACGGAGGGAGTTGATAACACAGGTCCTGCTTAACGATGCCTGTGAGTCACACAGAATGAGTTTTGAACACCCCCAGTCATGGACAAATTTCCAGCATTAAAAATCCTGGTACAGATGAGATTGCTGCTTGCTCGGTTTTCCTTGCACTGTACCTGCCTCCTGGGAAGGAAGCCTTCACCTTTCATCTATAGAAAGTAGCATGGAGTTCATGTAGATGTGAGGGATTCTCATTTGGTTTTGACTTACGCTTAGTCCATATTAATTGTTCCCACTTTATTGTTATAACAATAGAAATCCAATATGTTTTGTCTGTGATTTGTTTTGTTAACAAGCTCGTGTGGTTTTGCCACTTGTTTTTAAAGCTGGATTAGAACCTCTCCTAAATTTAATCCAAGAGAAATGGCCCCAGAATTCTGCATTACCCATGTGTAATTGGCCACATTACATCCCCTTATTAATAAAAACGATGGCATCCAGAATCAGGAGCGTGCCCCTGCCCCGGGCAGCCTCTCTCGCCTCGGTGCCATGGCAATCTCATCTCCTGAGCATCGCCGGTAGCCATGGCAACTCGGGCTGCCGGGGAGCGCCAGGCTGGGGATGTGCAGCTCTCTCCTGCTGAAGTCACTGCTCTTAAGGTGCTGCTCTGGTCCATAGCACTGGCCTGGCATGTGGATTTTTTCATGTGATAATGAACCTATGTGGTTGTCACATGACCAGCTCTGAAATGAAGGGTTGAGTAAAATAACAGAAATTAAATGAAAATGCTAATAAATTAGGGGACAAAGCCTAGGCTCAGTTTACTCATAAGACTAATAATATCTTTAATTTAGCAAAATGGCTGCTTCCCTGAGCTAAATTACATCAAGGCACGGGGCAATTCATTGGAAGTGTCTGAGCACTGGGTACCCAAATTAATGCCTGTGTTTTCTTTTCTTTTCTTTTCTTTTTGAGTTTCATCAGACCCTGAAACAAGTCATGGGGGGCCAGATAAAAAAGACATGAACCAAACACCAAGAAACCGGAAAAGACAACTTTGTGTTTTAGTGATGACCTAATCTTCCCTACACTGAGATTTCCAATGGTGAGAGAGGATCTATCACAACTCCCAGCTGTAGAAAACCTCTTGTGGTTTCCTGAATACCCAAGAGAGTCCATGTGAGTTGTGTTTGAGAGGCAGCTGATGGCAGAGATGTACCAGAGACCAGTAAACATCAAACTGTGAGCCCTGGAGGTGCCTGCAAAGGGGTCAGGTTTCTAGTAATGCAGACGTGGTGTTCTGGGGCACAGTGAAGGGGTGACCAACCCTTGTTGCTACCATCAGTGGGATGTGATGTTATGAGGCAATTTACAGAGCTGAGCTGGCAGGAATCTTTTCTAGGAAAGGATTTAGGTATTAAGCCCAAAGGGCAGAATATGATTCACCTTACAGAAAAACAAACCAACCCAGCGACTTCAGTGGGGAATGATCTCTGTGTGGGTTTGCTGTGTCCTGTGGAATTGAGCAGCTCCCAGGCTGTGCCTGTGCTGGTCGAGTGGCTGCAATAAAAGAGATGCTTTCTTTCCTTGAAATGAAGTGTAGTGGGTGCCTGTGAAGGAGCACCTCTCTGGCTGCACGGGGGCTGTGAGCTTCCTACTGGGAACTTTTGGGATCCTGTAATGTCCATCAGCTCAGCCCTGCCTTCTGAGAGAGCTGCAGGAGCCAGTGGGGCTGCAGCAGAGGCAGGGCAGAGCCTGCTCAAGCTGGAGGTAAGTGCTGTGGTATCCTCAGGGATTTCTGATCTGTGCCTGTTTGAGTGGCTCTGCAGCTGCTTTTCATCCTTCACATAACTGGAAGAGATTAATTTTGTTTTGTTCACCCCCACATCATGAAAGAGACCAGAACAAGTTGGTTCTGCCCTCATCACCTCAAACTTGCACCCTGAGACAGCTCATCACTGGCAATCTTGTGCTGTTTACATTTTAGTTATGCTCTGTAGTAGTCTTCAGATCTTGATATTTAAAAAAAAATACTTCATAATGGACCAAAACATCAATGGGAGTTTATTTTGTTTTTTTCTTGTTAGGTCTTGGGTTTAGGAAAAAACTAATGACATCTTTTGATTTGTTGGTTGCTTCAGCAGCAAATCATAAAGCTTAATTATCAAAACTCCTTAATCCCAAAGAACTGGCTTTTAAAATATTTGAGGTTTTTTTGTGGTTTTTTTGTGGTGCTTTTTTTGCTTATGCTGCTAGCTAATCCTAATACTGTTAAATCTACACTCACCCATTCGTTTAAATCTGTTGTTTACAAATGCAAATGAATTCAGATTAGTATTTTCTTGGTCTGTGCTCCAATCCTAAAAGGATATACCAGGCAATGAGGACCTGGGCAGGGAACCTTCCAGAATAGATGCACCTCTCTCTGCTTTTGAATGAGCAACTACTTAAAAAAAAATCTGACTAAAGCATAGGTGGACTTTCAGGAAAAGGAGGAGAGTTAGGAGCTGGAAACATGGACACCATGGCTGGAAACATTCCTGAAATGTGCCTTGTACCAGTCCCAGTGCTGCTGGTGTGGGGTCAAGGTGTTGAACTGAAGCCCCAGAGAAATCTGGCAAAGAGAGTTTATCTTTGGGGAGAAGGAAGGAACTGGCTTGGGCAGCTCTTTCTTGAAGGGAGGCATTGGGGAAGCACTTGGCACCCTGCAGAGCTGTCCCAGCCAGGAAGGTTTCACAAACCTGTGGGGTGTGATTGCTGTTTCAGGGCTCAGAAAAATGCAAGGTATTTTGCTGCAGAAAAGCACAGTCCTGCCCCAGCACAAACACAGCAGTTTGGTTTGATATGACACGTTGTGTTTATAGCCAGTGATGTCAGAGAGAAGACGCAGAAGGTATGGACAAGTATAAGGATGTGGTGCTGAGTAATGTATGTGCATGTGGGTATTTTTTATTGTATTTTAGTGTTACTTAAAATCTCTTTTCTATCTTACTTCCCACTCTTCCACTATAGGCAAGTAGGTTGATTTTAGAGGGGTTTTAAGAAGATGTTTTTGCAACCTGTTTTTTGAAGGGCTGATGGTGAAAACAAGATAACTTGGGAGAAATCAAAGGCAAGGGAGAAGAGTCACAGAGGCAGAAGGTGGTGGGATGTTTAACTCAGAAGGTGGTAAGCCCAGAAATGAAGGCAAGGACCACATGAGTCCCAGTATTCAAAGTGATGGCTTCCAGTCTGCATTTTCAGTTCACAGAGGAAGGATTTTGTATATGAGAGTAGGCTGTGTCCTCTTGCCTTTGTACTGCACAGAGCACAAAGCTGAGCCCATGGGGCACAGGGACCCAGCCAAATCCTGTGAGGTGCCTGGAGGGAGCAAACCTCTCCTGGGCTTTGATGGAGCTGGATTGAATGGCTGGGCAGGGTGGAGGTCACAACCATACAGAGGGAGGGCTGGAGTGATGGGGATATGGATAGGTCGTGTGGGTGAGAGGTTTTGGGGCAGGGAAAGGGAGCAGGCAGCTGGAAAACACTCTGAGCTGAAGGTTTGTGTGCATGCCCTGCCATGGTGGGAGCAGTCAGGGCACACTGGGGCTGGGTGAGCAAGCAGGGGTTCAAAAAACCAACACAAAAGTTCCACAGCCCATACTGATGTGAAAATGGGCAGCAGAACGTAGAACACTCATCATTCTTTCAGGAGCCTTGCTGAAGGAAGCAGCTAATGGACTCCTTGCCTGCAGTGCAACAGCAAGGGGAGCACAGACCCTGCTGTGCTGAGCCTTTCTGTCTGCCAGAGCACTGCTTCTCTTCCCTAAGTGGATGATTTACATGAGCCACCACCACACATCGAGAGCTGCATTTGCAAATAGTACAGCAGTTATGTTGCTTTCAGGAACTCCTTTAACATTTCAGTTTAGGAATTGATTGGTACTCAGTGACTCTTGAGCATTGAAAGTGTCAGGAAATGTTGTAAATATGGCTATGCAAAATTCTTAAGTTATATGACTCAAAGGAATATTTATTCATTCTATGTGTTTAGATGGGGTTTTTTTTCATTTCCCATCTGCAACAGGAATGATTTTTTTTCAAACACTCTGCTTTTTCAGAGCTTTTTGGGAAAGCACAGGGTCTCCTGTATCTGCACAGAACTCCCCACTTCCTGTCACTTCCTAGTTTCAAGTGAAATACCAGCCTCATATGAAAAAGACCACACAAGACCACATGCTGTTTACTTTGGGCTGATTATTCACATGTTACAAGCAGCCAAGAGAGGAAGAGAGTGTTTTCCCCTAAGTTCTAAAAGCACAGTTCCATCAAAACAATGGTTGTCTTTGCTTTAACAAATTTTTTTCATGTCTGCCCACTGAGATATAAAGGATTGTGTTTGAAAAATACATCCCCTCTGGTTTATTTTATCATTTGCAAGTAAACCACCTCTGCCTAGAGTAGGCATTTTTATGTTGCTAAGTTTCTTTTCTTTGGTATCATTTTTTAAAGATCCATTTGGGAATTTAATTTTGATTCCTTTGGTCAGCCCCGTTGCACTGTTGCTCTCTCCCCTCTTTCTGTTCCCCACATGGCACAGAGGCAGTTTTTCCATGGGTGCTGTGGGCACAGACCCAGCATGGAATTTGTCAGTGATTCCCAGGGGCCTGCACACTTTGTTCAGTTTGAGGCCACGTGCAACCCCCTGAGTGTCCCTGGTCTGCAGGGTGGCCACTCACAGCACTGATGAGAGAAATGTTGGGAAGGCTTCTTCTTGGGTTTTCCCAGGTCTCTTGGAACTCTTTCCAAATGTCTTCCATGCAGGAGGTATAGGAGGGTTTGGGGGGCTGTTACGTTAGCCAAGGTCCTGGTAGTGGAGGATTAGATTATTCAAGCTCCATCAGTTGTCCACACAAGGCTGGATTAGAAGTGCTTGTGTTAACTGAAGGAAATAAAGTTTTCCTGACAGTTAAGAAGAAAGAAATCCTGTCCTGTTAGAGCTGGCATGGTCCTGCATTGCTTACAACCCGTTTTCTACATTATGCATTTAGGGACCCTTTCTGTGCACACTGGCAGCTGTGGCTAGGAGGATTAATACCAAAATACTGAAACACAGGAACGAATCTTAGACTTGGGTTTCAGAAATCACAGCTTCCTGCTTTCCCTCCTCTGCCTTGAAGAATTTCTCCCTTTGGAGAGGATGCACGTGCTGTTGCAGCCTATTTTGTATACTTTCTGTCCTCTTGGTGATATACCTGGGGTTCATCCTACTGATGCTATTTACACTCCAGATTGCTATTTGGTTCCTTTTGTTGTGTTTCCGAAGCAGAGTTTTGGACTAAGAATACAAATAGCTGTTCTGAGTGTTTTATGCTCTAAAAAGTGAATACAGTCAACAGATGCCAAGATGTAATAGATCAAACTGAAGTGCTATCTTAGTTGCTTCAGCTTGAAAGGGGACTGCTGTAGAGAACAGCAGTGATGTAATCTAAGCTGTATTTGAAATCCCATGAAGATCCAGGTCAACAGGGTTGAGAGCTGAAATTAATGGATGTTTGCTGTAACAGCTACAGTTAAATGTGGAGGTTTCCAAACCAAAACTCGGAGGGAGTGTTACAAACGCACATGATGCTGAGTGCCTGATGTTGTAGAGAAGTGAACATCAGAGGGAGAGGGCTCAGCATCTGATGTTCATGTGAAAATGAAAATCTCGCACGCGCAGAAGGTCACGGTGACCTGGGACATTGTACTGACATGGCTGTGAAACAAGGGATGGGCTGCTTCTGTCTTTCTGTGCTAATTTTGCAGGATTGGAAGAAATAATAATGACAAACAATGTGGGTTGTTCCTCTAAGGCCTTGCAAGTGCTTTCACTTTGGCTGGGCTGGATGTGTGTCACTGTGATAGCACTGTCTATTCCTTTCATCTCTGCCCTACACCTATATCTGGGAGAGGAGAGTGAATCTCTCCCTGTGTGTGTTTTCTGTCCTCGGGAGGATGGAATCTCACTGTGACACTTGGGTTGTAGTCTTTCCTGCATGCTGGGGTGAGTTCCTAAAGGGATAGAATTGTTTTTGTAGTAAATGCTATGATGATCTCCCTCTCTGTTTCCAATCTCTTTTGAATGCTGTGTTTTCAAGAGCAGTGTTAGAACTTGATATGAAATAACCCTTAAGTATTGGCAGGTCCTTTAATCTTAAGGCAGATTAAATAGACACAGACCATGCTGGAAGCCAGACTGGTACCTTGCTTTGTATTAGCAGTTGTGTTCCTAACACTCACTAAAATCCTGCTGGATTCAGTGGGAGCTCTGGGCATGTGTCTGAGGCAGAACTTGCATTGTTAAATGTTGCTGTCTTTACCATTTCTTGATGTATGAAAATTAAACCCCCAATGCTGTGGTTTAGTCAGACTAAGCAAGAGCTCTCTCCTTGATTTCAGAGTCTGTGCTTTCCCTAGTGCTTAAATTTTTGTCAGTTGTTCTTCTCAAATTATTTGAAATGTGATCAACTTTGAGAATGGTTACACCTCTGTACCTGGGCAAGTGAAGTCACTGCATGTGTGAGCCTTGCCCTGTTCATTTCATGAGAGAAGGTCCTGCTCCCCTGCTGCCCTTGGCTTCCAAATATCATTTTGTCAAAAAAGCTCAAAGCAAAATGACCATGCCATGGTGGGCTTCTACATAACCAGGAGAACTGAGGAGGAGGAAGAGATTACCCTTTTTTGCTTCTTTGTGTGCAGAGATGGCCTGAGATATTTCAGGTTTCATGAATATGGATCTGCTATCAAGGTTAAATAAAATTTGAATTAAAGCAAACTAAACTCTGAAGCTGGAGAAAAGGCTGATGCATGCCTCTTCTGGAGCTATATTTGCATGTTTCCCCCAGCAAAGTCTGTAAGGTAACAAAGCAGAGCTGTAGCATTTTACTAAGTTTTTTATGGTTAATAACAGATCAGACCATTACTTCCATTTGGCACCCAGATGGCAACACAGTATATTATGGATGACACTGAGAAAATTGCCATCTTCCTCTAGAAATTGCTTGTGTCAAGTTTATGAAGAATGTCATCTATTCTGCAGTATGAAAAATAAGGGAGAGTGATGGAAAATGACATTGAGTCTAGAGCTGTGTGTGAGTGGCTCAGATGCCAGCCCAGCCTTTGTGTTTATGGACACAGTGGTCATTGCCTTTTTGGGTGGTGATCTGCCAGTGGGTTACCACACTGTGCCTCCCAGCACAAGAAATTTGTAGGTATTATTAGATTAATTTCACTCAAGTGGCTGAACTGATGAGGCATAGAAGCATTAACAGCACGTAGTAAAGCTCATAAATTCATACTGTGAGTACACTTAATAGTGAGGAGGCATGTGGCTTGTGCTACTTCTGCCTCTCATTGCCTGCTCTGGGAGTGAGTGCATTGCTGCTTTTGAACTAGCTTTTATTCCAACACACTCACAGCCTGCACTGAGTTGCACAGAACTTGAAAGGAGCAGATGCTGATGTTTGTTTTAGGAGAGGCACTGCCAGTAACTTTAGGGGGCTTTGGCTCAGGTCCTGGGTGAGGTGTGTGTTTTGCAGCAGGACTGAAAGCCAGTGTGTATCCCTCAGCATGGCAGGTCCTTAAATGCAAGACCAGAACAGGAGCACGAACATCAGTTTTATCATGTCTTCCTTTGTGGTGTCAAAAGCAGCTCCAATTTTACTTTAATTGAAATGATATATGTGAGTGAAATACATTGATCATCTTTTTTGATCACCATCAGTTGCCTGTCCTTTGCCAACTGTAGCGTCTGGAGGGTCTAAATCAAAAATAATTTCATGCTTGCATGGCAAAACTCTCCCTCTCTTTTCCCCCTAGTAGTAAATTACCAAACATTACTTCTATTAAATGTGCATGTGCAGGAAGAGAAAAACTCGACTCCTCTGTCCTTCCTGTTTCTCTTTTATTTTTTTTTTCAGCTGATAACTCTAAAAAAGCACATACTCGAGTACTCTTTAGAGTGGTATTGTCAGCAAACACTCATCAAACAGGCTCAGCTTCCCATAGGAGCTGGCCCTTTAACAACTGTTTGGTGTCTTTAGTCTTATTAACTCACTAACCGGGACAAGAAAGATAAATGCAGCATCAGACCACGGATTATGCCCGTAATGAAGGGTTAGACATATATTTTCCATGGCAGCCTGCAGAGTCATCTAGGTCTCTAAGGAGGTTTCATATTGTCTTCATAATAGATTATGTCTTTGTTCAGTTTTCTGACTGTCCTCAAATTTTTATTTGGAGAAAGGGCTCACATTGTATGATCCCTTAAGCCATGTTGTGAATTCCTGCCCCATGGGAAGCCTCAAGCCTCAACGTTTGCGTCCTTTGGTGACGGAGGTTGCTGCCACAAAAGGCTCTCTAGGAGACAGGGACCTTGAGAAAAAAAATCTGGCATCAACAACTATGTTGTGACCTTTTCATTGTTGGAGTGCCTAGCTGTTGCTCTGCTTTATTGGCCTGAATGTTTTCCAAAGGGGGAACATGGAAGGTGGTAGCAACAGCATGAGCATTATTCTTAAATGTTATAGCCTTGTTTGGGATGGGTGCAAAGAAGGCAAAGAGAAACACATGAGAGGCAATTGCTGAATGTATGAGATGTGTAAGAGAAATTTCAGGGAAAATTCTCTGAAGTTTGGGGAAAAGAATTGATCTGAAGGGAAGAAAGAGAGAGATATCAAAAAAGAGGTAGCTAGTAAGCTTAACTTAAAAAATAATTATTTCAAATTAGGCAAAGTTTTTGCTGTGATCAATGGCTTTACAGTATAACTTGCAGCAAATATCATTTTGAAACACAAAACTAAAAGCTCCAATTTTTACTTTTCTAGGTCTTGTTTTTGGACAAAAATATAGTTTCTACAGGGTACAGCTTGAGAAAGCTGACGTATGGAATCAGTAAGCAAGTGGCATATGTTTTTGAAGTGGCTATTCACCAGTGTCTTGCTACCCCTCCTCTTCATGTCTATAGAAGGATCCTTGCAGGCCTTTTTAAAATTAAACTGTTTTTAAGAACCATGGGCTAACAGATGGAGAAGAGATGTCATCAGCTAGCCAAAGTAAACATAGTTGCAAAGAGTTTTCGTCAATAACTGCAGAATTATGCAATGCAGTCATCTTTCAGTTAAACTTTTGGGGAATTGTACAGATCTACAAATGTACCTGAGCAGCCTTCCTGGGTTCCTGTCAGGTGCTCCAGTTCTTCTTGGTCATTTTGTACAGAGCTTCACCTACATGAAGAACAAGAGGCTTTGGAGCAAATAAAGGATTCTATTTGCACTTGCAGGTGCCTACAGAAGAGCTGGTCTGTCCCTGCTCTGCTGGCCCACTGCTGGGAACTGTGGGGTGTCCGTGCCTCTGGATGTGCCTTTGTGTCCAGGTGAGTGGTGACACTGATGACAGGCTTTAGGTGGTCTTGTTCCCAGCATCAAGCAGCTTCCAAGAGGGTTTCATGGGCAGAGAGAAAGGATTTCTCCTTGTGTTGAGCCAATTTTCATTGACCCAGCAATGCAAGGCACTTCCTCACAAGTCTGTGGAAGACCTGCATGAGACCTGCTAAAACCTGACACATTGTCCTTAATTTTTCGGCACCCAAATTTCCAGAGCTGAATGGGGAGGGCACATATCACAGGAAGCTGAGAAAGTTATGAGGTAAATATTCCCCAAAGTTAGCTAGAAAATCCAGGGACTTGCTCTGGGTTCTTCTTCAGCCTACAGTTGAAACGCTCTAGTTGCCTGCTCGGTAATTTGTCGGGAACAGGGAAGAAGAATTCAGACTTGGCAAGCTGGTGCTGCAGACAGATTTTGTCAGATGAAATCCCAGTAGACGTTAGTCCAACATCAACAGCTCCTGAGCTATCACATGGGAATGCACAGGGAGATAAAACCAACATCCTAAAGGGAGGATCCTCTATTTTAAGGTGCAGAGAGGGCAATCTGGCTAATGTAATTTTTTTCCTTTCTTTCTGTAGTCGTTCAGGGAAATGATGGAAAATGCTGGTTCCAAACACAGATACAATTTTGTCTTTTCTCGAATGCTCAACTACATCTAAAGTTGCTTAACTTCTCTCTCTTGCCTTTTCCTACATGTGAAGAGAAGTTAATCCTATCTGCCTTTACCTCAGAGGGATTGTAAGGGCAGAGTTTGGAAAAGAATTTGCTGTCTATGCAAAGAATCCACAAGTGACTGCAGGGAAAAAAACTCCAGACCTATCATTGGGAAACTCCAGCACCAGTCTACTGCTTTCTGGAAGTGGAGTGTTCTGTTACATAAACATCCTTGAAGCTTTGCAGAAGGGGTGACATTCACATGTGGGCCCTGACTAATTGGGCTTTGTGTGTGAAGAACGGGGATGGAGAGGATAAGGAAATGAAATCCCTAAGGTGCAAGCTGGGCCTCCTTCTTCCCATGGCCTGGACTGTTGCTTACGTGTTGGAAACGGATCTCAGAGCCTCCTGTACCACTGAGCTGATGACTGGGAGCTCTGTGGGACCCAGGCTGCATCCTATAACTGCCCTCCCCAGTGGCTGCGAGGTGTCCTGCTCAGCCCAGCAGCCTGCAGCAGTCACTCACAGAGCATCCCTCTGCCCAGCACCTGGTAATGTCCCTTTGTACTTAAATCATCACTAATCAGTGGCCCTGGCCTCTATTTAGGCATAATATCATGCAGACAGCATTAACTCCTGGCTGCTTCTATGGAGGCAGAAGGGGGCTGCAAACTTCAGGAGCTCCAGATTGCTCCCTGGAGGAGTCTGCACCCTTCCACTGTTTATGTGGAGAACCCAGACCACAGAGTTGCTGCTTTGATGCCCAAAGCTAGGTGGTACCAGCACCCATCCATCCAAAACTCACTCAAGACTCAGGGTGTAGTTCTCCTAAACCCCACACCTTGCAGCACGATTTGGAAGTCACCACTTTGTTCTGCACACGCTTTCTAAAGCTTTGTCATTAGTCCTGACCAAAGAAAATAACTTATTTCCTCCTCCATCTCTTCAGAGAAGACTGAGTATAGCAGGCATGTAAACAGCTTGGTAGTGCCTAATATAAAATTCACATATATGTATTTCTATATGTTATGACAAACACAGAATAACAATTTGCAGGTTTTCCATGCTGTGTAGCAGCTCTTAGGGTAAGAGTTCAGATTTAGCAACTGGGATGTTAAAGGAGCAGATTCACAAGCTGAAAGAGCCAGTGTGGAACTGGTTAGGAAAGAGTAAAATCTGAATTCCCAACTCTTTTTCTTTTCACAGCTGTTAAGAGTTCAGTGGGTTGAACTGCAATCCTTCAAGTTCATCTGTTGACTCCAACACAAAACTATTATAAACTGTGCCTCTAAAACACGTGATGAAACATTTCTTGAGAGCTATTTATTCCAACTGCAGCAGAGGAAAGTTTTCAGAACACCCGGCATTTGGTAGAGGAAAGGTCTCTTGAGCTTTGCAAAAGGAGGAATTATTTGCATACCAGAGTAAGTTGCTTTTTGATTATTTTATTTCCTGCATCACTGAACAAAATAATACTTCTAACTTTCCTCCACCATGGAAACATGATCAAGTAGCACAAAACTATGTTTAAGTGCCTAGCAGAGAATTTCTATGCAGTTTTCTTTCTTTAATCATATAGATTGGGGGTTTTATAATTCAGTATTGAATCCAAGATAATTTAATATTATATGTTTTCTTTCCTTTAATGTTTTCTGTATCTGAATAAGAGTTCATTCACTTACAATAGTAGTGCAGATGTATAATAGACTGTGATCTTCAATCAGGTGTGGGGTTTGCAAGTTTACAATTACAAGGAGTAAGGAAGAGTTTGAGGTAACCTTTTCCAGATGTTTCTTTTACACCTTTGCCCTGAAGTTTGATCTTACATATCCATTTACATTCTCCTCTAGGCTTTAGCAGTGGTAAAACAACACTTTCCATGCTGAAGATGGACCATGCAAATGTGACCCAGGCTATGCTTGATGCTGAATCCCCCAGCACAGAGAAGAACAACAGCAACGAGTATTTTTATATTCTGATTGTCATGTCTTTCTATGGGATCTTCCTGATTGGAATAATGCTTGGCTACATGAAATCCAAAAGAAAAGAGAAGTCATCCAATTTGCTTCTGCTCTACAAAGATGAGGAGAGAGAATGGGGGGAAGCTATAAAGCCTCTACCGACTGTGGCAGGGCTGAAATCTGTGCAGATCCCCATGATGCTGAACATGCTGCAGGAAAGCATGGTGCCATCCCTGTCCTGTGCCATCTGCTCCATGGAAGGCAGCAGCGTGAGCTCCGAGTCCTCCTCCCCAGATGTGCACTTCACCATCCAGGAGGAAGTGCTGGATACTGAACTCGGGGAAGTGTCAGAAACGCTCCTCAACGAGAGCAGCGAGGGTTCTGTGGAGAACATCCATAAGAACTCCTAGCACTTGCAGGGCTGCCTTGATCAGCTGCCAAAGCCTGAGTGGAGCTCCCACTAAGAACTTGTGGCTCTACTTCTCTGCTCTCCAATGAACTCTGAACAGGTATCTGTGCTCCTGGGCCCAAGGTGTTCCTGAGAGCTGGCAGGACAAGGAAGCAGTGGTACCCAACTTCGAAGTGTAACTTGCACATAATTGGGTTGTTTAATTTTAATTTTTTTCATTATTATTTCTTACTATGACAGCTAAGAACGTGGTGAATATATATGTATTTTCTAACGAGGTAATTATTACTGGCATGTCTCTGCATATTTCAGAATTCTGTAAATATCTGGGAAATGTTTGGGGAAGTTACCCTCATGCAAGTGCCTGGTTCTTAAAGATGATGGGTGATGCTCATTCACACAAAGCTGTGATAGACCAGAAACACTCTGTGTTTTTCTTATGACAAACCACAGCCAACAGCACATTTGCTCAATGAGGCCATGAAAGCTGAAAACTTGTTGATACTGTACTAGAAGGGAGATTGCAGCATGGCTCGAGGCTGACTTTAGGTACAGAAGGAATGAAAGACAAGGCAGAAAAAAAGAGGCACCGAGTTCCTGTGCATTTTATAAAGCCTGTGCTGCAATCCAGCCTGTGACTGAGTTATTAACAGGAAAGCTGGTTTAGTTTTTTGCTTTTGTGTTTTTTAAAGATGTGTAAATTTGGTCGCTGAAGGCAAAGATCTGTAAGTTTAGGGAGATGTTAAAAGATCTTTGTTACAGGCTGTGAGACATAGAAAGGCTTGAACAGATGCTGCTCTGTTACGCCCCCTTGAACAATAGGTGGAATTCTGAATGGAATTTAACCTAGCAAGGTGAATTCCTGGCCTCACTGAAATCATCAGCTGAGTCAGGGATGGGCACAAGATTTTGTGCTTTGCTGTTGGAGTTAAATTTTCTATTTGAGGTCAATAAAATTGTACTGATTTACATCATTAAAGAATCTAGACTTTCTGCTCTATTTAAGCCAGTGTAGGTAAACATTGTGTTGCATAATTTTTAAAATCAGCTCGCATGTGACACCTGCATTTCTATAAAGCTGTTAGTAACTAGTTTTTAAAACCACCCCAGACATCCCCCTTCCCCTGATTAAATGGTACTGTGACATTTTTCAAATGCTCATGAAATTTGTAGCTAAATTATTGCACTTTTAAAAGAAGTAAAAATTAATACAAAGAGCAAAACTAATATTTCAATCATACCTTATATTTTATAATAACTTATTACAGTGTTTTGATTAGTTATGAAGCATGAGTGCTGAAGAGCCTCAATCTGAAGCATTGCACAGCAAAATATTTGCAAAATGTCTCCACGTATTTCCTGCACTAAAATAGCTCTGTGATTAATCCACTGGCATTAGAGCTTGAGAGACAGCTCAAAAAACATGAATGCTGAGCAGCAGAAATGAACTGAAGGCAGAGTGTGCAGTGCTGCTGCTGGGGAGGGCTCAGAGGGTTAATGTGATGCAGGGATCAGGGATCCTGTCCCTCAATCACCACGGCAGAACAAAGGCTCAGTTGTGCTGGGAAGGGCCTGCTTGGGGCACACTGAAGGCAGCGGGAGTTTTTCCATCGACTTCACTGAACTTTGGATCAGACCATATAAAGCTTTTTGGTAGATTTACTCTAAAAGGGGCTGTTTTAAGTTTGAAAGGAGCCAAATTAAGTTTGGCACTTTGCCTGGAATCACTTGAATCCTGAAACTTTCCAAATGAGACTGACATGCGCAAGTTGTCACATTTTCCATTGCTTTCTCCTTTGTCCTTTAGTTTTGGTATAAATGTATTTGTATCTGTAAAAAACTGATGTATATAATTTCTAACATTGAGTTGTATATAATTGTCTCATGTATTTAAAGTTTATTGTTTCTACTGGCACTAATTTTATTTAAATAAAGAAACACATTTCCTGGAAAAGTCTCCATGTTTGCTCACTACGTCACATAGATTTCCAGTAACGAGACTGGGCACAATTCCTACAGGATCCTTTTCTTAGCCTCTTTTTGAAATGATTCCTTGAGCTTTACAGTATTATGGGCTGACTGCAGGGCTGAGCTGGGTGCTCCAGATCCACGTTTGGTGCCTGTTGGCTGTTGGGCAGCAGGCTCAGGTCATGAGTGTGTGCAAGCAGGGCCACAGGGATGCCCTTCTGCAGAGACCTGGGGGTGCTGGGGAGGCTGGCAAAACTGCTATGGAAACTTGTGTTGCTTGTTCAGCCTCTGGACATGTTTGCATTTTGAGTTTGATATGCATTGCAGTAAATTGTGTGGGCTAGGGTTGAGGTTATGGACAAGTATCTGACACAGATCTCTGACCCCACTGGATTTCCACTGCCTGGCCATGGCACACATCTGGCTTTGTCACAAGCTTTGACCCTGGGTCTCACTGCTGCTCTGTCATTCCCAGTATTACGTAGAGAGGAGGTTTTCAGAATCTGCCTCCCTGTAAAGGGTAAAAATGTTTAGAGTCAACTTTGAACTTCCCTAATTCTGTTGAGTTACGTGTACAGATTCACCAGCACTGGTTAAGAGCTGCCTGCACGGGGTAATTTGAGGTTGTTTCAAAAATCGGATGGCTATAAAGTTATATCTGCTTGCTTTCCCACAAAACAGGCTCCTCTGTGCTCTGCTCTCTTCACTCACTCTGGGACTGGTCACAAGGTTCTGTGGACCTCAAGCTGCCCATCAGCAGGGCTGTGTTTGCCTGCAGCAGGGCCATGTCCCGGGACAGCCGCGGTGTCCTGGAACAGCGGGGTCAGTCCCCAACGCTGCCTCTTCCACATTCACCCACTGCCTCAGGCCTCCAGGGTTTCCATTGCCACAACAATGAATCAAGGAACTTCTGACAGCACTGGTGATAAGGAGGGAAAAGCAGAACAAAATGTAAATTACAGCTCTGCTGCATGGATCAAAAAGGTAGCTTATTCCAGCAGTTTCTTGTGTTACATTGAGCTGCTATAAAGGGAAACACTGCCTGCTTTGGGGCCTGCTTACCCTGAAATGAGCTACTAAACACAAAAATGTGACCACCTTCTTGCAGACTGTGACGGAGCTATCCTTGGGTTTTGGAGTTGGAGAAAGCATGTAGATAGTTTGGAATGTATTTGCCTTTGTCCTAAGAGGTTTATCTTTGTCCAAATCAGTATTTTAATGACACCAGGGGGGAAAAAAAGGAAGCAAAAATCTATTTTAGCTGTAAAAGTTAGGTGCAAGTGAATGCAATGATGCCTTGAAGACAGCCTGGTGCCCCTAGATTGCCAGGTAGTTATTATTCCAAAATATAAGAAGTGTTGCTAATCTTCAAAAGCTACAGAAAGATGGAACAAAATTGCTCCCATTAATCTTGTTTCAAAATCCTTTCGACTGCTAAGGAATAAAAGGTAATAATATTTTTATTTTCCAAAATGAATGACATTTCCAGTGTGCTTCAGTAACTGAGTTAAGTCAGATTTAGAGCTAATAGATCTTGGCTTAAAGGCCAGGAAAACTGACTGTTTCTAGGCCCTCAGTGCATGATGCTGGACAAGGACATGTGTACTGCTTGAGGACAAGGGGCACACAGGTCTCCAGCGAAGACCATGCTTTTATCACAGTCAACCAAGAGGTAAAACCATCTGCCTTTCATTTTCATCTAAAAATTTCAAAGATGGACAGGAGTCTCCACCACGTGAAAAATGAGCATTCTCAGAGATGGTCAAAGTGGGTGCAGCACAGAATAGTTGGATGTGCCAGGTGATATTTGTCAAAGCTGGACCATGCTCTCCTGTGTTTGTTGACTTACCATGGTCATGTTATAATCTTTTTAGAACTTGTTGTCCTAGAGGGAAGATGATTTCTTCCTGAGTTAACAGTTGGATCTAAGAGGCATAAAAGTCAGTAAAATTGTTTACGCTTTTATTTTTCATGCACTGATCATATTTGCCTCTGAGTATTTGGTCAATTTACTTTTGTATTTTTTCTATTTTCACATGCCTCTGCAGGTCCTACTGTGTACAGCCAAAACTAGCTGCACCTTCTTAGTGCACTGACACTTCTGTAAGCAGCTCAACTAGGCAAGAAAATGGAGAGTAATCAAAAAATCAATAAGCACGAGTTTTTCAAAGTTTAATTTGGTTTGGTTTGGTTTGGGTAGGGTAGGGTAGGGTAGGGTAGGGTAGGGTAGGGTTCTAATTTGTGTTAGGCCAGGTTAGACTGAGGCTTTGGCCACACAAATAAGTGTGTGTTTAATATCCTTAGAAAAGGATAATAAAGGCAGTTGGAAGATGCATTACAGACTTTGTTCCCAGCTCTATCCCTCAGTAATCTGTTCAGCTGGCCTGGGTTTCTCTTGATTATCATATGGTGCTACTTATATTGTTGTCTGTGATAATATGAGATGTTTCTGATAGATACGAAATGCTTGTGAATTTTAGATGAAAGATATGGTATAAATACAAAGCCCTTGCCCTCCTTAATACTACTAGATGCAACAGTAGCCACTGGCAACAAATGCCAATTTCTAGCACTTGGAATATTTCAGCTCATCCCTCCTCAGGACCACAGAAGCCATGTAACAGGACTTTTTGCTTTGTTGAGAGCTGGAGAGCAGGGCAGTAGTTTTGGGATGTGGGAGACTAAATTCAATTTCCCCTTCAGCTCCAGGTTCACTGTGGTACTCTGGAAAATTACTTGCTTTGGCTAAGACTCCCTTTTATAAACTGTAAAGAAGAGCACACCTTTGCTGCCTAAGGCTGATGTGAAGATAACCATGCTGAGAATTTCAGAGTGTTGAAGTCTGATGGAAAGTGAGAAAAGGCAGAAGAGTTGGTGGTCCTTGGATAAGGAACTGATTAAAGAATTTCCTCTGGTGTGAACCCCAGCTGTTTAGATGGAACTATCATGTGATACCTCCAGGCCCTGCAGCTCACCTGTGAATGCTGGACCTGGGGCAGCCTGCTGTGGGGCTGGTGCCCAGCCCAGCCCTCCCTGGGACAGCTGTGTCTCATCCCAGCAATGAAAACATCAGCTAAACACTGCAGGCAAGAGGATGTGAGACATGCAAGTGGTTTTGGATCCCACCCTAGCCAGTGCATAAAAGTTTGCTCTTTCCTTCTCCTCAGGAGGAAATATAAACTGTGCACCTCTAAGGATGTACTGCCCCCTTCTCTTTCCTCAGAACAGGATAAACTGATTGAACAAGGTTTCCTGTAAGAGATGAGAGAGGAAGAGAAAACTGATGCTGCTACTATTTTTTAACAATAGCTATGGAGTGATGCAGCAGCAGACAGGCTGCCTTGAACACAACACAGGAGAGCCCCGATGGTGCCTCTTTCAAGGCCTTAATGGGAGAGCCATCCCATCATTTTCCTTACAAATACCTGATGCTGCAAACAAAATGACCCCTTGCAGCTGCCAGTCCTGTCAGCAGCAGCAGGCACTGAGTGTCAGTGATTGCTTTCCAGCCTGCCAGCACCGTGCTGCCACTGCACTGGGAAACAGGGAACACTCCTGGCACTGCAGGAGCACGGAGCAGTGCTGGCACTGCTGAAAGCCCAAGCACCACTGGGACATTTCTCCAGATCTGGCTTTCCTCAGTCACCACTGCTTGAGAGCACTGTGGGAATTTGGGGGATGTGCATTGAGTGCATGTGGGTTAATTTTCATCAGCTGCACAGGATTTTACACCAAAGGATGCTGTTGACTCTGGTTACTAGGGTGAGTGTTATCTCACTGAGGCCAGTGGGTGATGTGATGGGAGCACCTGTCCATGTTTACTGAGAAACTGCTCGTTGTGCCTCCACTGAAGGAAACAGCAGCAAGAGCCCTGTCACATTTTGTTTCTCAGGGTCTATCTGCTCAGTGTTAAACATAATTAACTTCAGTCATATCTAATTAGCTGCTCTTTGGCCAGGACGTGTATCTCAGATGAATGCTCACTGCAAAGACTTTTTTCTCCCGTATTCATCAAGAATTCAAGACCAGATTAAAATAATCATGCAGCTCACTTCTGCAGAGAGGGGCAAATGGCTGCTGAAAGGGCTGACCTTCATCATGCTGCAGTGGCAAGAAAAATGCTGCCTAAGAGGTGGCTGCTCAAGGCTTTCATTGCTTCAGGTGATCTTTAGGGACTGTACTTACTGTTTGTGGAGACATTTACACAGTGCATTATGTATTAGTTTTGTAATAAAAATCATGAAGAACATTCAATAGATCCCAGGTTTTCTTCTGTCAGTAAAAATAATTTTTTCCACAACTTCTCATCCATGACCTTTAGTTTGTCTTGTGAAGTACTATCATCAGGAACAACGAGAACATTATATTTATGTGGAAAGAAGAGTACGAAACATTCATATAGAATAGACAGAGCTTTTGGACTAAAAGTGTCGCGTTTTGGAATATTTGTGAGATATATGTGTGCCAAGGAAATATCAGAAACCCAGGAGCTGAGAGTAATAGTTCTAGACTCTAGTTTTTATTTATTTATGATGTCTAGACAGACAGTGAGTTTTCCCTCATTCTTCTGTCGAGAGTTGTGTCAGTTTGAACTGGGAGAGTCCAATAATTGCACTTATATCTATATGTGTGTTCTTGATGTGCCTGCTTTCCCCCCCTTTCCTACCATTTTTCTACAGGACCATTAAAAAAAATTACAGAAATTTTTTAGCCCAGGGAAATTATTTTTTCAGGCCTATCCTTGCCTTCTTTTTCTTTTCTGCATAAAAGACATAGCTTAAGACACTTAAGTCAGGTTGAACCTGACTTTTTTCTGTTCCCTGGCACTTTTTAATGCTGACTGCTACCATCTCTTTAGAGCAGCGCAGTACGTGCTTTCCTACCAGTTACACACATTGACATATGGTTACCATCAATTTTATGGGGGCCTGGAAGCACAGGGGATTGTGTTCACTTACCCTGTTATAAAGTGGGACACAAAATTTGTAACTTCTACTGTGAGTCACCAGTTCAAAAGCAAACCCAGGGCAGGACTGACCAGCCTTGATGTGGGGACTTTGTGCCACTGCCTCTGTGCCACTGGTTCTCTCAGTACACCAAAGGAAGTTGTTTGCAGATGAGGAGGAGACATTTTATGCTCCATTTTGCAAAAGCAGCAGCAAGACTGTACACTGGGTGATGAGAGGCAACTGCTGAAGTCGCTGGCTGGTGGGGGAATGGTGGAACCCTCTCCCCACCGACCTCCAAGGCAGGCCTAGCAGGGGCAGTGATGATCACTGACACTTCCCAGCTGGTATCTGCTCACCAAAGCTCAGTCCCAGCTGGCACCACTCACAGAAGGCTCCTGGGCTATGAGGATGGGAGGTAAGGGGATCACCAGCCCCTTTCTTATGCTGATAGTGATGTTGGAGGGTGGATCTTCTCACAAATGTTACGCTCAAGGTGATATCAAGGTGTGGTGAGAGGAGAGACAGGCTCCAGGTAGGATTTGGGGAGATAACCCTGCATGCCCCCCAGCCCCTGCAAGCCAGGAATTTGTCTTTCAGAAACAATGTCTCTCCCTTTCACTTTTTTTTTTTCCTTTTTGTTCCCTCTGGGCTCTGGAAACATGCATTTTATTGCTACACAGCAACTTCCCTGAACTCTATCTGGAAGATTAATGGTTTATTGAAGAACAGGCAGGATTTAGATTGTCATCAAGAGACCCATAAAAGTAAGCATGTAAAAAGTGTTATGGAAACAGAGCGTGGCCCCTTTGAGTTTTCAAGGGTGAAAGCTGGGCTGTACACATGCCCTGCATCCTGCTCCCTCACCCCTTGCTGGGAGCACACGTGGAAGGGCAGCGGGAGTCATTGCTTGTGCTGGAAATGAATGATTCCCTTGCAATGAAATTTACTGTAAGTGCACCTTTGCATATGAGCTGGGTTTTTTCCAGGCTAACTTCTGCTCTGTTGGTGCTCGTGTGCATCTCGTACGTCACTGGGAACAGACTAATGACCATCAGGAACATTTCTTTTGGAATCCTCACAGATATCCCCAGTGATCCAATTTGAAGCACTGCCTGGAAAATGATTAACTCCTCTCTTTGGTCTGTAAGGGATTACACGAATCTGCTGCGCCGCTCCGGGCCACAGCCAGCTCATTCCTGGAGACATCCTCATGCTCCTCTCCAGGGACCTGCGCTTTTAGGGAGTCCTGCACGTAAGCCATTGTTGCATCTGAAGGCCAAACTGTTCCATTTAAGCGTGGCTCCATAAAACTGACTGTGCTGCCAAGCCCTTGGGAAAGACTGGGCTGCAGGTTGCCAACAGAGCCGTGGCACAGTGAGAACAGCACCCTGCTCTAACGTCAGCTGCTTTCTTATCCCTCATCTTTTTCACAAGATTCATCAGTGCTGATAGACTCTGTGTGTGGAAATAATGACTTCGTAGGCATGCCAAGCATTGTGAGGTTAGCAGTGCATGGACAGTTGCTGCAACCATCCCCTGATTACTGACAATTGGCCGAGTTTGCCTCTCTCCCCATGCTACCACGGGACCTGCATGTTACAGCTCAGACAGAGCAGGACAGGGAAAGCTGGAGCTGTAAAAACACAGCTGGCTTAGAGAATGGCTTTCTTTGGTGAAGGTTTATAAAAGAAGCTCTGAAGATTTGTTAGGACAGCTCATCCTCACACACATCATCGTTTGCTCCATTAGCTTTGATCCAGCACCTTCCCCCAGTACTTTGTTTTCCATGGGCTCCCCCGCCCTCCCCAGCAACATGGGTCACTTTCTGTATATCATAGTAGAAGTAAAATTAAAATAAATTTTAAAATAAATCTTGTTTCTTTAGCTTTGCATAATTTTTCCCAACCCAGTAAAAGTTCAGGTTTGCTCTTGGCTCCTTGCACTGGTGAGTTTCCCCTCTAAATGGCCCCAAGAGAGCTCCAGTGGCCCTGGACCCTCTAGATTTTCAGGCATGTCAATGGGGTCTCCTCACTCTGAATCTGTTGATTTTGGTCCAATTCACACCAGATTTCTCACTTTCAGGCACAGAGGTCCCTGAGGGCAGGTTAACCTGCAGCCTGCTTTTAACCTGCCATTCATAGACGCTTGGTTTTGCATTTTTCTCCCCACTGTGCCCTGGATCAGCTGCACAAGAACAAGACACAGAGCTCTGAGGCACACAGGGCAAGCTGGGACCTGGGGTGCCCCAACTCCCCTTCCATGAGTCTGTCGGGGGTGAAGAAAGCCATTGCAGAGATGGGGCAGACATGAGCTGTGGCCACACAATTGCCTTCGCTCAGTGTTTCTGTGCAGCCCTCTGGCTGTTTAGCTCATGTGCATGGAGCAACTGGAAGCTACTGAAAAAATCTGTTAATCACACTGATTGACTCTCAGAAGAAACTGACAGGTGATAAAAACCTTCAAATGAGATTTCCTGCCTCCAAGCAAGAGCAGCAAGTGGCGTGCAGCTCGGTGAGGTGAGTGCTGCAGAGGGCTCCAGCCCCACAGGGGATCTCTGACAGGTCTCTGTGGGGTGCACCCCAAGCCTGTGCTCTTTGAGTCCCCATGGAAGCCCCTTGCCTCCACTTGAGGCCATTTGCCTGGGGACAGTGGTGGCTCAAGGTGATGACAAAGGGCAGGGGCAGAGGGTGGATGGCCCTGCCCTGGCCCATCAGCACCAGGCTAACCAGAGGAATAACAAACGCTGTGATTTCCTCCTTGATCACACCCCTCAGGTGCTGCTGCTCACAGCTTCATGCTCTTTCATCCCCCGAAGCATGTGATTAGTCCCCAGTAGGCACGTCAGGATAAACTTTATGGTTTAGTTACACATCCCAGTCTGAGTAATGTCTCTGGTTGCTCAGCCTGTCAGGCCCCATTAGCTGAGAGCATCCACGTGGCAGCTCTGAGCAGGATGGTGAGAATGTGCCAAGCTTACCCAAGGAGTGCTTTTTCTCTGCTGCATTTTTAACACAAACTGCTCTGACATCTCCTCATCCTTTGCAGAGCTCCCTTGTGAAGGTACAAAGTGAGTGTGAGGAGATTCAGAGAAAGGCTGTTCCTGGGGCTGGAGTGCCCACGGAGGGGTCAGAGGGACACGGTCAGTCCTTTGTGGTGGTGTTGGTGACCACAGCTGCGGTCTCAGTCACAGGGTAATCAGAAAGCATTTCCTCCCCACAGGCTGAGGTCTGCTCTAGCTTTGCCTTGTTGATATTTGTGAAACCTCTAATTAGCTGCCCTTTCATTTTTGCTTTGTATCTGAGGTTGATACCCTGTCATCCACTTTTCTCAGGAGTTTTAATATTTCCAGTGACTTATGAAAAGGGCAATTCTATCAGGCATTTTGTGACCTTTAACTTGGGAGAATGTCGTTCTTAAGGATGATTGTGGCCATTTTGTCTGCTGTGTTTCTTGCAGTGATAGTTTTGTGATGATGGTCACTCTAGAAAACCAGACTGCAGCTTTCTAAGCGTGGACTAAGGAATCCCATAGTGAGTTCCTTTCTGTCCAGCTGTATGCAAAGAAAATCTTGTTTGTTGTCTAATGCCTATAGTGAGGCACCTCAAATGAGCCAACTGGCCTGCAAAGTCAGAAGGAAAAAAATCTGGTGAACAGTAAGTTTGTAGGGAAAATGGTATTTAGGTCATCCCAAAACTATTTATGAATTCAGGTCAAATTTTCTAACTAGCTACTCCTGGGATTTATTTTTTTTTTCCTGGGAGTGGATTAATTTTTTCCCTTTCACTAAACTCAGGGGTTAATGCATTTGCCCAGAAACTGGGAATCCCTCATAGAGTTTCAGTCCATGCTTGGGTGGAGCTGGATAATCCATTGCCACTGAATTACCAGCACTTTTGAGTATGTTAGGAAGAAGGGGCAGTACACCCACAGAATGTCCCACTGGACCTGTGTCCCTACAGAATAAAATGTGCATTTCCTGAGCCAGAGAGAAAGAAATTATAAATACTCCCTAGTATGGTGGTTAGTGAATACACAGAGGCAAGAATATATTGGATTTCTGCTATATAGTCTGCTCTGACTATAACTTGTATAACATTGTTCAAGATCAACAAGGCACTGTGAGATTTGGTTATCCTGTAGCCTGGCAGCCATAGTGCTACCATAAGAAATGTGGATTCTCTCAGGACAGAAGTAGAAATCAGTCTGGATCCATTGCTTCTTGGATTTAACCAGGGAATTAAATATCCCATCATTTCTTTTGCTGTTTAAGAAGCAAATGCTTTGTTGAAACAACTGTGTTTCAAGTCAGTGCCATGCTGATTTAGTTTTTGGTGAGGAAACATCAACTTACTTAAATTTGTAAACCATCTTTTTGACTAAAAGCAGTTATTCACACGAATCTGTCAAAGTGGGGCCTTGTTTGCCAGCTGCTAAAGGAGGCAATACGAAAAAAGCAAGTCAATTCACCAGAGCTTGCAGGCTGGCAGAGGAGGTGTGGTAAACAGAGCTGAGACAAAGTAATCTGGTATGTGGTTTGAGTGTCATGAGTCAGGTAGGCAATGGATAATAGGTAGGTCTTTGGCAACTCTCTTAATATTTAAAAACAACCCGAAAAAGATAATTGGATCTCACTAACTGCTTCAGTGTGCTTGTTAAAGGTGCTGCAAGCTACAGCAGACTTTCTAGCTCAAACATAAGGGACATATTCAGCTCAAGAGACAGAAAGGACCATCTGACCTCTTTTCTCTTCAGTCTGTCCTAAGCATAGAAGAAAAAGTGGAGCTAGGCTGACATTTATTTTTCTGAGAAGAAACCAGTCTGTCTTTAAATTGTTCTTTGGGTTTTTCCATCTGATTTTATAAATGACATGTTATTTTACTGCACCCTGAACTGGAAACAGACCTCAGATTTTGATGAGAATATGTCCTGTCTTTTTCTTAGTAGCTGTAAGTGCTGGGGAAGGTGCAGTTGGCAGAATCTCAGGAAGAAAATCCTACAAAACAACAACTATTAAATACAGGTTTTGCATCCATTCAAGACAACTCACAACATTCTCTGCAGTTTTTCTCATTTCCTTATACATCTGTTTTCAGTGGGAAAAATGAGATTCCTTTCAGAGTCAGGAAGGATGAAAATGTTGGGCATAACACGTAAGAAGGTTTGAATTTCAGCTGCACCTCTACAGTTCTTTCTAGTCAGCTAATGGGACAGCTAATAGTGGTGTAGTAACATCTCAGTGTTTGTACCTTTCTTCCCTGCCCAACCTGATCCATGCAGCAAACAGCTGAAAATTCACCCCATGGCAGGTGCTGCAGAGACTGACTCGAACATTCACGAGCATCTTTGGAGAGGGCTGTTGCATTCCTGTAGGGTCTGGCTGCACAGTATCACATTGGGGAGAGGAGAATGGCCCAGAGTGTGGTGGTGAAGCAAACAGGACTCTGTGTGGGGAGTCGTGTAACAGGTCTGTGCCTGACACAAACACTTCCCTGGGATGCTGAGATGGGCCAGAGCTCATCAGTTTGGATATTTTGCATAGGACTGTCTTTGAGGAGGGTATCATGCAGTTTTAGCCTTAGTGGAATTAGCAGGTGCCTAATTATTCCCTGTGTGCCTGAGTTTTATGCAGTAATTGGTATTTGCTGTTTGCTGCCTCAGATCTGTTGCAGGTTAATCCCCACCCATTGAGCTCTATTTCCTGTGTATATTAGGGTGTGCTGATATTTGAAGGGAAATGTGTGATATCCTGGGTTTGCATCAGTCAATGAATGTACAGCTTTCCTTGGCTGCTGGTTGACAGAGAGTGCAGGAGGCAGCATAATCAGCAGTTGCAGGATCTATCTGGAGACCATTATCGACAGGAGAGAAGCAGCAGTGCAGCAGCTTGCACTGGGTATAATTCTCACCAATTCAGTGAGTAAGCACACAGGATTTGCCTTATGAACTGCCAGACCATGGGCAGTCTCCAATCCCATGGCACTGCAGAGGTATCAAAGTTCACTAGATGCATTTACCAGCTAGCACTCTGAGGCCAATATTCCTGTCTTAATAAAAGTACAAACCCTGTTGGACAAGTCAGTTACAGCTGCATCACAAAGACTGCACAAAATTTATTTATTCTTTTTTAATTCAAGAGAAGACTAGAATAACAAGATAGTCAAAGGGGAATTTTAATGAGATTGACCTCAGCAGAAGAGTTTAACTAAAGCACACAGCTCACAGACAATACCAACAGGTGACATCCTTTACTTTTTTTCTTCTAGGAGCCACAGCTGCTTTTCTCCTTCCAGGACCCTTGGACTGCCCAGTGCAGCCTTGGCTGGGACCACCAGTCCCTGCACAGCTCTGGGGTGAGCTGTGGGTGCTGGGCTCAGGTCCTGGATCAGCCCAGGCCAACCAGGGCACTTGTACTTGCAGTGTGCTCTGGGACAGGTGTGCCAAATGTAGGCTGCAAAAGAGATCCTGGGCCATGGAGACAAGTGTGGGTGAGGCCAGAGAGGGTAATAAAGCTTGTTAGTGCCCTCAGGGCTTTGAGGTCCTCTCCTACAGCTCTCCTCTTTGCTCTCAGAAGGTGGAAAGTAGGAAGATGTTACTTTAAGTACTGCTTCTGTGACTGGAAGGTGTGTTTTTGGTTCCTTCCTCTAGCTCACATTTGTGATTTTTTAAAATAATTTTATTTTACATGACCTGGAATATTTTTGCAGTAAGAAGGCAGTTATGCTCTTCTGGTGGAGGGATTTGTGAGTATGGTGAGATCTGCTGTGTTACCTTAGCATGGAATAACTGATCTCTGGGATGAGAGCTTTTCCAGTTTGCAGTCCTGCTCAGTTTTAGGGAGGTTTGTCTGTCGATGCCTGTGACACATCAGGAAAATGTGCCCTCCGTGTTGTGAGTTGCTCAGAGGGGAGGGAAGGGGTCAGCCTGGTCAGCTTGTGAGAGGTGGGTCAGGTCTAGGAGATCACAGAACTTCAATTCAGCTGATTTGCCCGGGGTGGCTGGGAAGTTTCTGGTGCTGTGCATGGCAGTGGGTCCTTTCTGCTGCAGAGCCAGGGTTTGAAAGCTGAGAGATGAGTCACCACATTCGAATGCTGGTTCAGCCCTTAGTCCCACGTACTTGCTGAGTGACCCAGGACCAGTGTGTGGGTGGGTTCTGTGCTGTGTATCCCCAGCTGTGCCCTGTTCACAGAGGATGTGTGCACACGGGATGCACTGCACTGAGAGCCTGCTGTTCCTGCAGCCACAGCTCATGCTTTTGAGCTTTGTGGCTCACTGCTCCAGTCCTTGGTTTGGCTAGAACCTCCCGTGGTGGTGTGCTCACATCTCTGAGGTTTGCTCCAGCTGAGTGGTGAAGTGCAGTGAAAGAGGGAGCAGGAGGTAGACTCAAAGATGTCACAACACAGGCACAATTTCCCTGCTGCCACAACTGCACTAGGCTGGGTCCAGCTTTCAGAAACTGAAGATGAACCTTAATGTGGATGATTTTTTGTGATTTGGTTTGTTTGGTTCTTTTTAATGTTTTTTTTTCCTGCAAAGCCAGAAAGGTGTGCAAACTCATTGATAAGAGCTCCCTTTCATTGACAGTCCCTGCTATCATCACTAAACGTGGGCAGAAGGTTTATAGATGAATATTCCAAAATTCTTTAAAGGCAATTAAATGTTCTAAGCAAAAGAGTCAGTGAAAGGTGTTAGAGCTGGATTTGAGGTATATCCATTGTATATCCATTTGTACACGTGTGTGCACTCCTCTCTGTGTGTGGTCCTGTGGCACAGGAACAAAACCTCAGACAGCAGTGAAAAAGGGACAGGGTGCTCTGAGAACCAGGGAGGATATTTCAGTGTGCTGCTTTGTTCTGGGGTTTCACGTGGGGCATCAACATCTGTGAGAACACTGGCTCTGTCCCAGAGCACGAGTTTCTTGAGTCCTATCACACACTGGATTTGGGAGGTGTTAGAGGCAAAAGTCTTCTGGAGCACAATGAGCAGAGAACCCCGGGACAACTGAAGGTGGAAAGAATGCATGTTTGTATTTCTAAGTATCTGTTCCTTGGAAGCTGTGGAGTGTAATAATGGGTCCTGCCTGTTGCCTTTCTTCCCAAGCTTTTGTGTGACTTTCTCTCTCACCTGGAATTTGAGGGAAAAATTGCAAAGAACAGTTATCACCAGTGGATTGGGCTTTGGGCACTGCTTTTATAAAAGGTATAGGAAAAGCTGCCTGGAAAAAAACTGCCAAAGCCTAATTATTACCTGGGGATCTGCCTGTGAAAAGTGATGTGAAGGAAACTCAGATCTCAGAATATAATGAATTACTGACAGAAGAGGCTCAAGAAAATGTGAAAATTTGCTAAAAATTCTCAAAACCATTTTTTTAAAATCAGAAGTTACGAAAATGTCAAATTCTGCTCAAAGTTCATTTGTTTTGCTTTTTATGTGCTGTTCATGTTGCCATGGCAGCGGAGCCTCTGCCGAGGTAAAGGAACCCTCTGTGCTGCCCTCGTCTCTGAGAGAGCACAGTGCCACCCCCTCGAGTCCCTGTAGGCAGGGAGCTGCTGTTTCATACAGGTGTGAGCTGGCATCAAGGTGTGCTAGACACCATTCTGGAAATTGTCTGCTGCTGTTGTCCCCTCCCTGTGCCTTGTACCTTTCTGTGTAATGGCAGCACAGCCCTGGTTGGCTTTTTTCTTTTTTCTCCGAAGTGGGATCTGCCATCAGGGCTTTGCAGTCTGGGATCTATTCATCCTATGCTGGTCTTGGTGCTTCACCTGACTTACATTCATAGTTTTCTCTCGTTTTCAGGTAGTGCCTCATTTTTGAGCATATTTCTGCTTTCCAAGAGGCACATTAACTGTTTTTATTCTTGGAATCAGAGCTTTATTAAGGTTTGAAATTATCAAACTGACCACTGTGGTCTCTTGCTGAAAAAGAGGCTGAACAACATATGTCAGGATGCTGACAGTATTCTGTACAGACTTTATCCTGTGCTTCCTTGCTTTTATTCCTCTCTATATGAATCCATTTTAGGGTATTCTTGGAGATACTGTGCTAGATGGCTTTTCTGGTCTATCAGGTAACAGCTCTTATTATCTTCCTAAGCTTAACACACATACCTTACCTAGGGGAAAAATAACTACTTACAAAGAAAAAGCTTATTAAAATATTTACAAAATTGTAGCAATATATTGCTACTGATGTTGTAAGCTGCTAAAATCTCTTGGATAATCATAGTGTGATAATCACGCTTAGAATTTAAAGGGATTTTTCTCTGCTAATGCAGTTTACATCCTTTTATTCTGCAAAAGTTGAAGGAGACATTTATTCTTCCTGTTGCACAGCTAAAGTGAGCAGAACTTGGCATCTGAAAGCCTTGAGCTGCTATGCAAGGAAACACAGAATGAACATTTTGAGTCACTCTCAGAGAGGCTGCAGGTTCAGCAGATGTGAGATATCTCCATGAGAAGAAAGCAGTTTATGCAAACACTGCTCGGATCAGCCAGAGGCTTGCAAGCTGTCACTGGCTTTGCAAATGAATAATTATGTGAGCAAACCATGACTTCCAAACAGTTTGGCCTTCAACAGGTGTACAGAAAGGCAGGTGCAACCAAACACAGGTCATGGGGAGAAAAAAGTCTGGTCACACTTGTAAGCAGATAATCTGTGACACTGCTGGAATTTATCCACTGGTGGGTCTGTGGACAACAGGGTTTTAGACAGAGACCTTTAGAGATGGGAAGAGTACTGTTCAAATTAAGCACTGATTTTTAGCTTGCCTATATTATGAAGGTTACCTAAAATGTTAAGTTCCTTTCTAACCACTTGCTTCCAAAAAAGTGATGTGGTTCTCTGTGATGTGCCACTCTTGGAAAGGGGGGTCAGTTCCTAGAGATGCAAGGCATAGAGGGTAGCTGAAGCTCATTGCCCTCAGTGTGACTGAAATAATTGTTTAAAAGTGAAGAAGGATTTTTTGAGTTTGTGTGTCACCTGTGCAGGTAAATAAAGGGCTTGGGTATCTATCTTTGCTAAAAGGGAAGTTTATATCACTGCAGTCAGAACCTTTGGGTCTATTTAAGGACAGAATTTAAAGAATTTTGACTCCACAAGGGCTCTGAAATTACTGTTCAGGTTATTTTTAGAAAGTTTTGGTTTTCTCATACTACCATAGCAATGAGTGCTGCTAAAGTCTGCCCTTGGGCACAACTTCAATGTGTCTGGGTCTGTTTGCCAAGT
Organism: Drymodes brunneopygia; assembly: GCA_013400955.1. Classification (NCBI taxonomy): domain Eukaryota; kingdom Metazoa; phylum Chordata; class Aves; order Passeriformes; family Petroicidae; genus Drymodes; species Drymodes brunneopygia. The sequence continues at coordinate 193,581 of VZTZ01029927.1, read as the reverse complement.
GCTTGGTGGGTCCTGGCACCAGTGCAGACTGTGGCATCCTGGGGCAGGCTCTGTGAGCCTCTGAGGAGGCTCTCAGGTGAGCAGTGGCCTGCATTTAGGTGTCCATCACCTCTCCAAACTCTGCATAATTCTAAGAGTTCATTGATCTGTGGGTGTAAATGGTGCCAAACAAGCCAAATGCACTGACTGTGCCTTGGGTAAGCAGAAGGCAGAACTGGGAAGGGCTGCTCAGAGTGGTGTTTACTGACAGTAACCTGAGGCTTGTGCTGTAGGTCACTGGTGTACTGCCTGAATACTTCTAAACTTGCCCCAAAGCCAGAGTGTGTGAAATTGCTGTGCTCATGTGCAGCAGTCCTGAAGGATTCCATTTGCTGGGGCTGGTGAGAGTGGCTGCAGTGGTTCCATGCTCTGACAATCCCAAGCCTGTCCCTTGGGGTGTCTCTCTGTGTGTGAGGAGCAGAGCAGGCTCTCCGGTGCTCCCTGGGGCACAGAGGGCTCGCTGCACACGCAGAGAAAGGACCTCTCTGACTTGGCAGGGACATGGCTGTGGAAGCCCCACATGCTCTTAAGATGTCTCCAGTGTTCTCCATAAACAAGTGATATTGAGGGACCAGACCTGTTAAATGTAAGGATAATGCTGAGAGAGTGGCTCTCTCCTTGCTGCCTGGTGCTTTGCTTTCTCCAGTGTCAGGGAACACTAACATGCATTTTCTTCAGTCCTATCAGATCTTTTAAATGGATTTCTAACCTTAAAACTCCAGTTTAATCCCAAAGCACTCTGAATTTGAATTCCAGTCTGTTAAACCTACTTAAGACTTCTGCCATTTCTTCTCTGACTGTGCAAAATCCTTCAGTTCATTTTATTCTTAATAATGAGCCACATAGCCCAATCATGCAGTCCCAGAGTAGACTATACATATATAGACTCTACACCCTTCCAACCTGTTTGGTGTGATTTGTGTGTCCTGAGACAAAGCTGCACCTGCTGTAGTTTATGGCTAGAATTTAAAAATTCTTGTAGTTCATACCTATCTGACTTCTTAGGTGGGCAGAAAGTCTGAGCAAAAATAACTCAAAAGCCCCAGTAGCTTTATCTTTCAGAGTGGATGAGAACAGTGTGTTAAATGTGTGCAAAGGCAGTGCTATCTTATTTCATTGGCATGGATGCTGCTTTTAGGATTGGTAATTCCTGCTGCTTTTATCCTTGAGATGTCTCTGCAAATATGTTTTCCTTTCTTTATTCTATTGTATTATGACTCAGAGACTTGGTTAAATATCTAAAGAAAACATATAGATCACCTAATTCAATCAAGATTGGACTGTAGATATTTAAATGCCATGTCTGTAAAGAATTCAGCAGGAATTGAGCACACTGACATATTTGAAAGTCTGAGTATTAGTGCTAATGAAAAGAGCTGGATGATGTGGCTTTTTTGATTTCTGTGGTTTTTTTTTTTTATCTACAGGTAGGAATGGAAAGGTGTATTATGTTTCCCTCACTTGCTCAGTTCCTGACCTGACCACCGATTTCCCAAGGGAGGGTTAGGGATGTGCACTGTACGTGTCATGGGAATGCACATTGCTGAAACAACAACCTGATCACCCTTTCAGTGCCAGCTGGTCCCTGCAGAGCTGTAAGGTGGCAGCCCTTCATGTCCTGATGCTCAGAGTGGACTCTGAGCCTCCTGCTCACCAGGCCTGGGATGTGAGAAGGACCAAGCCTGGTTGGGTTGTGTACCCTGTACCCTCCATTGTTGTGTTTTACAGCCCTGCTGATGGAGGGCAGGGATCTGGCTTGCAGGTGGAATGTTCATTAGTGCTGAGTTGCTGTAGCTTTAGCTCTGGGTTTTGTGAAACCTCATATGAAGCAAATTATTTGGGGCTCTAAGTTTTAGAAACACAAGTCTGGAGACAGTGGGAGTGTATGAATTAAGGTAGGAATGGTGCTCCTTAAGCAGAAGCAATGTAGGCAGAAACTGCATCAGACTGAGGATGGTAAACACTTTTAGCACATGTACATGCCTGATAGGATGGGATATTCAATGATATTTATGTTCAAAAGATCTTATTTCTTCTCATGAGCTGTCTGGTTTCCTTTCCCTTGGAGCTCTTGGTGTTCACTCTCTGAACTGATGATGTGGGTAAGATCAAATTCAACCTGACAAAATAAGTCAGAGGATGTGAAATCCTCCCCTTTTCCAGTCTCCCCTGTGAGCAAACAAATGTCATTTCACCAAGTGAAAAGTTATTCTCAACAGGCTTCAGACTTTTAGAATTAGTGAAATTATGTGGTTTTCTGCATATGGAGACAGTTTTGGGGTTTATTTGCATGGGAATTTATGTTTTGCTTTTCTGCTTGTGATCCTTTAGGTGATATATTAAGAAGGGATTATTCAGTGCTGCAAATTCATTCTTTCCTGGCCTTCCTGTCACTTTCCTCTAAAACCCAGTGCATCACAAATCATTGGATCAGGCAGAGGGGCAGTACTGGAAAGGGGTTTTACTTTGTGCAGGGTCCCTATGATGTTAGGAGAACAAGTATGTAGGTTAAGGGATGAATCCCATTTGTCTCTTTTGGCTTCTAGATAATTGTGACCTGTTAGCTAGGCTGTCCTTATTGTTTTTGTCACAGCCTTGTACAAAGAGCTAAGGCCCATGCCTGTCCAGCAGAGGTGTGACAGGTGCCAGAGTAACCAACTAAAGCATCAGTTCTGGTAAGTGTCGAAAACATCATCCAAATGGCAGCAACAACACCAAGTTGGAGTGTGAAACTGGAGGATCTTTTGGGAAAACAGGAGCTGTGACAGGAACATTTCATTAATGAAGTCTCTGCAATAAACATAATTGTTGCTCTGTTTGGCATGGTTCTTTCTAACCAAAACTTTCAACTAGGCTAAAGAAACAATCTTGAGGTGTGATTGTAAGCAGAAGGAACTTGAATGTGAAGGAGGGGGAGATGGAAAAAATGAGGCCAAGGAAAAGAAGGGTGCCTGTGGGAACAGCTCAATTTATTATTTTTTTCTCTTGTCTCAAATAACCTTTATTATATAACCTCAAGAAACTTTGCTTTCATAAGCCTAAACCTGAAAACGTGCAGTCTTGGGCTTTGCTAGCAACCTTTTACAAAACAAAAAGAGCCCTGAGGACATAGCACTTTGCTGGTTGCTTATCTTTGGAAGGTATCATTCAGTCTTGACGTCCTGTACTCTCCCTAGCCTCAAGTAATGTGATCCTAGGAGGTATTGCTTACACCTAAATGTAATGTTTAGTCTTCAGACTTTTATAGCACACAGAACAGCAAAAAGCTTTGCCAGCCAGCTTGGAAATTTCCTGTGGTGAGTTATAAATGGTGTCAGCATTAATGTTGGTGTGGGTGAAGGGAAGGGTCTCTGACTTTTTCCAAATTTGGCATTTACACTTCTAAGGTAAATGCTGTATTCTAATTGTATAATACATCACCGTGGCACCCAGCCCTCTCTGAGGATCCTTTTTTGTGGGGCAATCTCCACTCTTTCATGGGTATGTGCTGGTGTGACTTGGTCTGACAGCCTTGAACCATTTCTCAGAGAGGTATTGTGATGTCAGAAGAAGTTTTTGAAACAAATCCACAAAAATGCATAGCAACAAATTGTCAAGGCTGAGTGGTGTAGCCTGGGTGCTTTGAAGGTAGTCAAATAGAAATTACTGAGCTGCTGTGGTGCATAATATAGGAGTTAAATTGGCTTTCGTGCCAAAAGAATAACAGATGGCAAATTGATGCTGATTCTTAAGGGAATCTGGGAAGATTAAGTTGGGTAAGGATGACTTTCTACAGGAGAACACTATTAAGCAATTATAACAAACAATAGAATTAGTAGTCAAAAAGATATGCTGAAGAGGAGAGATTCACACAAAGAAGCCATGCCTCACATCTATGATGTTTTCGTAAGGTCTCAATAATTAAGAAGTTAATTCTTCATCTGGCTTATGTTAGAGTACTAGAACTTCTCAAAAACCCCATCCAAACAAAAATATAAACCCAAAACAAGCAAAAAACCCCAAAACACACTCTAAATTCCTCAGAGATTGAGTTGGGAGTAAAGCATTAGCTTTCTGCAGTGGTTGGCAATAATAAAAAATGCAGAAAAATAAAATTAGGAAAAATACTAGGTAAATAAAAGAGAAAGCATCTTCATAGTTTGTTCTTGTCTCATTTAGTCTGTGCAGTTTTGGATTTCTCATAGTGTTCAGAAGTTTCTGTGAAGATGTAGGAAATGGTGACATTCCTTAAACTTGGAAGATATGATGTGAGGTAGAGGGTGGGAAAGGCAGACCATGGCAGTTTATAAACTCAGAGATATGGAAAAGGTGACTAGTGAAGGCATATTCAGTATTTCTCATGACACAGGGTCTATAAGTACATAATGAAATAACCAGCTGACAAGTTTAAGACAAACAAAACCCCCCTACTTTTTTTTCCATAGAAACATAATTAAATGATGGCATGCCTTGCCCACAGGATGTTTTGAAGGCCAAATGTTTCAAACCATTATTACACAAATCAATGGAAGAAAAAATTCCACAAAAGGCTCCTGAACAGTAGACCCAGTCTCTGGCTGAGGAAGTTCAGAGCTGGGAGGATACACTAGGGAAATATTATTGTATACTTGTGCTACTTTCTCTAGGCATCCCAGCTGCTGCGGGGGAAAAGCTGCAGATTAGAGGGATCTTTGACCTGACCCTGTACGTGTAGTGTTGCTGGGGAATCTCCCTGGTATATTCCAAGGAAGCATCTGTCCTCCTCCAGCTTTCTGCCCTGTGAAAGTCTGGCTCCTGTAGATGTGTATGAAGCCAAGCCAATAAAAGCCATTTTCAGTGTCCTCTGCCAGGCCTCCTCACACATCAGGACAAAAGAAGGCAGCTCATCTCCTCTTGGTTTCTTCATGCAACAAACTGTCACAGAGCAGAATGAGATAAATGACATGAACTCTTGAATTAAATATCATAAATGACAGTACTCTTGAATTACTGAAGATTGTACAGCAAGAGCTGTGAAGAAAAAGCTGTGAGAAAGAAGGATTGCAGAAACTGAGAAAGATGCATAAAGAAGGAACTGCAGAAGCTGTGTCCCTCTCCCAAAGTACAGAACAGCCTGCTGTGATGTGTGATTGCACAAAAGAAAACATACGTATTATGGCCTGCTATGCACTGTGTTGCATGTGGACAAAACAATTAAAAAGCAGAAGCTAGAAAGGTATAAATATCTGTGCCTTCTACTGTTGCACAGTTGGCAACAGAAGAAACATGCAGGTTCTAGAGCACTAGTTGAATTTCTAGGCAGAACCAACCAGAAAGGGCCTGCCCTTTTTTATTCTTTTATTTATATCTGTTTCTAAAGACAGTCGGGGATTGGTGAAAGGGGTTAACACCTCCATAAGTTTACAGGACAAAGACATGGTCAATCATCTTTCTCCACCCCAGGGAAAGGAATGAAAAACAATTTACAAGTGCAAAACAATCCTAACCAGTTAGGAAAAACAAGGACCATGTTTACAGAAAATGCATGGGAAACTTGTACCATAAAGTTACAACCATGGAACCCTGCAAAAGCAGGGTGACATTCTACCAATAAAACGTTCTTGCAGCATCACAGTGCTTGGTCCATCTTTCAATCACCATCAACAAACTAAGCTTGGTAGGGTTTCTGTTGGTCCAGTGGCTGCACAGCCAACCTGCTTCCTTCCCAGCTTACTCCACATGTTTTATGCTGCCAGATGAATTTTCCATTTATGTATCCCCAAAGTGCAGATTCTCTGAGATATATATCCTAGGTGTGAGGCCCAGCACAACAAACTTGCCAAAAGTTTACCATCTGTCTCAATAATAAAATTGAACTAATAACTGAAGGGATGTGTCAGACATCTCAGTAGTTGATGCTGCTGCTGTTTTATCCATGGTAATTTAAAAGGAGGATTTTTGTGGGTGGCTGAGGTTGAGTTTGTTTTGTTGTGGTGGGTGGGGAGTTGTTTGTTTGGTGATTGTTATTGGGGTTTTTTTTAAACGGGATTTTTACTCCCACATTTCTGAAACAGCTGAAAGAAGTTTTCTCAGACTTTTCTGAAAAAATGACACGTCGGTACCTAAAAATGGAAAATTCAGAAAAAAATCTGTTTGAACAGACTTAAGCATGTGTGAACACGGGGATTCTGCAATCACCATATGGTAATGGTGTTTTTGTACACTTGATAGCAGCATGCAACACAGAGGGGACTTCTGAGAGACCATTACTTTTCCTGTTTTCATACACATTAGTGATGATTATCTATGCAGATTCATTGAGGCTGGTGACTATTAAACTGCTTTTTGCCCTGACTTTTGAGGAAATTAGGTTTTATTTCCTGAGTGCTACTCCTAAAAAGACTTAAAAATATCCAAATATTCCATCTTCAAACTAAAAAAAATTCCAAGCTGTATAATTGGATACCATATGGAAAATGTTTAAGTTGGTAGCTTAACATTCATCTGTGCTCTGCTTGGACACTTAGTGAACAGCTGTGGAAGTGAAAAACAGATGAGTAATTGGATCTGCTACCTTTGGGAACAGAATCCAATACATGGTTTTAATTTGCTATACATTTTAAATGCTCAGCATGATGTTGATGGGGGCACAGCTAAGGCAAGGAGCAGGTTTAATGAGTGTGCTGCTTGTGCCGCCTTTCTAGGCTGGTGGCAGCTCTGCCAGGAGCTCTTTGATACATTCATTGGAGTTGGGTTGAGGAAGTCTGTAGTACTACTGTGCTTTATGAAGTTCCCCGGGGCAAATACCCCACATTCCTGTTGGGTAATACTCTTTGAAAAAGGAATGTCCCTTTGTCTCTCTGGACTGGCTCAGTTTGTGGCCGTGCCTTTGGATCGAAGCTTTCAGGCACAGATGATCTTCCTGCTCAGGGAGCCTGGCTGCACCACCAGCACAGAAATTAACTGACTTAGCAGTGAAAGGCTCTGCTTGCTGGCTTCTAAGTGAAATTGCAAACATCTCAGCTTTCTTTTGGAAGCAAAACAAACTCTAAAAGTTTCTACTCTGTATAGTTTTTGCCTATACAGCATCTCTAAGAGGGATTTCCTCACCAATTATTTGACAGGGTTTGATAAAGAATGATGCTTATTTAAAAGAATAACTAAATTGCAGGTTGTTTTCCTTAGCAAGGTGAAACTTAGCAAGGCATGAAACTTCTCCTGTACCCTGAGACATGGTTTGCATACAAAGTGTGCCTTGAGGGGAAAGTGGACAGCTTCTCCTTCCTGCTGTCCATCTTCCCACTGCATGTTGGAAGGTAAAGGGACAAGATAGTTTTGTCCTTTGTTTGTCAGGCAGTTCCATTTTATATTTGCCTCAAATTCAAGAGCTGCAGCTCCTGGAGTATTGTTGCTGCTGCTTCATGGGGTTTTCCCCGTGCTTTTGGCTGGGTGAAAGGCACAAGAAGTGCCCCCTGCAAAGGATGTGAGTGGTGACTGATGTGTAGTCCCACTTTGCCAGTAGTAAGCATGGTGGTGAAGGGGAGCTGGCTGTACTCAGGTTTGGACAGAAGACAAACCTGTGGCAAAGAGCTGGCAAAAAGCCTCTGTTATGTTGGTATTTGCAGATTAGGTCAAAACACAATCTAACAAAAGGATTCACTTGAGAAGCTGAGGAGTATGTTGACTTGCTCTATTTGTGGTGTGGAAAAGTGATGCTTCGCAGAAACTCATCTGAAGAGGGACTGCCTGTCACTCAGATATTTGCTGTACCTGCTTGCCCTTGGATGAGATGAGGGTTTGCTGGGAGACTTGGGAGAAGAAAGGAGTTGGCTGCAAGCACCTGAGATTTTGCTCAAATTTCTGAGCACTGAGCTCCTGTGCGAGAGAGTTCACAGGGTGGGAATGAAGCTGTAATAGTCTCTGAGGATCATAATATACCTGATTTTTCTCAACTAAGTTTGGTGGTGATAAAATGGCTATCTTGGGGCTGGGAAGAATTGCATGGATTGGTATTCCACTAAGTGGGATTTGCTGAGGCTGGGCTGTGATGTGGCTCTGGGCAGTTGCTTGTGGACAGCTAGAAAGCCTGCTGCCAAGTTATTTGAGGAAAGTACAAGCTCTCTGCTGTACTGCTGTGTTTTTTCCAAAATTAAGACTGTGTTCCCTTTCCCCTACTTAGCATTTTCTTGTTTGTTTCTTGTCCAAAGATGCTTATAAATTAGAAATACTGAGCTCTTTCAGGAAATAGAGCTTTTGTGGGTCGTGCTCTTGTGAGTTCTAAGATTTTCTGGGGGAGTTATGTTTCTTTGTTTTGTTTTTATTTTGTTTTGTTTTTTTTTATTGTTGCTGTTCTGCCTGGTATCATGTACTGCTTTGTTTATTTATACCAGATTGTTCCAGGAGTTGGTTTGTTTGGAGATGGTGGTAGCTGTTACTGCAGAGATGGTCCTGACTGCTTTTGGCACTGTGCTCTGTGAGGTGCAATCTGTGCATAAAAGATGGAGACCTCTGATAAAATGCACTGCTTTTGATATTGCTGAGAACCTCTCAGCAAGTCTTTTTGTATATATATAAAGACATCCATTCCCTTACCTCCCTCATGAAAAAAAAAATCTCCAAGTTCTGGTGATGTCAACAGTGCAGCCAGCACAGAGATGTTAAGAGATGTTTTCACAAGGCTACAGTTTCTGCTGTCTGCCCTAGCTGTAAGCAGCTGGTATGAACTTTTCTATGATTTTTTAAAAATTATCGAACTCCTGGATTATGTGAAAGAGCAGTAGGTACCTACTTAAATGCAATGCCACTGGAGTCTATTAATATCTTGGTATGTGAGACATATTTATTTGTTTGAAATTACATTTAGTCAGAGAGAGGCCTTGTACTGAAACTCATATTTTGGTTTGCTCAGTCACCCTTAACACCCTGTACAGTCTGATAAATAACAAAACTGCATTAACAAAAGGAAAAAGGAGAAATTCCTTTCTTGACATCTCCTACCTTCCCCTGGGAGAGTATTTGGCCAAGCCCAGGACTGTGGATCTGGCCATACCTGTGTGCACGATCCAGAAAACTGAAAGCATGGCTTAAGAACTGCCAGAACCACTCTCCGTTTCCTGACATCCTCTGATGACTGGAAGGAAGGAATGTCTGTGGAAGTAAAGAAACCCACCAAAAAAAGACCAACCAAAAAGTTTTTAAAATACCAAAACAACACCACCCTCCCAGTCATTTATTAGGTGATCCTTTCCTCAAAATGCTCTCCAATTCCTTTTCTAATTCTTCTGTTGTCTTTTTGAGATAGAGAGCAATAAAAGAAAATATTAAATTAAACATATTGTGCAACATGTGAACAATGGGTTTTGACTAGAACACATTTTCTTACCTCTTCATGTCAAAATAATTCCCATCACTAGATTGGGTATTTTTAGCTACTGTCTGACAATTTATCTCCTATTTTAGTTGTTACTGGCAGCAGAATTTGGATAATTGATGTGAATACTAATGGCGAAACCAGATCATCACTGCACAGGAACAGTTAAGGCTGCTTTTCCCCATGTGCATTACTCACATTTTATTGACAATAAATTCTATTTTCATCTAATGAGCTAATTATCAAATACTGGGAAGTTTCTGATCCTTCATAGCTCCATTAAAGTTTTAATTGTCCAGAATGGGGATTCCATTTCGGTTTTTCCCTCCCCCTGTTTTTATGATTGGCAAACTCTCTTGCTCTGTTTCTGTCCCTGTTTGACCTTTTCAGATTAAGAGAATGTTGAGGAGCACAGGTCCCAGTATAGGTTTTTGGAGTACCCTTTTTCAAATGTCTTTCAATCTGAAAATTAAACCTTTGTTTCTGTCATTTGAACTCAGTAATTCTTTACAGACACTGCTTTATCTGAGAGCAGTCAGAGCCCACAGAAGAGTAGTAGCTATCAAGGCTATTCAGAAACCTGTGTCAGTATCTCTGGGGGGAAATCCTTGTACACTGAGTAACTTCCTTAACACACTGATCAATACTCAAAGCATTCTGATAGCTTTCCTAGGCATCACTGCGCTTGAAAGGCTCATTGACTCATTAAATCATATTTATCTAAGTGTCTATTGATTCTGACATACAATAAATGTTTTACTGGCTTACATAAGCAGAAATTAAATTCTTTGGTCTGTTGGTTGCAGATCTGGGAGGTGTTTGCCCTCTACACCCCTCTGCAAGAGAGGAAGATTTACATGACAAGTTGTGCACTGTAATAGCCTGGCAAAATTTTGTACTAGGGTCCCTTAGAACTCCTGGGTGAACACTCCCTGGTCTTGGCAATTTATGCAGTTCATGTTACAGAGCTGGGAAAAAGCTGCCTCTTTAACACTTTGGTTTGGGGCAGCTCCTCAGACTCGTTCCTTGGGCAGACTGGCTCAGCAGCTGAACCTGCCTGACCTCCCTGTGCTGCACACAAATGGAAAGAATTCAGTAGTGTTTCTGAAACAGGCTTATCTGCTTAAGTGTTTATGTCTTTATGATCTCCTGGTTTCAGAAACCTTCTGGCAGGCTCTTGGCTTCCAGCACTTTTGTAAAAGATTTTTGTTAGTAATCATTATACCTATAAAGTTATAAAGTTGTACTTTATGCCAACAATGAAAAGATTTTTTTTAATGTGCTTTTACCATTAACTTTACAGAATTAATTATTTTTCCCATGTTCTCCATCTAGCCATATATTCCACATTTTCTATTTTTTTTAATATTTCTTCTTATAGCTGTCCTTACTCAGATGGTTAACCACACTGTTGTTCTTATTGCTACTTTTGGAGTCTTTTTCCCTCAGATGGCTGTGAACTGAGAGTCTTTGTGTACTGTTTTGAATTGCCTCCCTGTTGCATGCAATTGCCCTACTCTTGTAGCTGCTGTTTTGAATTTTCTTTTAACTAAGGTTAACCATTTTTCTGTAATTTCTTTTAGAAAATTTAGTATTCTTGTGGCGAAATGTGAAGTGTTTTCTCTCTTGTAATGTTATTAGATTGACAATAATGTGGGCATCAAAGAGAAATTTTTCAATGATCCAGCTTGAGCTACATCTTGTGCTTGAGAATCACATTTCATGTGTTTTCTGAGGTTATTTCTAAGCTTATTCAAAGATCTGTATTATGCCACCATGGGTTTTATCGAATAAGTACAGAGGTAGCTGAAGTTTCTTGATCTTGTCAGTCTTTGTGGCCCCTCTAATCCTCAGCACCATTCTGTGGTCACTTTTATCATCATGGCTTATCATCTGCTTAGGCAGGTGCTGTAGGCAAAGTCCATAAAGGAATAGTGTTGCCAACAAGAGAGACTCTGTAGCATGGATGGCAGCATCTGTTCTCTGTGATTTCTGTAACCATTTAAAATACACTGACCTCCACCACCAGAAAGATTTGTTTTCATCCTTAGAAAATATGTTACTTAACATTCTAGTATCTCAAAATGTTTCAAGAACATAATGCTCAGCTTAAAATGTGATGAATATTGCATTTCAATTTGAAGTTTTGAAGCTGACTTCAGTGTGTGCAAAGGAAAAAGCCAAAATCTAAGACTGCAAAACACCTGAGCTTTTGAGAAGCTCAGATCACTGCATTGAAGCTCAGCCCACCTCCACAGGGACAGTTCTGCTAGTGTTTGTCAGCTAAACAAAGCAGAAATACTACTTCTGTAGTGGAGAATATGAAAGGCATTTTAGAAAGCCACAATTAGCTGCTCATCTTGTGATCTCTGGCAAATAGTTCCTGCTTGAGAGGCTATTGTGAGCAAGGCCAATTTGCTCACTGGCTTTCTAGTGTAGAATAACTAATTTACATTACTCAACAGAGCTGAAAGCAGCTGATGTTATTAGGAAGAAGAAATAAACAATTGTTGGGAAATGAATGGAACAGTGTATTTTGCCAGGGATAACTAGACTGAGCTTCGACACTTCCCAGACAGAATTACAGTGATAGCAATGAAAATTGCATAATGAACTAAAGCACTGTGCAGAACAGCATGTCTGGCTATTATGGTAGACATTGTGCAGCTGAATTGTTCATTATTAGGTAGCTGAATTCTCTGCAGGCTTGGAAAGGCACATGTGTAATTTTGTATTGTGCAGCCTGTTGGAAGCAGAGTTCAGGAGTAGCCTCTGCCAGTACTGCTTTTCATTATTTCATGGCTGGAGCTTGTGCAGAGGTGTGTAAAACAGTTTGATAATATGCTGTAGTCATTATACACCCAGCGGTCATCTCATTCCAGCAGTTCAAAGCAGAAGCCTCTGTGAGGAAAGTACTTCTTGAGACAGTGTATAATTGCCATGAACAACAGCTTAAGAAAACAGCAGGTGGAGAAATCCCCATCTACAGGAAACAAGAACATAAGAACCTTCCCTTCATTCCAAAGACCTACCCAGCCCAGCACCTTGTCTGATGGTGACTGAAAAGGGGTGCCTGTCTAGGGAAAAATGTGGGAGCAGAATTAACGAGCACAATTTCCCTGTGAATGCTCTCACAGGTTCCCATTTCCAGTTTGGAGGTTTCCTGAGCCAACAGGATAAATAAAAAATGATAAAACCTTTTTCAATAATTTTTTCCTCTATAATAGAGATAATATCTAAAAAAATTAAGGAGAAAATAGCAGGACTTCATGGCTCAAACAGTTAAGAAAACTTCATCTTCATTAAGAAATTATCCCATCTGATTTCTGAATACTTTCTTTGGCAACAGAGCATGGGCTTGGGTGTGTGAAGGAGAATTTAACTGAGGGGAATGGTTCCATGGGGTAGCACTATGGAAACTTGTTATTTACTCACATTATCTGCTTTCAGACTTAGGTAAAACTACTATTAAATAAAGTAGGGACAAGAACACAGCAGTACTGTCCTGCTCTGAATCAGTAACAGGGTTTGACTTCTATGTTTCTTGATCAAGTACATACACATATATTTATTTTTCACTTTTTTTTTTTTTTAAGGGAGTAGCAAGTAAAGATTTTCATATTAGGTGTACTCTTATCCAAATGTCAGCAAATTTCTTCAGATCCCTGCTTGTGATTACCCAAGAAAGAAGTGTTTCTGCTTAAGAAGAAATTAAATAAAGAAGTGCTTGGAGAAACAACAGATCTAAGTAGCTGGAAGGAAAAAAAGAAATCAATAAAAATAATAAATGATGCTGGGCTATCCTAGTAGCTATTTATGTCTTATTTATCTTAGGCTGCACTTCTTATTTAGCATGCTAACATATTTTAAAGTAGAATTAAATAAGTACCTAGGGCCTTTGTTTTCAGTGAAAATATGTAAAATTGACAAGACTGTCAGCATGATTTAGCACTTGTTTTCCTGGCTGCAGGTTTTTTATTTTGTTTAGCTCTTGAATAAAATGTTTCCACTGAGCAAGAGAATGAAAAATATTATTTACTATGCTAAAATTTTGAAACCTTTCTCTCTGTTTAGGAGAACTTTTGAATTGTAATTTGTTACACACAACTCTTTAACAAAAGGCAAAGAGTAGGTGGCTTTGTCATAAACTTATCTATCTCAGCCAGCAAAATGTTTTCTGCTGCCCTACGTGCCTTATTCCCACCTGTGTGCAAGCCAAGGGAACCGCTCAGCTCGAGCAGCCTGCAGCACTGCACTGCTGAAGGGTGTCAGGCCAAAACTTGAGAGGTTTGTGACATTTTAGAGAAAACAAGAATCTTGAACCTACTCATCCTTCAGCACTGAATTTGGATGCATCTCCAATTTTTTTTTTTTTTTCAGTAAAGCACTGAGTTTCACATTTCATCAGGCTTTATTTCTGGACTTAAAAATTTTCAACCTGACTTGCAAAAACCCAAACTGCTCAAATCCCAGTCTTGGAAGACAACAGTATTGGCCATGCAGGCCAAGCAAAGAGAGGAACAAATTTAGGCTTCTTATAAATCTACAGTAAAGACTATTTTAGTCGTGTTGAATAACTGCTGAGGGCCAAGAAATATTTGTTTTTAACATGCACCAGCAGCAGGACAATCTCAAACAGGTAAAGGGCATTCTGGTTTGTGCTAACAATCTTTGAAGTTCAACAGCTAGAAAGATTTTTTTATACAGATCAAATTAGATTTAACATGTATTACTTTTTATTTGCCAAAATGATAATTAAAATGGTTTTTTTTGAACCAGAGGTCTCAATAGAAAATGCTTCTGAAATAAGGACTAAATTAAGATAATTGTTCCCCCCTGATGGTTGTGGCTATTCCCTTTTTTATCCAACACATCCAGTTCTGTTCACAATTCTTTAGAACTGAATTCAAACCATACATTGCAGCTCCTAAACCACTCAGGTCTTTGCTTTTCTAAGTTAGATAAAGTAACATGGCTCTTAGGGGAAGGGCTGAGGGAGCTGTGGAATACTTTAAAATGTTTAGGAAAGCTTCTTTGGATTTCAGATCCCCTCTGACTGCTGAAGAAGTTAAGTGTGGTCCCTTATAAGGTGGTGGAATGGTCTAGTTAATCCTTGGAACTTTCAGCCACCACCTATATGGAAAAAGCAAGTTCAGCGTCTCATCTTCTCAAAATGTTTTTCTAGTCAAAACTGTTCTGCAAGTAGGTGACCAGCATATGAAGCAGCATTTTCTGTCTGATAAAAGTGATTCTATAGCAACAGTTTTACCTTGTTACTGCAATTATACCTGGAAAAAAGTTCTACTTTTGAGGATTTAGTTTATCAGGAACTGAGATCCTGTTTGACTGTTTCCAGATGCCTATATCTGTGCAATAAAGGTAGAAAGTTTATTTCCCAGATCAGTAGCCTACACTTAAAAAAAAAAAGTTTAGCACCAAAGAAAGAAGTATGCATTTCCAGAACTTAGTGTTTCACTCATAAAATAAGAGAATTTTTTATTCCCTGGGAATAGAAAAAATGCATATTGCAACTTTTAATGAGTCATTTAATCTCCTTCCTTACAAGTTGTTCTCCTCTAAGATCAAGTAGTATTGACTGTACAGTAAACACATCTCTTCCGTTGGTAAACAATTTGGTTGAATTACTTCTAAATACATGTTTAGTATTAGAAATGCTCCTCCCATCCACAAGTCACTCATCCCTGACCAGAGAAGGTCACATTGTCTAAAACAATCATCTATGTGGAATTTAAAGCCACAGGTTAATTTTAAACTGATTGTGAGGTGTTTTATAGTTGGTAAAATAATGGGTAAAAATGACCATTGCCTATGAGTTAGTGAGAAAGCTGCAGCTTTATGGTCTGTGTACAGCAGGTGGTCAGTGATCAGAGCTGCTGTCATCAGGCAGACTCTGCACTGTCTGCAGTTCAGAAGCCTCAGACTATGCTTGAATAACTGGAAAAGATCCATGCCAGGCAAACAACAGCCACGGGGAATTTGCCAATTCAGTGGGCAAGAAGTCTGAACTGTCATTCCCTTAAAGTCAGTTCTGCAGGACTGGCATGTTCTGGTTTGTTAAAGAACAAAAAAAAGCTGTAGAGAGCACATGGGACTGCATCAGACCTAGGGAGGGGAAAATGAGTGGCCTTGCAGGAAGTGATGGTGTCTGCCTCTTTCATTTCCCATGGTAGGAACTCTTCCCTTCATAGCTTATCCTACCATATGTAGGAATATCCCAGTGTCTTCCAGTGGAATGTTAAATAATATAATCACCATCTGGAACATGACAGTGTGCCTGTCATCCCCTTCCTAAAGGGAAACATCTATGATGTGAAGTGTCATGGTTGTGTTTGTGCTTGTTAAACACACATTGCTATGCAACTGTGTTAAAAAAGGAATAATGAGAAAAGTGGTCAAAATAGGAAGAAGGAGCCTTGTGATGATCCTGCATTCCTGGGGGAGTTTTTTAGATGATGTCTGTCTGTTTCTGACAGACGTCTGGCTCTAGAGAAGACAAACTATACTGTAGAGACCTCCACCATGCCCAAGAAATGAATATGTTGACCACAGTCATCATTACACAGGCAAAACAGCCTTTTAGACATTTTAGGTATTCACTGTGGACAGTCTGAAGGCAAGCATGGAGACTCTAAGACCTTCAGTGCACATTTCTGGGTTAAACACCCTGTGTTTATGCAATGTGTATGTGCATGAACGTGCAGAAATGGCAGTGTACTGTTGGGACACCACAGGTTTTTCAACTGTCATTGTTCACTAATTGCCAGTGTACCTCAATGGTTCACAATTTGTGCTCTACAAACTACATTGTCTTGTCATGAAAAAATTATTTAGCTCTTTAGAAACTGATGGAATTCATGTTGAAGTTGTGAGGACTGAATTCGATCAAAAACAGCAGCAGCCATTGAGGGAGGAAAATAAAAGTAGTAAAGTTTAGTATCATGTGCAGTATTTGTGTGATCAGGTGTTATGTTACTGGTTCTTTTATTCAGCACCAAAAGCACTTGTGTGATACAACATGTATTTAAAACCAGGTTCCTAAAAATTATTCAGTCAAGCTGAGGTTGCCATGGTGTGAAGCAGTAAGTTTGGAGCTGAGAGCTGCTTGTGCTCGGTGCTGTTGCAGATTTCATTTCTTAAATACAATTTACCCTGTTGGGATACTTTTCCCCAAACATTTAAAAGTGGGTTTTAATGCCCAGTTTTTTTCTTTATATAAACTGGAGGGTCCTAATATAAACTGGGGTTTTTTTTGTAATGAAAAAGGGTATTGATGTGAGGCAGCAGCTATAAGAGATGGCTGCATCCAGGTAGTCAGAGTAAGAAATATCTCTTAGCAAGTTTCTTTATGATGCAGGACATTTACAGAGTGCAGAGGGTGCAGGAGCCATGCTTTCGTGTCCCCATGTTGAACTCTGAGACACTTCCCTATATGATGCAACTGGACAACTTTTCCTTATGCTATACTAGTAATGCAGCATTCTCCCTCTTTCAACATACTGTACTTCTCACCATTCATGCTTTTATCAAGCTGCTTAATCCCTTTTCTCTGTAAATAAAAATGAGGATTTTTAAAAATGAGAGTACCATGTGAGAATTTGTATGTGGTCCTTTGATGTGAACAAAAGCTGCTTTCCCATGCCTAGTCATCTGTCTCCTATGTAAATAGTTCTGATTGCCAAAATGTTACTGTTGGATTTTATAAGCCATTTGTGAGCAGAGGGAGAATGCATGCTTATTGCAGAATGTTTTCCCATCGTATTCATTTGACATGACTTTTAAAGGCAATATTAAAGAGTATGCTTTAAAGCAATTAATGTAGAAATAGTAACAATGCAATTAAAATATATTATAGTTTTTGATACTTGTTGATGGTATGTTACGTATTAAACTGAGAGGGGAAAATCCTGCTATAGCTAAGACTTTTTTTTTTTTTTTGGCTCAATGTATGGCCATTAATTTGGTTGGATCCTGGTGCAGCTTTTGGAGAATATTGGATTAGATTAACTGAATTATTGGTGTGTTTCAAGTTCTGTTCAGGATTCTTTATTTGAGTAAAATTTCCTTGGATGATGCCTGGGCTCCTGCAGACTTTCCAAATGGAACACCTCTCTGCCAGCCACCACAGCTTTACTGTTATGCTCTCTATTCACTGGCAGGCCCATGTTACTCTGATGAGGAGCCTGTATTCCCGAGAGGGAAAATGGGGCTANCATATATGAAAATACAGGGGTTAAAATCTTCATCTGATGATGAACTGTTGCTGTACTTCGATGGGTTCAGAATCCTTCCTGCATCAGACAGGGATCTGCACAAAGTTCCTTTGCTTGTCTTTTCTTCTTGAATTTGTATTTGGAATGATGGCTCCACACCTCTCTTTCAGTAGTTTTCTATGCAAAACCCATTAAACTTTCAGAATATTTTGAAATATGGATCCAGGCTTGAAGTTTCAGTGTGTAGGCCACTTTGTGGGTAGCTGACATTGGTTGCTTTGTTTGTTTGCCTTAAAATCGTACAGTTATCTAGCTCTCCATCCTGAGGGGAGTTCCCTTCTCTTTCGTGATTGTTTATGTCCAGAGCTGAAACAGATTAATAGCTTCTAGAAAAACCTTAGTGTGGTAAAGCCAGACCTCTAATACTCTGATTCCAGGTACAGAAAAATCATGGTCTTTCAAACTGAGAGAAGTGCATAAAGAGGTCCACTTTGCTTAGCTGTGAATGCCTTTGGATACTGCAGAGGCATGTGACCCTGTAGGATTACTCTGTCCTCTTCCATCGATCATCAGGACAGCAATCCATCTGCTTACAGCCTGGATATTCTCTGCTTCTTTCTCCCAGGTGGATACTGCAAACTGTTGATCAAATTACTCCAAATGTGCACCCTCATTTCAGCACCAACAAAGCCAATCTGATTGCTCAGGTATCAGCTTTTTCATGAATGGATGATAAAATGCCCCTGAGACTTCCCAGACTTTTTTCCTATCCAAAAGCCACTCTCTGCAGGCACTGTGAGCATTTTAGTGTTTTCTGTACTCTTTATATACATTTCTTCAATAATTGAAAATGCTACTTCTCTTTTTGCCTAGTTTTGCTTCTTATTAAGGAACCAGACTGTTTCTGGGTCACCTTTCTTCTATGATATTTCCTTCCATAAAGAATTATGTCAAAATGACTTATTTATTCTGCATAGATAAGGTCTGACTGCAGTAACAGGAAATTTTAGCTTTGTTCTGCTTTCTATCCAGTTTTATATCTAAATTGACTAAGGCATACAGAAATCAGATTAAGTGACTTCCTTCAAGTCACGCAGTGAGCAGCTCATTTTGGATGGAATCCCAAGAGGATACTTGTGGTTCCCAGCCCTCCTCTGTAACCTCCAGACCACATTGTCTCCCCAGTGCACAGTGCAATGAATTCAGTCTGAACATTAAATTACAGCTTTGGCAATGAAGTAAGAGTTCCCGGGGCTCCCATATTTGCTGTTACTTGAAATTTCCAGAAGAGTTCCTCACTGTGGTTTCTCCAGCCTTCCCTGTTGCCCATGCCCGTGGCAGTGGGGCCCAGTGTGTCTGCAGAGAGTTTCCAAGGGCCACTGCTACTCGGCTGCCAGTTCTCATGTCAGCTACACAACAGAGTAAAATCTGTGGTTCTTTGTTACTAAAAGAGGATGGCAAGTCATCACAGTGATTTATTCCAATTTTCCTGGCTTTTTCAGTCAGCAAACTCACTCAGCATAGGCAAGTTGATGGTGGATTCCCATCCTCAGAACAAACGTTTGCTAGTGAGGCACTCTGTGATCTTGCTGTGGAGAAAGAGATAATGAGAGGGGAACTTATGACCAGATAAATGTCTGTCTTGAGGGAGGGTTTGCAAATAAATGCAGGATGCCTTTGGTTGTTTCTGTAGCCATGCAATCGTTCCCATTAGTTATAACAAACATTTCATGGGAAGTTGCCTCTCTAGATTACCTGAAGTTAATATCCCTTTATATCCCTACAGGCCTCTGAGAAAGGCTTTCTTTGATACATCACACTCTTGTGATCTTGTGATTTTGGCAAGGCTGAGAAAACCAGTCACTTGAATGTCCTCTTTACTGCCAAGTTCTAAAAACTCACTTGCAGAACCAGAAAAGAAAGACTGCAATTCAGATTTTCAACTGTTCTTCGAGTTTTCGGAACTCAAAGACCACTGAAAGTGGTCTTCTAGCTTGTATGGGATAAGAATTACGTCTAAAACATATGTGAAAAATTGATCTGTCCCCTTACAAAGCAGAATGATGTACCAATTATGTTTTGCCTGTGTGAAAGTTTTAAAGGCTGTTAGTCACTTCTGAAACAGAATTAGTATAAAGCTAATGATCCAAATAGCAAAATGCATCAGGACTGGTTCTCCTCTGCATTGTAATGGACAGAAACTCTTGCAGTTTCACTGATGCCTTACAGAAATCTATGGAGTAGAATAGAAATGGTCCACCCTTTGCAAAAAGCTCCCCTTTCCTCAGTAAAAATGTCAAGTTGGTTCAATTTTGCCCCAGAAGAATAGATTTGTCTTCATGATTTTTTTACTTGGTGATTTATTCGTCTTATACAGCAACTGTAAATTTTTAGTGAATTTCATTTTCTGACATTTTCGAGCCTGAATAAAATATTATTGTCTTTCTCTTGTTTGTTGTGCCTGAGAATTACGTAGATCTGCCCCAGAATAGTCACCCAAACTGTAGTTCTGATCTTTTATGCAGAACTGGAAGAAAATTAGCTTCAAGTTAAATGGCAGTAACTTATTCCACTAGATAAAGAAGAATAATTTCCCTGATATAGCACCGCCTTGTACACGTAGCCTAATATCTATGTAGTTCCCTCTTCTTGTTCTGCTTTCTCTTCATGCCACCTAAAAGAAACATCACAGTTTTTTAAAAACAAAGAAACCAACTCCCTTAAAATAGTGCAGATAATAGTATACCTAAAGTGCTTCTAATAGGTAACCTGGGAGTCAGAGCTAACTCTCTATGTGAAGTCAAGACGTTCCCACACTGAGTGCTAAGTGTCCTTTCAGCACCTCTGATATCACACCACAAGCATCTCTTCTTTTTGTGCACTCTATATAATTAACACATTCCTTTAGCTACTGTCATCTTCCTTCTTCTCCCCCTGCTGCCTCATCCATTAGCTCGGGGTTGGCAATGAGGCAGAACAGGCTTCGCCAGCTCATCTGGCTGCTGTGGTCTTATGTTGGCCAACCTCTCACCTGCTTCCCTTGTGCACTGGGGACTTGGGATTTTAGGAGTCTCAAACATTATTAAACTCCTAAAATCAGGCAAGGTTTAGAGACTCCTACTAGAGTCTAGTGTGGATGAGCTCATTTCTAGCTCAACAAACACAAGCTTATCTTTCTTAAACCATATTAAACCATAGCTTATAGTGCTATGACTGTATAAAGTGGCATAAATCATAATTTAATAAGATCAGAAATCTTCTATAGAATGTTGAAGTGTATTGAAATGAGTCTGTTTATCAAAGCCAACGTGCTTTACCAAGAGCAAGGCATTTTGGTATAAACATCATAGTTTCTTGAAGTTCTTCTTTTGTTCCTCTCAGGACTACCAGTGTTGCTAGGAAGGAGACAGAAACTATATAATGTAGTCACAACAAGAAGTGTGTGAGCTTGTTTGTTCACTGTTACCAGAATGGGAGGGAGTTGCCTTTACTTTTCTCCTTGTTCATTTACCTTAAATAGTTTAACTTTTTTGAATGGTAGCAGGCAGGAGCAGAATCCATATTTATTGGTTTATAAACCATTTGACAGTAAAACAGTGGATGAAAGACTCTCCAGCCTCCACATTTTCCACCCTTTCCTACAGCTAACCTGAAGGACAGATAAATTTGTACTAATGGACAAGTTCTTGTTTTCAAGGCTGAGCAGCCTAAACCATGGCACAGAAATGGATTCTGTCAGGCTGGGAGCAGACAGTTTTGGAGCTGGATGAAAAACATTGTGGTAACCCTGGCAATTGTTTATGTACATAGTAAGAGGCATGATCTTCAGAGAACACGTGTGTGGCCACAGTTTTAGCTCAGCCCCATCTCTAGCTTGAGATGCCAAGCAGAGCATGACTGTAACTAGAAGAATGATTTCCTGGAGGGTGCAGGTTTCACACACTGTCCTGCTGTGGCCGAGAATGCGGGAGGTTTGCGTCACCGCGGAGATCGCGCTGTTATATAAGTGATATCCTAAGGAAAGGCCATGGCAACAACACATCCCTCCCGGGGAAGGTGGCTGACTGTGACCTAGAAAAAATCGTGAGAGGAGTTGTTGTTTATAACAAGTCTTCATTGAATTAGGAATCTGAACACTGGTGAAGTTTTACAAGAGAGCTAAGTCCAGAAGAATCCAGCAGTGGTGGACCCCTTGGCCAGCAGCAATGGTACAAACAATTGTTAGATAAACAAAAACCCTTCAGCTCTTATGCCAAGGCAAAGGCTTGATCTGTGTGTTTGACAGTTCACACAAAATCAAAAGAGACAGAGCTCTGCCTGGGAGATCAATATAAGTTATTGTTATTCAGCAACTGGATAAAATATTGTAGAAGAGCACAGCTGTAACAAAACTCATCTGAGAAAGAGTGGAAAAATATGTGCACAGTGTATCAAACTCTTCTACTTGATTGGTAAGTTTCTCATTAAATTTTGAAGCTTGGAAAAAGTTCAGGCTACTCTAACAAGGCTGAATTAAGACTTTGGTTTGGGATTTAATTGTGCTCCATGCCCCTTTCACAGAAAAACTAACTGTTCCATAAGTTAGAGAACACTGGTGCATCAAGCTTTCAATAACTATGCAGTGACTTGGTGAAGTACAGATGGTTTTTTTAAAATGTGAATTTTCACTGGGGTGTGGGAAATATCAGGGACTGAGAATTTCTTTTATTCAGTACTTGTATTGCTTTCCCTGACATTCACAGTGCCCTGTTCATTAAGAGTGTTCCTTCCCTATATTTTTAACTGGAACAAAACAGAGAAAAAAGGAATCAAGCTTATGTGAACTAGAACATTCTTATCTGCTTCTGTCCATTCAAAGGCAAATTGAAAGTTACCTTAGTGTGGCTCACAATTTCTCCAACTATCCTATCCTATCCTTCTCTTTTGACTGAGGACACCACTGGCTCCTTGTGGTATTTCTTTATGAAGTTGTAGTCATTAATTCTGCCATTCTTGAGTTTAGTCAACAATAATGAGCTATTTTCTTGCAACCCATTCTATGTCTATAATTCAAAGAGATTTTGTGTCTTAACTTACTTTGTATGTCCACAACTCCATCACTTAGCTTTTCAAAGCCTCAAATGTGTCTTGTCAGTGCCCTCTGATGATAACGTGATATGAGGTCCATGAAACAAGAAATTGTTATTCCAAATTTTCTGAGTTAAAACTTTTAGCAACTGCTGAGCCTCTCACTTGTCACTCTTGTCCTGCACAGATAAATGTGAGTGTCCCTATGTGCATAGATTTGAGAAATAAAATGTTGATATATTCTAATGCGAAATACACAAATAGCTTTCTTGCTTTTTCTTTCTGTTGTTTGAAATTCTTTTTTGGCACACTGTATACATACTTCTTCTGGCCACACAGCAATGCAGCTGAAAAAATTGTCACAAAGTTCAACAAAGGGAAAGTGAGAGCCAGGGCTGAGTCATTGCATGTATGAGAGTGGGAGGAAGGAGCATTGGACTGTACTGACAGAGATTCAGAAAATGCTGAGGAATAATCTATCCCAGAGAATGCTGGCAAACTATCAAGAAACTAGACAAGAAACAAAATAAACCACGGCTCCACAAAGGGATGGAAACCACCCCCCACAAAGTAAGCCAAAAAAACTTTCCATCACAACGTGAACATCAATCCGGCTCTCCCTAGTTTTCCCAAGATGAAGCAACTGCAGCATTGATAGTTTTAGCAGTTAATTAAATTAATAATAATAATAAATAATAATAATAAAAAAATTAATTAATAATAATTGATCTAACAGATGCTCAGTGCTGGGCTGTTCGCATGAGCTGGTACACAGGTACTGCTCAGCAGGTGCCTGGAATGCCTGTGGTGAAATGTTTTGTGTGTCAGGGAGCTGGGGGTGACAGTGTGGCAGGCAGGCAGACAGCAGCCTCTCTGACAAGGCTCCAGACCCACAGCACCTGAATGAGGGCACAGCAGGTCCAGTGAGAATAGCCAGGTCCAGAGAAGACAGCAGTGATCACCAGACAAGTCTGGGGAAAGACAGGCTCAAGGTCAAGTGAAGATGTCAAGGCAAAATGAAAGTTCAGTCAGGTGCAAAGCCAGGTACAGTGAACCTATCATACAGTGAACCTATCATATACTTCAGAGAAAAATCAAAGACATCTCCCAGTCCCATGGGCAGAGGGTGTCCAGTGGAAAGTCCAGATGGGACAGCACAAGCCCTACTTCTTACACCTTCCCTGGTTTTATGGAAATTGGATTCAAGGTTATACAGATGTGTGCTCTTAGAGCAGCCTTTGGATGTAGGCAAATGAACCTTTAAAGGAGGGAAGAGGTTGTAGAGAAAGGTTATTGAGGAATGCAATTATGAAGATATCTCAAGACATCAACGTACCTTGTACTGAACAGAGACACCTGGAGCCTTGAGAAACCCAGAACTATGTCCCATAACATCCTGCATGAATTTGCAAGATAATGTGGCTTTTTGCCTTCTGCTGTGCTTGTAAGTACTGGTGCTAGGTGCACTTCTATGCACCGGGAGCTGTAGTCACACCTGAGCTCCCTGTCTTAAAGGGTAGGACCATCTCAGTGTCTCCAAAGGAAGACAGAAGGAACCCTCTAGCAGATAGCACTAACACAGCTTTATTTGCTGAGAAATTCCTTTCTTGTCCTTTACTTTTTGTACAAAATTTCACTGATTAGAAAACTGTTTTCTTATACACAACACTATGAATGGTTCATAAACTTATTGATAACCATTTCATTTTTATGTTCCTTTTAAGTTCATGTGTGCCTTAAAGTACCTGCTAGGCTGTTTTTTTCCGTGTCACCCTCTAACTGGTTAAACCAAGCTCCATTCTCCCACATCCTGGACAACCTAGCAGAACAAACAGAGGAGATATCAGCACTTGTGACTTTATGGGAATAGAGAGAACTTAATTTCATTCTTTAATTTTATCATAGTCACGTCCTTCTGATCGCTGACTGTGAGTCATGGAATACTTTAGGCTTCATTTCAGTGGATTTGTTTCTTGTTCCCAGTTTACTGAATGTTACTGAGGGGCAGGGGTTGAATTTCTCTTTTCTCAGGATAGATTTTTGATTCAAACAAATCAAGAGCAATATCTTTGCTAGGTACCTCATTTCATTTCAGGGTGCCTTTAATAAAGTCAAGTTTTGAAAAAATTCCTCTTTCTAGAGCTTAGTGACACTACTAGACTGAACATTCCTCTGATGTATTGCCCCCTCCCCAGCAGTTTGTTCCTCAAGGACATTGCATGGATTCTGTGGTGGTAGCTGTCACTAGCAGCCCCACTAGAGCTGCTTCTTGAGCTGCGCCAAGCCAGGCTCGAGTGTTTTCAGGACAAGGGTCAGAACATCCTCTCCCCTGTGTGCTCCAGAACGAGTTGTTCCAAGAAGCAATTCTCCAAAGGTCAAACTTTCTGATATAAGACCAATTTAGAAGAGAGCAGTGGAAATCCTACATAATGATTTTATTAGATTTTTGTCCCTTTCATCTCCCAGAATTTTGTGCTCAGCAGTGTTCTTAGTAGAGATCAGTAGCAAGTAACTCTCATGAAAGGTCCTACAGTTTTCTGAAAGTGGAGATCTGTTTTCACTGCACAGTTCTGGCTGCACAAAACTATGTTAAGATCATGTTAAGAATCTTTGAACTGTTCCTTTTCTCTATAATCCCCATTATCCTTTGGCTTCCACTGAGGAGTTTCACAAAGAATAACTACAGCTGAGCAAATATAAGGATTCCCTCATTCTCTAGTATTTTGAATATTGTAGAGGAAGAGGCTTTCCTGGAAGAATCCCTTGTGGCCATAGAGGAAGTGTGATTTGATTTGAAAGGACTCATGCCATTGCAGTGGTAGATTTCTTGTTACAGTCAGACTCTGATTCTTCATATAGTGGCCATCCTGAGGGTCTGAACTTCCAGTGTCTTAAAAGCTCCAAAGTACTCTGCTCTAGCCCTTCTGAGGAAGCTTTAAGAGAATATCTTCGAGGTCTGGGAGGAAAGGCAAGGATCCAGAATACTGGACAAGGGCAAGCATGAAAACCTGCCTCAAGAAAGAGGTGCAAAGGAAAAGGAAGAACCATCAATTAAGCCAATGTATTTTGAAAGCCACATTAAAAGTTGTAGGTCCTGGAGTAAGTTTGATACTGCACATGATAACTCCCAGATAGATAATGAACTTGCTGGTGTTTTCTAGCCAGCATCTCAGCTGTATGCTCAGTTGTGCATTTGTGAGATACTTTTCCAAATACAGGCTAGTGAATTATCATCCATTACAGTAATTATATCCATTACAGTAATTCCCATTGTTACATCTTTTAGTGCATACAAATGATAAAACATGATCTAATTGCAAAACAAAGGCAGAAACAGCAATTTGTGTAGTAAATGTCAGTTATTTAAGTCAATTATGTGTCTTCCTTCATTCATATTTGAATTTAGGCTTCATTTTGAAAGCTTAAACTTATCCTGTGCCCCCCAGGGCTAGTGGGTAACTGGTTTGAACTCTGGGGCACCAGAGTCACATGCTCCCTGCAAGATAACTTACTTAGCAGCAGTTAACTCCACTTCCCAAAAGCTGCACTGAACACCTGTCTTACAGAGATCTCTAAAGTTGTCACTGATCTAAGAACTCCAATGCCCATAACAGCAATCCTGCTCCTGAAGGAGTTTCCATTCTCTGGCTTGTTTAGCTTGAGCATCAGCCACTTGGCACTCCTGTAGTCAATCCCTTGTTGCTGCTGGCTCTGGCTCTGAATACAAGTGTCCAAATTAGATAAAGTGGGAAGACAGAACTGAATTTCTTGGTGTGCTGAGAAATGTTCAGTCCTTCCCTGCGGACCAGAGAGCAATGACCACAGGGCAGTCTGTGGTGGCCTAGTGCCCTGAGAAGTGCTTATGCATGGGAAGAGCTGATGAGGTACAAGGAAGGCTGTTTGTGACAATCTGCTGCCCAGCTATGCTCTCATGGGCTCTGGCTGGCAGATCTCATCCCCAGCTATGGGCATTGCTTCTGTCTACATTAGCAAGGTGAGCTCATCCTTCAGTGCAAGCCCTTTGCCATGGGCCTGTATCTGCAGTAATAGTCAGCTAGAGTTTGGGAGCTGTCTTGCCATGAACTTCCCTGCAAGATTTATCCCACAAGTTACACAGTCTGTGAGGTCCAAGCAGGAACTTTGAGTGGAGTCTTGTTCCTGCTTCTATGAGTGTGAGTGAGTGCACTGACATTCCCAGAAGTGAGGTGGATAAATGTCCTTCTGTGCATGTGGAGAAACCATGAGTGGGAAGTTCATGGCCAGTTTCAGGGTGTCCTAGCACCTGTGGAGTTTGGGAATGTTTGGGGTAGGTTGGCCTATGCTTGTAATTCAATGACTCTTTAATTTAATATTTAATAAAATTTCCTCACTTGACAAAAATAACAAATTTTCTTCAGCCTAGGGAGAAGATGCCTCTGGCCCTTTTAAGCATTTAATGTTAAAGAGAATGACTCTGAATGTCTCAATAGGAATATTGTAGAAGATGTTATGATTCCATGTAAGGCTTTACAGAGCAGGAAGTCATTTTCAGGACAAAAGAAAGTTTAGAGAAATGTTTTTTGTCAGAAGAAGAGGTAATAACATGTTTTGTGCTTCACATGAGCTTTGTGGGTTTTACAGTGCTCTCATAAAACAAAACTCTGTCATCCTGGCTGACAAATGGGGGAAGAGCAGGCAGGAGTAGTGGGATATCCTGGCCCTGGATATCATAGGCATCCACCTTTTCAGGACCCTGAATCCTTCTCTGCCAGCCCAGCAACCCTCCAGGTGAACTGTGTTAGAATGAGAAACCTTGGAAATGTAGGACACTGGCAATGGGGAGCTAATGGGTCTTCCATGATCTTATCTCTATGTCAAACCTCTTATTTTTAGTTTCAGGATGCTTTGGTTCCCATCTGTGCAGCACAGTGCCTCAGGCAAGCTGGCAGAAGCCTGGGCATATTTCCACTGGAAGATAGATTTCCACTGTAGTTGGCCTTTTCTACTGCTAAATGCTTTGGTTTTGATGAATCAGCATTTTCCTATGGAAAAACATTCCTTTGGAGAATTTCCAGTCAGAATAAAGCCAAGATTCAACACATTGCAAAATCCCTCCAGAACGGGTTTTATTCCCTATAGCTGTACTTATAAGCAATTTTACTCTTCCTTGGTTTCTCTGTATTATAATAAAATAATAACACAGATGCAAATATCACATGTAAAGGTATTTATAGTGAGAATAATTATTTTCGCCACTGGAAAGATTATGAAGTGTATAGACATTAAAATATAGGACCTGGAAAGGAGGTAAAAATCTTTCAGATTCCTGTGTGGTGAAATCATGAATTTTGAGACCTTATTTTGCACTGCAGCAATATTAGAGTTCATGGAAAATAAAAATAGTTTAAACAATTCAGTATTTACTTTGCATTGTTCTTGTAAAACAGACTTAAATCTAGGCACATATTATTGAAAATCATAAATTTGATCAGACACTTGTGAACACATGTTTATATTCAACTCTGGTTGATTTTGACCTCATGTTTCTTCTGGCTATCTATCCTGGAGCAAAGCATAGCTCATGCTGTTGGTAAAGATCTATGGCCATAAATCAGTGTGGATGTGAGCAGCAATAAATACAGCCCTTCTCTCTTGTCCTCTATAACACAAGAGGTGTGAAACAAGCCATTAGTTCAGACTTAGAATTGTGAGAAAGCAACTGTACATTTGCCATTCAAATTCACATCCTTCCTTTCACAAATTAGTCATTCCCTTAAAATGAGCTTAGTTAGATTGTTTGATTGCATGTGTAAATAATGCAGTCCCTGTCTTTTTATTGGATTAACAGTTTAATGCTTCTGAACCCACCTGTTCCTACAGGATTTGTAGAGGATCCTTCGCAGTCCATGTCAGCTTCCTACCTAGAGTTCAGCTAAGCCACAGATAATCCTTCTGCCTTAAGGTGAGGTAGCAAGTTAAGGGTGATTCAGCGACCTTTGGCACCACTTTTTAAGCAGCTGAAGTTGAAGGATGAGCTCCATGCACAATCTCATCTCTGAAGATTTTTTTCTCTGAATAAAACTATAAATGAAAAAAATTAAAGAGGGAAAACCTCATCACTTAAGTTGCAATTCAGAGACCAATTTTTGCTTCTGCCATTCTTATTGCAGGCAAAGAAGGCAATGCAACTTAATAGTTGTGTCATCCTGTGAAAAGAGATCCTCCTGTGAAAAAAAATCCTCAAGCCGCCCCTACAAAGAGATGTCCCTGCAGGGGGCATGGTTTGTGTCTGAGGAGTATGGAATTGCAGGTAGGCTGGAACTGGGGTGAGTAGATCTATGACTACACAGGCTCTGCCACTCACAAATTGTGTATTTCAATGGCAGTGCAGTGGCTGAGTCTGCTGAGTGACCTTCTAGAGGTGCAGGATTTCATCACCCTTCTAACCAGCAGTCCCTTGAGATGAGACTTTTGTAGCAGGTAAGACCTTATCTCTTCACACATTTAAAATAGTTTGTTGCTTAATGCTGTTTGATTCCTCTGTATCCCCCCTATTGGGTCTGCCCTGTTATTGTGGAGGTGGAGGAACATTCTAGTTAATTGTGATGAGATCAGAGGTGCAGCTGAAAAATGAGCAACAGCAAGATAAAATCCCTTTATTTGACATCTGCCAAAAAGAGAGAGAAAAACAAAGAAAACTGGAAAGAGGAAAAATTGTGTATTGTACCTTTTATGGTTCTGAGCTGCAGAAGGCAATCGCAAATACAGCAGAGCTACTTGGAAATGTTTAAGCAGCTGCTTGCTGACTGCATGTAGATCTGGAGAAAATAAACATCATGAATTGTGGAATTTAGTTAGCCTACTTTAACTAGAAATAAATCTGAGGCATTAATTTCCAATCAGTGTGATCCAAAGTCCAAGCATGTTTAGATTCAGAATGAATGATTTCTATCTTTCTCTATTTGGAGACTCATTACTGAAAGACTCTATGCTGAGGGAGCTAAACCTGACTTTTCCCCTATGTACAAGTCACACAGAATATAATTTAAAGAACTTACTTTCAGCACCAAAACCAGTACTCCATTTCCTAAGAGACTTGGGTTTTGTAGCATGGACTTCATCAAGGAAGCTGACTCAGCTTTAGCTGAGCTCAGAAGATCACTGAGTTGAATACGTGACTGTTAGGTGTCCTCTTTAGACCTTGGTTAGGAAGACAACTTGCTATTAGTTATGGTAACAATCAAACCTAAAGGTAAACACCCTCTCAAAAGGAGAAGGGTTAAGCTGTACCAAGCCACAGGAGTGACAGAAGAACGCAGGGTCACAAGAGAATGGGGTTTCTCTTTGGCTGGATCAGTCCATATTTAGTGGCAAAGTGCACCTGCCTCAAGAGGCTGTTCAAAAATTCTGTACTCTGCATTCTTTAAACACAGAAAGCAAAGTTCTTTTGCCTTTTAGGGAGCAGAAGAAACTCAGTATTAGTGGAAAAATTTCCAGGGGTAGAACTGAGTTTATTTTTCTCCTACTTAGACTGAAAAGAAGCCTTTCTTCTTTTGAAAGCACCATTTGAGCTGATCTATGGGGTGCAAAGTTCTCTCAAAACCTCTGATCGCCTTTTACAGGACTGAGGCTTTCCTGTGACGACTTTCATGGTTTGTAAAGCAGTGGTTCAGCATATCCACTGTGGGCTGGGTAATTTGCAGGACATGCTTTATTAGCCTATAGTGGCTTGAAGCATAAATTGAAGCTTGAGCTAGAAGTTCACTGCTGATTTTTCCCAGAGAGCTAAAAACATTTCAGACTTCTTAAGTGATCAACATGTTATATAGGCAAAATTATGTATGTGAATACTTTTTAAACAAATTCATGTCATAATTTTGTATGAATATAGATGTTCTTAAATTAATCCAAGGTGCCTAAATTGTAATCCACACCAGGTTCTTTTTATTTATTCTAGGCTGCAAATGCTGCAGGTATTCCTAGCTCAGAGTGGTTACCTGGTGTCTGAAAGGAGCCACATTCACTGTTCCTAAGCAATTATTCAAATTGCTTTTCTGCAGTAACTTTCAGCAAACTTACATTTTGGGTTTTTTTCCAGTTTAATGGAACCTTTGGCTCAGGGTTTTAATGCAGATGGCTTTATATAAATCTTTAATGAATATGTTGAACCTGGGTCACTTGAACTGCTTTCAGATGATTTAATGCTGACTTCTGCTGTTATCAAGATCCCAACTTGTGACCAGGCACCAGCATTTTCCTTTCTTGCAGAAAAATTATACTATTCAGGAAGGGAACTCAGGGATGGAAATTTAGCTTATGACTGGATAATAAATATCTAAGGAGGGACAAATATTTTTCTCTCTTTCATATATACATATGGTTGTTAAATACTTTAGAAAGTATCTTGTTTTCTGAAACGAATGAAAGTTGTTAATAGTAGAAGTGGTTTAAAGCAATTCAGTTATTCTAGCAATGCATGCAGAAGTTTTGGAAAATTTTCTACAATTTATTCTTTCTGTGGAAAAAAATGCTTTGTTAGCAAGCCAGCTCCTGCTTCCAGCACCATTTTAGGCCAAACCATCTTGAAGTGGTCCCAGAACCAGCTGTCTCTTTTGGTTCAGATCAGAATGGACACAGGCTGAGCTTTGAATATTGGCTTGAGCTTTTCAGGGGTTTGCTACTGCTTCAATTTTGTATTTAAATCACTATGATCAGCTCATGATTATTATTCCATGAATGGTTAAAGCCCCAGTGTCCCATTTGTGAAACAAACTGGTATAGAGACCAGCAGAAAAGTAATTGTAGCCTTAATCCTCTGTTCTGTCCCTAGCACAATGAAAAAACTAAGGAGAAGGTGAACATCCTCATTCTGCATTTTGGCTGAGTTTATTAATAGATTTGCATTTATTAAATTAGTTTTTACAAGGCTTTCATTGTGTCATAGGTCAATATTCTATCTGGGTACTCAGAGGATGGTTCTGGAAGTGGAAAGCAAATTCTTTTTACAGTCATGATTTATCCTCATCTTGAATACTGTATCATATTAGCAAAACATTTATAGTGTGAGAGATGTATGAGTCAAAGTATTACATTAATAGTTTAAACTGAAGACAGGCCAGAATTTTTCTGTGGTGTCCTCTGATGTGTATATGAAATGGAATGAGCAACCAAAAGGAAATTTGAATGTGGTAAATCAAATTGTTGCTCAACCCACCATCAGGAATCAGGAGAAAGTTTACATAGCTGCCTCTCAGCAACAGCTAATAATAAAGTATATTTCTACCATCCTGTAGACACGAGTAATATTTTTACCTGGGTGAGCAGCAGCAGTTGGCTGGCAACAAGTGGAGGAAAATGTCACTTTTTTTTTTCTTCTTTTTTTAACTTTCTTCTCTTTTAATTGGGTATTATTGACAATATTTGCTTACTTGGGGTGTGTTGTGTTGGAGATTTTCACCACATGGTTGCCCTGCAGTTCCTGAGGCACTGAATTCATCCTTCTGCAGTGGCAAAGGGAATGCTGTGGGGTGGCTGCTGTGTGCAGTGGGTCTGGCACTGATAGTGTTGGGACTCACTGGCCAAGAACTGACACCCAGAGACCCGGAGCATTACTGGGGTGCCCTGTCTAGATCTCATGTCCAAAGGGTCAGGTTGGGTACAGAATGATGTCCTGGGTCCCAGCTCTGTCATGGGTCTTCTGGATTATTATGGACAAACCTTTTCATTGCTTTGTTTCTCAGTTTCCCCACAATAAAATGAAATAATGCTATTTACCTTCTCTTAAAAGTGCGGCAAGTTTGCAAAGGAAATAGGGTGAAAGTTAGGCAGCAATTTTATTTTTGAATATTGGCACTTAATTCTTGAATACTATCCATGATTTCTGAATACATTCATTTCTTATAACCAGGTCTATACAACCTCAGTTCACCTCCCTCTGCTGACATCTTTAGATGTTCTGCTCCACAGCTGCCACAGAGATTTTCGTAGGGCTCTGGTATCATTCTGAACAGAAGATAGTCAGGCTTTGAGATAAGCAGGCTCTCTGTGGGTGCCTCTCTGGTTTTTTGCATGCACTGGAAAGAGCATCAGAAGGAAGTGAGAAGTGGGGAGAGAAAGCACAGGCATTTCAGAGAAACAGGACCGTGTCTTTGCTGTAGAGATCTCATATTATGTTAGCCTGATCCCCTACAACAAAATATTGACATGTTATAATCTATGCAGTTATTTTCCCAGTGTGAAGCAGTGATTTACAAAGACTTGATCACAAGCTGCAGCCTTCTCTTCCCCTCCTCAGTGTTCCGTCTGCATTATCCCAATGTGTTAATGCAGAGAACACTGCTTGGTACCATCAGATGTCTTGCAGGAGGACACCTGCCAGGTGGCAAGTGCTCCTTTCCACACTGCCATGTGGGACTCTGCATTTTGATTGCCTTTAAACTGGTCAGACTCCCTGGATAGAAAAGTGCTGTGCTGGAATCACTTGCTACAAATGTATGTGTGACAGTACTCCCTGGAATATATACACCAGCTGACTTAGAAATTCAAAGCTGCTTTCTCTAAGAACAGGACATGATTTAATATATTTAGAGAGGGGTCTTATCAAGGTTAATAAAATTCTCTGTACCCTCTTCACCCCCATCTATAATTTCCTTTCAGGAAGTAGATGAGGGTCTCAGTACCGCACCCCTGTAGTGTGAGCGCTTTTTTGTACAGGGCTCTGCACCCCCACCTTGTGCTCAGGGCAAGGGATCTGTGCTCATGGATAGCTGATAATGGTTCTGTTTGTCAGCACTGCTCTGTGCAGAGTTGGGTATTTCCATGTACGTGGTTCTGGGGCAGAAGAGTTGAAAGGGTTAAAAGTCTCATATTTATGTTTCTGGGATATCTTTGGGATCTGCATAATGCCAAGTGAATCAGCCAGGACAGAGCTCAGCACCAACAGAGCTGCAGAGAGGCTGCCTCTGAGCTGGCTCTGAACAAGATCATTTCAGTGTCTGTGTCTGGGGAAGGAGAACTGCCTCGGTTGGCTTGAAGGAGGTGCTGAACCTTGAAGCATGAATTCGTAGGTCCCACATCCAGTTCAAGGAGAGAGCAAGTGGCCCCAGGGTGTGACCCAGCCTGCATCACCCTGCCCAGCTGATCTCTGACTCAGGAGAGTCAGGATTCTGACAGAGGCACTCGGTGGGAATCTGCCCTCCTGCAGCATAGCCAGAGGGCAGAGCTTTTCGACGTGCAGTATTTACATTTCTTATGACTGCTTAGAGCATGGTGCTCCTTTTCTTGTTTTGGCTAGGCCAGGTATGGACTTTCCTTTAGCATTTTTTGCTTGAATTGTTTATTAGCACAAGCTAATTGAAGAGTATTGCATCTCCTCAGTGCCATGTCAGGTTAAAGCACCAGCAAGCAGTGTCTTTAAGCTTTGCACATCCTCGGTGTGTGGTATTGTGGTTAATGTTGCAATGAAAGACCATGCCCTTGCTATCCAATATTAAGCAGAAAAGGATACAATGCAGTACTACTCCTCTGATAGTTAAGCAAGCCATATTTCCATACTGTAGTACCAATGTGAAGGGAAAAATAACCCAGACCAAGACTGTCAGCTCCTAAAGTGGTTTAGCTTCATGGAATTCACATGAATAAGCTGCAGATCTGACACACAATGACACAGCCTGTATCACTTGGAGAGTAACAGTGACATGAAACCTAGGGCTTGTCATTGTTTGGACAACCCAATCATGAAGATGCTAGATTGGATAAAAACTTACTATGTGCAAAAAAAGGACATTTTTATTCCTTCTAGCAGACATAGGATACTCATATATAGCATAAACCACAACAATGGAGAAGGTTTAATAATTTTGATTCATATGCACTGTTTGATTCAGAGCCTTTTGAGTGTAATTCCAATCAGACAATGTGAGGAACAGGATGGTGTTAAAAGACTGCCAGGAAAAAAGCCATATACACACACAGGATGGAATAAGTCTGTGAAGTGTTTTCTAGTTAATATTTTGATTTTTTTTTCCTCTCCTGCCTTCACCTGAACTCAAATTGCATCCAATAATATTATTAAAAAACTACCAGCCATTCTGCATTGCAGTGTGGGTGGTTTTGGCAGGAACCTTATTTTTTTTCCTCAGCTCAGACACAAGTGGGTGATATTTCTCCTGTGCTTCTGCTGTTATTCATAAATAATCCTGGATGCTGATCTGTATGCTGAGGAGTTTAGTAACCAGGAAATTTGTAAAAAGTAATGACTCACCTGAACCTTCAAATTATTGATCAGCTATGATTCAGCTGGACTCTCCTAATTGCCTCATTTTAGGTATAAGGCTTTAATCTGTTTTAAATCTAGTTACCATGGAAAAACAATAAAGAAGCCTTGCAAATACATATATTTTGTTCAGTGATACATGGCTTTCCCCTCTAGGGGAATAGGTTCATAATTCTGACACATTTTTATCAAAATAGGCAACCTAAAAAAATTTTGAAATACATAACCTCGCAGGAGATTTATTATATTTGCCTTTTGTTACATTGTCTTATATTATATTTGACTTATTACTTTCAACTGTGAAGAAGTCTTTTTGTAAGCAGGGAAAAAAATCCAGAGATGGAAAACTACTTATTCAGCCAAAGAGAGTGCAGTTATAGAACAGTCATCTAAATCTTCCACACCACTGTAAAATATTACCACTTACTTATTTCTAGTTTAAAAAAAAAAAATCATAAAGAGAAGTTCTTGGGATTTAGCAAGTCAAAATAAAGACGCTTTTACAAAATAAATAAAATTTTCACATGAGAATCACTGTTTCCAACTCAGCCCAAATCCTTTTTAAGCTTTTAAAGACTCATTGTCATTACCATGCATTCTGTTCTGTTTATTGTTTAATCCTGTGTAGCTTGCAAGTCAATTACTACACTGCAAGTTTGCGTTTATGCACCTAAAGTTGGGCTGCTTTATACATTGAGGGTGATCATAAATCACTCAGCTACTGGAAAGAAGGCAGATTCCTGTGTACTATTCACAGTGTGCTGATACATTGGAAAATAGAAAGAAAACTGAATGATCAGGGTGAAAACTGCTTAGGTGTTAACATTTCCACAGGGAAGAGCACTTAGGGTCTAGTGCAGAGTTCTTTACTGTTGCAAGGATAGGAATATTGTCCAAACAAAGTTTAATGCTGCATCATAGAGCCTATGTAAAAAAAATCTGAAGCCAGTCTTGAAATAAAAATTACACTGGGGTGGGGGGTGCGGGGTTGTTATTACTTTTTACTGCTTTTTTTATTCTTTTGATAGAAGAGCAAAATCTCAAATTAAGTAAAAGCCAAACCCTCATTCCTGCAAAATCCTGCAAAACTGGAAAAACTGATCTGAAAACAAGCAACTCTGAAGTCAGAAGTATAATTGTGGCAGCCTGTGTATGTGAAGTATAGGTGAAGGCCCTCATGTCTCAATTTTTTCTCAAGGCCAATTGCCTTTGTGTTTCCAGACTGGCTCACACCTGAGAGACCTGGAGCAGGGGCTGGGTCTGTGCCATAAGAGGAGCAGAGCCCTGGAGCCCTGGAGCCAGCCCTCAGTGACCCAGGGCTGCATGTGCAACTAAAGGTGAAGGTCTGTATTCCTGAAGATATGAAATTTTCATTGATTTCCAGAAACTTGCTCCTATTTTGAAGGCATGGAAAAAATGGGGTGCAGTTTGAAAAACCCAAAACCCCCAGCTGCTCACATTAAGGAACAAATACTGGTGGACATGCTTCCATGTTAAAAGATTTTGAGGTACTCCTTGCGCGCCTGAAATTTTTTAGCCGTACTAGCTTTGGCTAGTGAGGGTAACATAGCAAGCACAGAACTTATAACTTGGAAATCTCAGCTCACACCTTCTCATGTTGCTCAACTTTATGCCATTCTCCTTATGTCTCTTCTAGTTTTCTGCCAAGCAATTCAGAGTTGCCATCATCTTCTAAAAATTTTGTACCATATGACATGCTTCAATACCTTGATAAATGTACTCTTTATTTGTCTTGTACTCCATTTTTCTTCCTCTGCTTCTGCCCTTTAGTTTCACAGTGTCATTCAAGGACTTTAATCTCTTCCAAGCCCCTGCAGGAGTGTCTGGAGTTTGGTAGCACTGTCTTCTTTCATACTCTTAAAACAGAAGTTTAATCACAACACTGGTTCCCCTCTGAAGCCTTCCTTCAATAGGAGCGTTCTTGTTTTATTTTCTTTCTACACTTGAAGCTCAGGCTTCTACCTGACTCAGAAGGGATTTGAAATTGGGTGCAAGTTGTCTGTAGATGGGGGAAAGGAAGTGAGCTTATTTTGATGCACATTCCTCATGCAAAGGGGCAGGTTTCCACTGTTCTCAAGATTTACTATATAGCTTTAATACCCATTCATTGAAAGAGAATAAGAAATTATATTAGAAGTGCTTTGGATGGACCTTTAACAGTGCCTGGATTATGTATTTTTCTGTGGGCAAAATATATGGTAGAAGTTAATTTATATAAGCTGAAGTGTTCATGAAACTTGAACAAATTCTCCAGGAGTCAGTCCTTTAAAGTGCTGGTTTAACTTCGTCAGTGCAGGTTCAAAAGTCAAGCCCCCAAAACTGTGAAGCACCAAGTTCACATTCCATTGGATTCTGTGTGCTTACTGGTATGACTGTGTGTCCATGGAAGGCCAGCGGAAGGGTTTTGACCTGGCCTGTGGGACCAACACGACATTACTTTCTTGTCTGACACAGAAATCCCATGCCTTTTGTAGACAAGTCTGTGTGAAAGCAATGCCACAGGAGTTGCAGAAAGAACACAGAAGTAAGACCTTTTCCCAGATGTGAGCAGACAAGATACTGTGCTTTAGAAGACAAAGCAACAGAAAATTATCAGTGTTACATCCAAACTTGAACTTGGCAGCATTAAGTCCAGCTCCATCACCTTGCTTGCATAGGAGTCCAGCAGTCTCCAACTGTCTCCCTCATGACACAATGTCAATTTCTGCTAACCAGTCTTGGCTAAGATGTATGGAAAGGGTTTGGTATAGTCTGCAGGGTGTACAATGAACAGAATTTCACTGCAGTAAAGTATGCCTCGTTGTGCACCACAGAAGTATCTATTCAGAATTCAATTTTTCTGTGTGCTCAAACCCAGCCTTATTCATTTTCTCTTGGGGATTTCACTAGCAAGGACTTCTTAAGAGCCTAATGAGAAACACTAGGCAGCCTCTACAATTGCTATTGGGATCTTCCCAACTTCATATGAGACAGGAGGTAGAGCGTCATTTTATGAGCAGAGGCACGTTTGTGCTCCTTGCTCTGAGAGGCTTTTAACTGAAAAAATAAACATTTTAAATTTTGTTCAGGGCCTTCTTTCCATTTCCCCTTTTCTCTGAGCTGCATCAAGAACTTTTAAGCCCCTTTGCTATACTCTGTGCTCTGTTTTTGCGTAGGAACCCTTTTCCAGGACCTGCTTGGGTTCACAGATTACCAGTTCTATCAGGGCTCAGTTTTGCTTAAACTGTTTCTTTTTTTGATCCATTTCAGATGTGCGATGATTTAGAGTGAGTACAAGCATGCTTTGCTGGTTAGGTTTGAGCAAAGTAGGCTGTAAGGAAACCATGACAAACCGACTTACCTTTGTCTACCTAATTAGCCTTTTTAGCAGCTTTTATTTGTTAGCTTACATATGACTTCATAATTGCAATTAAACCTGATGTGAGAAGATTCCATCAACTATTTCTCTAAAAGAAAAAATAGTTTTATTTATGATTAATTCAAACAGATTCAGAAACACAGCGTCTCATTCACCAGTCCTATAATATTTACACTACTTTTTTTGGTCTCTTTTGCCTTCAGTGCACAAGCATTCACTGCAGTAATAATGACATCCCGCAGCCACGGTAATGGCAAAGTTCCTGTCAGTGTTCTTTGCAGCACTTTTCCACTTTGGTGAATACTGTATTTCTCCTGTGCAGAACTGCACAAGTTTCTTGTCTCTGCTTTTAACAGAGGTAGCTGTTTTCCTCTTAACAGAAACTCTACTTCAGCAGCTGTGTGTTCTGCTAAGCTTTTCTCAGGAAGCTCCTGGAAATTTCTTCCTTGTCAGGGATTTCTGCTTTGCTCTTTGACACAATAATCTTTAAAGCGTACTAGTCTCACAGGAATATTTCATTAATTTAAGCTCCAAATGGTATGAGATTGGCATGTGGAGCTTCAAAAGCTGTGTGAATGAGAAATGCCTTTTTGGCCTATTTGGAATCACGTCAACTGGCTTCATCTTCTCTGCTTAACTTTATAGATGTTATAGATAATTATGCCTCAAAATTTGTGTATATAACTGCACAAATTGGAATTTACTTTTTTTTTTTTTTTAAATCCAGTAGCACATAAATGATTTCCCATGGCATTCCACTTCTGGTTTGGTGGTCTTGGAGAAGCTATTTGTGGTGATGTAGTAACTGGACTAAGGTTCTCTAGACACTGGTGAACCTTACGCACAAACCTGTCTGACTCAGGTTTTGCTGCATCAGGTGAAAGCAGGCACACGGTATTTAGCTTAGGGACTAAAACTGGACTTTCAAGTGCAGATGGGAGAAGCTTTTCCTGAGACAGCAGATGATGCACGTTTTACAAATCCTCTCAGTAAAACCCACTTGCTTGCTTGCTTGCTTTCATCTCATAGCTAAATTCAGTTATAATAATTATAATTTGCCTACTTAAATCCCTTTTGCTGTTCAATTAGTTGCTATATTTACCTCACATCTATTCTTAAACCATAACTGTATGCTTTCTTCAACAGCTGTCATACTTCAGTGCAGACTAACCTCTTTAGCTTAGTGATGAGTGTGAGTATGACTGCTTCATACGTGCTTGTTATGATCACAGTCACTTGCAAACTGCTTTAAGTTCTATGGGGATAAAAGACTACATGAATCTCTGATTATGGTTATTATGAATATGCTAACAAGAGCTGGCTGAGGAACAAGAAATTCTGTCTTGCAACAGCCTCTAAGGTTTTGAAATTCTCTATTGGAATAAGATCAAACCTTTTACTGTCTGTGAAGTAGAGCTGTTGAAACATCCATTTTCAGATTCCCAAGTCAGACTTTTTTTTTTTTCATTTGGGATCTCTGTGACTTCACTTGAAATCCCAGATACTTACCTTAACTAAACTCCAGATGTCATTAAATAACATTTTATTTAATGAAAAATGTTTTGTCGAAAACATTTTGAAGAGCTGTAACATTCATTTCTAGAGTTTCCATTTCAAGGAGAAAACACCACACATTCTTATCCTCTGCTTGGGAAATGGGAACTTACTGCATTTCTTTATGTTTAGAGCTTTGTAAACAGATCCTAATGGAGATGAGATTAGTAAACAAGTGACAAGGGTGTGCATTTAGGGTGTCTACCTTAAAAGAGAGTACACAGCTAGTCTGAATGTCACTCTCCCTTGGCTTGCTTGCTTTCTGCAGTCACTCATGTGACACTTGTCAATTTTCAGAAACCAGAGAAAATAAGTCTTTAAAACAGACAGGGAGAACTATCAGATAATGCCAGCATGCAAAATGTATTGTGTTGATATGGAATTATTAGGTGGCCTCTGGGAGAGTGGCTGGGGGAAGGTGGATAACTATGTGTCTTGAAAATAAATCATCCTTCTACTGCCTCAGAAAAGGAACGTGTAAAAGATTTCAAAGGTCTTTTACCAACTGGAGCTTTCAAATGTGTTGAGAAAGCAGAGCAGCTGCACAAGGTCTGCGAGGCTGCCCACACATAACTGCAGATCAGAGCACGGGGCAAACGGCTCAGGCAATGCTCAGGTGAGGAATGGACATTTCCAAGTAAATAATTTTGCCACTGTTAAACAGGCTTGCATCCAGATTGCATTCGGTGCGTCCTTAAACTTTGCAGAGACAATGTCTTCAAACATTAGTGTATTTGAAATGGACATATTTTTGTTCTTTTGCATGAAAGAGATAACTACGCACACCGCAGATATAGCAGGGGAAATGAAATCTGGCTGTATGCTGTGTGCTTGCAGCCTCTCCATGCTTTGAAACAGAAAGTTCCCATCGGTGTCATGTGGGATTTGTCCATTATGTTTTTTCATCGTACTCCTAAGCACCATTTTGAAAAATGGATGTGTTCCTTCTCTTGGAGACTGGGCAATACTGTAGAAAATAATCTGTTCACAGAATTACAGGAGAGAATTTTACCTGCGTCCAGGTCATTATTCTCTTGGTTCTGCTTATATAGCATCTACTTCTCCCTCATTCTTCAGCCATCTCATGTGAAGAATTCATTGTATTGATTAATTTCCAAACATCTCTTGTGTTTTTGCCATGTAAAATTTCAGCTACTTGCCAGCTCATAACAAGCAAAAATATCAAGTAGGGATTGTCTGAGTTCAAACTCTCTTCTGTATTTTCTGGATAAGGAATATTTTCAGCACTGCTAATCTTTTCCACCAACCCTTTTTTGGAAACATGGAAGGTAGAGATAATGGTCTAAGTGAGGAGGGGCAATAAACTTTTTTGACTTTTTGTAATATAGTGATGTGGTAATATCTGGGACGTATCCATGTGGTCTGGTTGTTTGATGTTGAGCACTCCTGTGTGTTTGAAAGCTGCAGCCAAAAATTCCCAGGAGCAAGAGCACAAAGAAAGTGACTGGAAGGGACAGTCTGAATAATCAGAAATACCCTTCTGAATTGTTTCTCCCAACTCTTTCTTGTGTTTCCATCTTTCAAGGGTTTCTTTTCTCCTGCTGGGACACCAAGCCCCACAGAACAGGTGGAATGGCAGCAATGCTCACATACACAAAATTAACAAGGAAGACACAGATGAATGGTTGGGTTTGGGTGGGGTTTTATATGTTGTTGTTATTGCTCTTTATTTTATTGGGTTTGAGGGGTTTTTTGTTTGTTTCTATTAGTTTGTTTTTCTTTTTGGGGGGGATTTGTTTGTTTCCATTAGTTTGTTTTTCTTCTTGTAACAAGTAGTTTAAGCAGTTCTTGTAACTAGGCTTATCTACTGCTCCTCCAGCAGACAGGAGTGTTTTGTTTATTTTAGCTTGATGGCTAAATCCTTTAAGCCTCCCAGAAACTTACTCCTGCATTTCAAAGAGCTCTGTGAATACAAAGTGAAGACAAATATAAATATGCAGAGTGAACTGTCACCCTAGCATTACTTATTACTTACTTACTGTGCATTTGCCTGTGATGATTTGAGTGCCTTTGTCTCAGTTATTTTCTGTAGTCTTGGTCTTGGTCTTGCTCTTCTTGGACTGCTGCTCTTATTGTCATTCCCATGTTCCCTGCTGTAGTTTTTTCAGGATTTCTCCACTTCCAGACCTTGTAAACCTTGCCCTTCTGCTTGATGTTGCTCCTAGTCACTGTAGCAAATCTAAAATATTTGATCTGAAAACGTAGTTCCCATTTAAGGACTAAATTGAAGCTTTTCCTGAGAGACTTAGAGCAGGGTTGTATCATGTGTGCATGTCCTCTGGAGCCCACAAGAAGGCTGTGCTGCTCTCAGCGAGCCGGTGTGGCTCTCCGTCTCTCACCAGTTACCTAACTTCAACAACCATGGTGATTTAGTCACCTCGGGCTCTCCTCTGCTCTCAGATGCAGATGTTGCTGATCAGATAAGCAGGCACCTGTGATCAGACTAGAGAAATACAACCAGTAGTGTCACACAGTCCCCCCATGTCCCGCGGCTCCTTTACTTCTCTCCCTTGGCTGCCTTCTCTCCAGTTCAGATCCAGGACCTGGATCCACTCAAATTCTCTTGTGCTTTTTCTATCATTGACTGAGAGAGGGAAACACTAGGAAGACATCAGACATTCATGAGTTGTGTAAATGGCAAAATGTAATGTCTTTTTGCAGAATGTAAAGCAATTGCATGATTAATCCATAAATCCAATAAATGGATAGAGTTGTGTTAGTCAACAGGCTTCAGAGATTGTCTCTGTTGCCACTAAAAGCTTTTAACACATCACTGCAGGAAGTGACAATGTGGCCATGCAAAATGAATGTTATTTAAAGTACTACATTCCATAGGAAGCTAGTTCCAGAGCTGCTGTTTTAATGGCTTTAACATTCACAAATTAACCTCTAAGCCCTTCCCTCTTTTAAGTGCAGTGTGCAGAATAGATGCATGTTGACACTGCTTTGAAACCTTCTCTTTAATTTTCCTAAAGTTTTGGTTTTTTTTTTCCCTAAACCCCTTTGCATTTAGTCCCCTGGGGTCAAGGAAGATGCCTAAGCTAGTTTGGTAAGCCAGGAAAGCGGGTGGTTTGCTGCAGCATCCTTGAGGCCTTGTCGCCGAGCAGCCGATGAGGTGGG
Organism: Drymodes brunneopygia; assembly: GCA_013400955.1. Taxonomy (NCBI): domain Eukaryota; kingdom Metazoa; phylum Chordata; class Aves; order Passeriformes; family Petroicidae; genus Drymodes; species Drymodes brunneopygia. The sequence continues at coordinate 150,589 of VZTZ01029927.1, read as the reverse complement.
TTACGGCCTGCATGCCCCGGCCCACAGGCCTCACCTTTCCCACAGTCCAGGCCTTGGTATCTTCTGCAAAGCCAACTTGTCTGTCCTTCACTGGCCACAGGGAGAACGTGGGGCTGATCTGTGTCCAGAGCAGCTGTGACCTGTGTCACCTGTGTGGCCTGTGTCACCTGTGTGACCTGTGGGCAGTGCTCTGTCACTGCGGCCTGGGGCCAGCACAGAGGCACATGAACCTGAAATCACCTTCCTCACCTCCAGAGCTCCAGATGCACGGCTGGAACCCACCCTGGCAGCGTGGTAAATACAGAGCCAGTGGAGCTGGAAGCATCAGGGAGTGTAACCCAGCTGGCTCCTAGGGTTTGCAGATGGACTCCCCCTGGGTTAATCTCTCAGCAGCTAGAAATCAAGTGGAGCTGATCCCTGAAATGGACTGTGAAAACAGGAATAAAAAAAAAAGGAAAATACATTAAGCCAATCATTATAACAAGGAAAATAAACATGCAAATAAATCATAACAGATCGAAAAGCAGTAAGTTACAAAGACATGTTTTTGTTGGTTATTTTATAGTTCCCACTGAGCTAAGAGGAGAAATTAAAAAGAAAAAAACTTAACTGATGTTGAAATCAAATTGCAGCATTCAAAAGAATGTGATTAGAATATTTGTTTATCCACCCACCTCAAACACTCTTCTTCTCTTGGGGACACAAATATTGCAATCATAAGAACAATTTTAATTTACGTGGGAAATGCATCTTCATTTTGCCCTACTTATAACTTATTGAAGGGAGATGAGACCCAGTGCTAGAAAGTACTTTTATGGGAAGTTGCACTTGATAGATTTGAGGGTGAAAACACTGTGTGATCAGTAGGAAATTGCACTTCTACTGCCAGCAATGGTGTCGTGGGTGTATGGTAAATCCTTACGGCAGTTTTCATGTGCATGATGGAAGTGTTTGGAGTTGTTTGTGCAAATGAAATGAGTGGGATTCTGCCAGTGCTCAACAGCTGTGATGAAGTGCTCCATTTAGGGAAAGTATCACTCATAGTCATATCCATTGTCTTAATTTTTCATGTGCTTCCATTAAAGAACTCTAAGATAAAACTTTTAAGTCAGATGGAGAAAATAAACTTAGCTGATATGTCATCCTTCTGATTTACTCAATAGTATTTAGAACTAATATGAATAAAAATACTGCCATGGTGTTTTTGCAACTGTTTTCACTAAAAAATGTGCATTTGTCAAAACCATTTTTAATGAAAAATGAACCAAACAATGGGATGACAGCTAGAATAAGTGAGTGAGGGAATACAAGGACTGAAATGAGGACTCAGAATGAATTTTTCTCAAGGTTACTTTTTAAGTTTTAGTTTGTGACATTTTCTTTGAAATGGCGTGGAAATTAGTGTAAAAAACCTGTTTTAAAATGTCAATATGGGAAAAAACATACACGGTCGGAAATAAATCAGCACAGCACAAGTACTTGAGATCTGTTGGAAAGTTGCCTGAGCTCTTCTGAGAACATGGTATGTAAATTCAGGACTTTACCTTTCTCTGTATCTGTTTACCACAACAGTATCTATAATTCTGTTCTGAAAGGTGTCTGCTGAGATGGACACAGCTTTGATTGTTCTTATTTTCTCAGAGGAAAGGTTTTGATCATCCCTGATGTTTCCATGTATCTTTCCAGAAGTTGGTCTCTGGTTTCACTTGTTCTCCAAAGTCTACCCTATTTCTGGATTGCAAAAGCCAGTGGTTAAGTTTCTCCAGTAGAAGGTCAGGTTCATGAAAAGCTGACATTTGTTAATGTGATTCACGTCAATGAACACAGAGGTACTCCCTTGTCTTACTTTAGATTGGGACAAAAGCCAGTTTTTACTGTAGGTCTTGTATTTGTATGCGAGGCAGCATAGTCATGTTCGCAAAGGAGTCCTTGTTTTGTATCCCACTATTTCACTCATACCCAACTTACCTTTTGCTGTTTACAGCTGAAGATTTTTTTTTTTAAATACAGTTGCAGAAGAATGTATGTACATCTTGATCCAGTTGATGTAGAAATTAAGGTAGAATTTCCTCTTTATCCTTTTGCTTTAACTGCTAATGACTACAAGAAAAAACTTTGAAGACCTGTGTTTGAGTGCAGAGACAGTTCCCTGAATGACCTGTGGCAGATAATTTATACAATGTTGGTTTGCTTCCATTAGGCCCAAATATGTATTTCCCATTTCTGCCTGAGAGCAATGCAGTCATATGAGCAAATATTGTATCCTAGTGCACTTGCAAGGATGTGGGAGCACTAGGCTTAAAGCCAGAGACATCTAAATTGAGATTTTGGAGGTATTGGAAATAGCACATCTCATCTTGAGGTTTAGGCTCACAGAATATAGAGGTGCAAGCTTTGGTAGAGTGTCTGCTTAGTACGAGTCTGCATTTCAATTGTAAAGACATGGAATATCGGCCTGAGCAGGATCTGGTCTTTGTCACTCAGTTTGAAGAAATGCAGGGTTCTCTAGCAATGATGCCCAATTCTCTCCTCATACTCTGCTCCAGTTAATTATGTTGAGACTTCTGGATTTACCAAGCTCTGACAAAATTTTACCAGGAGTCAGAGACCTCATGTTTAAGAAAGCAAAGACTGTCTTTTTCCTTCATCCAGCTTTCTCATGTCAGCAGTGTCCCATTTAACATCATCATTTTGCTGGTGAAAGAAGTGTCGGATCAAAATTTTAATGTTTACTTGTTTTTTAATCTTTAAAAAAATAATTTTTCATTGGTTTTGGGGGCTCTCTTGTTAAGTCTCCTTGCTCTTTAGTGACCTTTATGCCACAAGCTCTTTCTCTGTGGAGGGAGATGGATTTCCTGGTGTTCCTGAGTGACATCTAAGAGTCTCTCTCTTGGTTGAGAGCTAGCAATGACGTCATGGGAACAGGCAGTGTCAGGAGGATGGAAACTTTCCAGATGTCTTAGACTTTCTTTCGGCAACTGGGGTCTGGTGAGTTTAGCAGCCAAATCTGCAAGTTTTCAAGCTGAAATCTGGATTCTCTCTGTACTGGGTAGGAAACCTTCTTCCCTGCTCACAACACATGGTGAGAGGTGCACACACATGTTTAACTGTGTGTGCCCTGAGGTCCCCCAGGAGTTATGAGCTCAGTGCCAAAGTCATTGAATGCTACTGATGCTGTTGCTAGGGCGGCACAAGGTTAAATCACAGGTGCTTGGTTTGTCCTAGTTTAGAGGTGGCAGCAGGCAGATAAAGGAAGAGTTTTCCAGACTGATGCATGAGGTGAATAAATAGAGGGCAGGGTAAGAGATGGTGGGTTTCAATTGCATCAGGAAGGTGGCAATTTAACTTTGATGTTAGGAAACCTTTGGGATGGCTGGAATAGCAAAGCACTGGATCCTTACCCTACATTCTCTCCACACCTGACCTTGTGCCATTTGTGACAAACAGGGCATATGCAGCTCTCTGTGATATGACCTCTACAGGTGACTTCAGACCCTGTTTTGAATTATTCAAGTCTTGTCAACCTGCATATCAATGGATTCAATACGGATTGTCATTGGCTATTGCTCTGTATGTTAAAGCATTAAGCTGTTCACTGATCAAGAACAAGCTTGTGCTTTCTCTCTGAAGTTCATGAATTTAATTCTGCTCTTTCCTGTTGATATTGGCAAGCATCTATCAGAGAGAGTACCCTGTGTGTTTTCATTGTGGCCATCTGTCCTGGTATTAACAAAATGATTGCATAATCCAAACAACAGAATCCTTTGAGAGAGGAAGAAAGAGAAAGATACACATAAGTCATGTGGCTGACATGCACCACTGTGATCCAAATAATTGTGGAATCAGAAATAATAATAATGTATTAGATTTCTCAGTGGAAAAATGCTTGATCTTCTAAGGAGCAATTAAAAGTACAATATGCAATAAAAGCACTCAACTGTAATACAAATGTGTGCCTCAGGCTCCACAGCGTTTGTAAAACAAAGTCATCTTGGTGCATTTTAAAACTGAGAAACATAATTAAAATGTCTTCTTGACAAGGAGAAGGGACCTTCTCTTCCCATTTGGCTGACTTTCTTATCTGCCCTCTCTCTGTTGAGTGTACAGGGAGAGAAGGGGCCAGTCCTGCTCTGCACCACGAGGTCAGGGTGATTGTGGTTCCTCTTTCCTCCAACCTCTGCAGTATGTTCAAAGCAGCACCTGTAGGCACTGATATTAAGTGGGCTAAGACAGATGGGAAATTTGGTTTATTTGTTGTAATTATTGAGCTGATGAGTCATATATGTTGCTTGAAAGAAGGTACGGTTTTAACATGATGGAGTGTCTCAGCTGTCACTGACAAATTAATCTATTGGGAAAAAACTGAGACCTGCAAGTAAAAGTACAGCTGCTCAGGAAACACTATTAAAACCTGCAGGCATCCTCTGTTCTGTTAAAGAAAACAATCCATACAAGTTAATTCATGAAGAAATTTCAGGTTACTTTGCTTTCTTACTTGAGCCTAGGTTGTACAAGACAGCAGCATCATTTCTGAGACTATCCTAGAACTATAGGTGGGGTAAAGCTGTGAGCAGCTTTGTGATACCTCCAGAATTAAAATAGATTTGTGAGTTTGAATGGGACAAATGCATGTGGTGGTCAAGCTTGTGACATTTTTCTTATTAAGAAAGAGACAAATTCTTAAGTTGTTTGTGGTGAAGAAAGCAAAAGGTTCAGTTTTGTTCTAGAATCCCTGGACAAAAACTCTGTGTCTTGCTGTGTTCTTTTCCAGAATAACAGTCAAGTTCACCTTGACTCTGAAAACAGACTGGCAAAAAAATTGTGTTAAGGTAGGATGATTTCATATTGGCTAAAGTTTTCACATGCAAAAGGATGATCTTCTCCTGTTTAAAAATGAAATTTTGATTATAGTAATGATTCCCTTCAACAGCTGCAGAGGTAATAGCATTTTAAAAAACTTGAATGCGGAAAAAATTATAAAGAATGCATCATTTTTTTCAGCTCTTTTTTTGGTTAGTCTATTTATGCTTTTATCCTATAATTAATTATTTGAATGCCAACTATTTGGTTATGGTGATATTTATAGCACAGGTGATTTATTATCTTTGGAAACAATTGTTTTTTCTAATGGCTTGTCTAATTCTGTTTCTTTTAACTTGGCAATGGCTGGGAGAATCTCAGCCCATTGTCAAAAGCAGAGGCAGAGAAAGAACAGTTTCTGATAACTGCTGCCTTTGATGTTCATATTCCATGTTTCAAGAAGAGCACACAAAGACTATACCTTTGTGCTTTCAGTAATTTACAATAACCAACATAAGGTTCAGTATGCTGGCAAGCAAAATGTAATTTATTTTACTCTCTTGGAGAAATACTTTCAATGTATGATGTGTTATGGTTACTGGATAAGAGGATCAGGGGTTGGTGTGATTTATATACACTCTCACTAAGGTTTTGCCATTTTTTTCCCGTATATGGGAACTGTGAGGATAAAGAGGGAAGATTTGAAAACTAAAGAATATACTTTTGATCTCCAGGGAAACGTGCTTTCAGATAAAAGACTCTTTGCTGCCCCTTTTTACCAACACAAGTAAGACTGGCAAAAATGTCTGCACCCAGGGAAGATAGATGGATCTGCTGGTTGCAAGCATTTCATCTTGAGATGATCTATTGTGCGAACCTTGGTTCTGTGTGAAACAGCAGGGTAATGTGCTCTTTACTTTCCTTTTTAGTTAGAGCTGGTGCTTGAGGCAAAAGCCAGCTCTTGCTGTGAGTGTAGCATTGGTGTCAGGGGTCTGACAAGAAGCCAACAGCTCCCATGTTGCTCTGAGCCTGGTGTGGGAGAGGTGGGCAGGAAAGCTCTGTCAGGATGGTGAGCAGCCTGGCCTTTTGCTCCCTTCTCTTCAAGGCATTATGAAAAGGTCTGGCAGAAGGGATGCACAGTGCCAGTAAGAACAGGGACAGCAAGCCACTGGTGGCAGCTTTCTGCACCAGTCCTCTCCACTCCTGGTTAGTTTAAAATTACTTTTTGTACACCTCAGAGGTCTTTACTACACCACTGTTGTTGTTGTAATGATAGCATAACAAGCATAGTCCCAGTGGTAAAAAGCCTTTGTGGAAAAATAGAAGAGTTTGGTTCCTTCATCTTTTTGGCCATAAAATCAAGGGGAAGTTGCAACAGGCTGTTGAATCCCAGCTAAAATTTTTCCACTGGGATCTATTCCAATGGAGAACACATGGCGATTTGCAACCAGATAGATTGTCTCTCAAGTCTGTCCAGCTTGAACTCAGGAAAGGAAAAAGAGACCCACAATGCTACAAATGCTACAAGTTTTGGTTTTGAAATTGCAAAAGTTGTTGTGCAGAGAAAATATAAGTACAATGGAACTGAATTCAATAAAGACAAGCTGCAGTAGGGGTTGTGCCTGGTGCCTGGAGCAGGACTCCACAGCTCCACACAGCTTTATTAACAACCAAGAGAGAACAGCCAAGACTTTTTAAATGAATGTCTGATGCCACAGAAGGGCGGTGAGGAACATTGCTCAGAGCACTGCTTGTAAGAAGACTTGCATTTCTGCCTTTCCCTTCCCTAAACTCTGTAGTAGCTAGGGACAGAGACATATATTGTTTTATTGTGAAGGAAATTAAAACAGGCTCTGACTTGGAGGAAATCTTGCAGAGGAACCAAAAAGATTGCCTTACCCTTGCTTGTGTTTGTGGATTCAAGAGTATCACTAAGGTAAAAGGCACTTTGAGGGAGAATTGGGGGAACTTGTACAATTCTGTTCCTTGTCCTGAGCAATGCAGTGGGTTGTGCTGGATACAAATCTAGAGCTTGCTTACAGCAAAGGAAGCTTGCACCATGCTTCAGAAATGGGAACCCACCACATCCTCTCATCTCCCCACACCCATCACAGGATCAAAGCTTGCCCTTAAAAGCAGGCCTGTAATATGGCTCTGGTTGCTGACATTTCTGCTTTTGCTATTTATTTCTGGCATACATTCCCTTGGGCTGAAAGGCTGAGAGGTACAATCTGTGTTTTGACAGCCTTGGTTTTTATTTCTCATTGAAGTAAGCTTGGAAATGGGCTTCTTCATTGTGTTGTCTTCTGGACTAGTGGGGTGATTCTCTTTTGTGTTGTGGTAATTGTATTTCTTCCTACGCTGGCTATCAGGACTGCATTTTGGATTTATTCACACCACGCACATTTGTCATTGGTTTTCAGCAACATAAATATATGGTGACAAGAATGAGGTCCTTTCATGTGAAGGAAGAGGTGATGACATACAGTAATGATTTCATCTGTAACAGACTGGGCTAAAGGGGTGAGTCTTTACTAGAATAAGTGAATAAATGTGATGCATAGTGCAATCAAAACATGCTCACCTTTCTTCAGCAGGCTTTAACCTTTCAGGACCAGTTTAGCATACGCTGATGTGGTGCTGATCTGTCAGAATCTGCTGTCTTCAGCACCAGAAAAGAGATACTGGTCCCATGTGGCTGCTGACCTTGTCAGCTCTCTCTCGAGTTAAATGTGAGCTAAAGAATGATGTCTTTCTCTCTGCCCTTAAAAACCAGATGGCTACATAATTACTTTAATATTTTTTTTCTTACATTTCTGAATATGGATAAAAGCCTGAAACTTTGGCCTCAGTCTACATAAGAGATACGAAATTACAAAGGCATAAAACAATACCCACAAGTATTTAATTTCAACTCTTTTACCTGGTCCTTTGTCTTTTTGGGGAAGGGGAATTGATGTGGGACAGTTTTGAGTATTTGAGGTTGACAACACTGTATTTTACAGATCCCTGGAGTGATGACCATGTGCCTTTTACCCATCTTTGCTGAGCACTGAAAGAACTGCTGTGGATAATTATTATAGAAACAGAACTGGACAGTTAATATGTTGCTGCTTCGAGCTCTTTGCAACTCAAGTATTACTGCATAGGTTATATTTGACTCACATTTTGAAGGTTACCTTCAAGTTCTATGAGCACTAGAGACCTTTCCTCCCCTGCTTTTGTTTTCTAAAAGGCTTTAGAAAGCCCCCAAAACACTCAGGAACTTCAAATTTGGAGTAAGGGTTTTGTGTATGGTTTTATCCTTCATGAAGTAATCATTCTCTCATAAGCAACATTATCCCAATATATATCAAACCTATTATCCTACTGAACAAAAGCAGGTAGCACACCAAAAGAGTCTGGTTTCTTCAGTCAAGCTGTCAGTAGCTAAAAAGTTATGGACCAATGACCTTGTATCCCTTCCTTTGACATGCCATGGAATAGCAGAAAGAAATTTAACAATAGCCTTTCCACCTGCAGGCTACACATTCCAAATCCTGCATGCTGGCTCTCTTTTCTGGTGTTCATGCTTCAAGGTGATAAGTGCTTTTTTAACATCAGTAGAGAGCAAGATGAAGGGAGGGGTGGGTGTTTCAGCAGCAGGGTGTGCTGCTGCCTTGAGTTCCATGATCTTTGGGTGATGGCTCTGGTGAGCAGGATCAGCTCAGTGCTGCACTGAGGATTGCATTGGCTGATATCTGTGTGGATCTTGGGAAAGCCACTTGGAAAGTGTTGCAATGCAGAAAACACTAGAATTGAATCTTTGCATCCAGATGGCAAGTGGTTAAAAGAGCCATTTGTGTTTGCTACTGCTGTTGTACTTACTCCATTAGAGTGAAATCAGTCCCAAGGATCACAATCACTTGTGCTACTGCTACTTATTTGTTCTGAGGCAAAAAGAGCCACCAGAAAAACTCTTTTGCCAACACAACTGAGCCTGTACTCTGTGTTTTTTACTGACAAAGTTCTTCATCAGGGCAAAACAGTGTCTGTATGGGGCACCAGTAGTGTAGGAAAAGTATCATAACCTGCAGGAGAGAAGTGTATGAATTTAGAGCAGTGACAGAAGTATCCCCCACATGCCAATGAGGCCCAGTCATGTGCAGATGAGTTGGTGATTGACTGCTTTAATTTGAAATCAGAAGTTGTCTATCATGGATGTCAATACAAGAACTGGCTGAGCATTCCCACAACCTATTTCTGAGAGGAAATGACGTGGATCATGTGTATTGGAAACAAAACTCAGAGCATCTTTTGAAACGTTTGCAGGTTTATTTATCTAAAGGCAAACAAAATAGATCAGGAAATATCTTAGCTCTTCCATGTCTCTTTCTACTTGTTAAAGGATAGGAATAACAATAACAATAACCCCAGGAAAATCTGAAATGCAGATATTAAAAGTAATAAGCACTGTTTTAAATGTCTGAAGGATTTTTCAGAGTGTTTTCCTGGCTGGGTTTTTCTTTCCTTTCCTGAGCTAGCTGTAGCCCAGCCCCTGTTGTGCAGAGTCCATCCCTTCCAGGCAGCAGTGCTGTGAACACTTTGGGTTTGCCACCCCGAGCCCACAGCAGTGACCCTTCAGTCCTGTGTGCTTCCCTGTGTTGCAGTGCTGATGGAGGGCACTTGTCTTCTCTGCAGAGCAGCCACCCAAGGGCCTCCCCAGCACAGCTGCAGCTCAGACTGAGCAGGGAAAGCTGGGTTATGCACATCCTTCTTGCTTGGTGTCCACACCAGATCAAACAGCCTTGGGCTGCCAGGGAGCTTGGACCCTACTTCAGCCTGTGGATCCACATCCTCTCAATTGCTCTTCACATCTGGACCCAATCAGAGCTTGCACACAGCTGTGGGGTGATACCTGCACCATAAAGGGCAGAAGGTGCTCGTGCTACAGATGTGAAGTTGACAAAAGCCAGGACAGAATTAAAGATGTTTGGGGTTTGTTTTTTTCCCACTAAAGTTAAGGAGCTATGGCTCTGAACTCGGAAATAATTGGTGCTGTTGCATGAAAAGGGCTTTTGCACAGAGTGATTCTCTGGAATAGGAATTTGTTTCCAACATCACATACTGTGTTTTCTTTGACCATTGTTACTGGCTGTCCTAATCACTGTTTCTAAGAGCAGCCAGCCAAGGCCTTGCTCAGGCTTTTTCAAAGAGTTACCACACCTGAAGAGCCCAAGCAATTGTGTGTTTAAAAATGGCATCAGTGCGGCGGAGAGCATCATCCCTTTCTCCTGTGTCCAGCTCTTCACTGGCTGGGGGAATGAACAGTATGTTTTATGCTGAATGTTGAGGGATCAAGTGTGGCTGAAAGCCATGACCTCTCCAGCTTTCTGTTTTTTCAAAGGCTCATTCTTTTCCCTGATGTCATTGGTGTTGCTATGGAGTTTCACAGTGCTCCACTTGGAGGCTGTTCATGCAGTTACTTACACATGCACTTAAATGACTTAATGAAATGTACACAAACTTTTATTGAGATTATCTCTGCTTTATTGATTGTCTACAGTCTGCTTGGTAAGACAAAACATTGCAGAAGACTCGGTCTCTGCGGTTTGAGACTTATGATTAGATCTGGCAGATAAATCAGACCAAAATATAGGCCACAATAGTTTTGGCTCAAAACCCCCAACAAAAAATGAAACCCTCTTTGTCTGAAGATTTAGTGACTGATGGAAACTGGAGTGGTGGAAAATGGAACTTGTACTTCAGTCAGAGTCAGTACACGCTAGTGTTGAGGTTTTTTGTTTCTGTGTCAGGTTTGAGAAGAGGGAAGGTCAGTATTCCCTTCCCCTGACTGCTACACAGGTACTTGGGCCACTTTACTTTGGCTCAACAAGTTACAATGCAGTAGGTTACCTGTGAACATTTACTTAGTTCACAGAAATACAAGCCAATTTAAGCTACAGTAAAAGATGTAAACTGTTGTCTCAGGTCAAAAGCCTGCTCAGAGGCAGCTACTAGGTCTCAGCTGGTACCCAATGGTTTCTGGTTTATGAATCTGAACTTTGGCCTTCATCTACAGTTCTGTTGAGATCAGTCTCTGCTGAAGAGATTTGCCAGCATAACTGTGCTAACAAAACAGTCCTTGTGTAGACCCATCTTTTACTGAAGGAAAAGTGCATTTCCTATTGCTGAAGTTCACCAGTTTTGTTGATTAAAATAAGCCAGACCAGCAAAAGGACTTTGAAATTCTGTACTCTTGGGCTTTGTCTGCCAAAGAAGTGTCAGTTATACCTAATTAGTTTACTTATACCAGCAAGGGCTCATTCTGGAGGGTTGGCCTGATCTTCCTTTAGATTCTTGTTCCACTTGACATTGAACCTGTGAATGGAAAACTGGGAAGACGGGGACATTCACTGAGGGTGTCCCACAGTCCTGCCATCCATATTGTTTCAGCAAATTAATCATCCTTCTCTACTGAGTTAAGGAATTCCATTGATTTTAAGAGGGTTTCTCACTTGAAGAAATCTTCATCAGATGCCAACCTAAAACTGCACTACCACAGAGAGAAATCAGAGCTCAGGTTCAGGCTTGGCTACATTGAAGGCAAATACCATTCATGTGCAGGAATGCTGTGGTATTATGTGATTTTGTCCATCATATATGCTGATGACAGATCTGAATGCTTAATCAAAGCCCTGTAAGAAATAATTCATAATTATATAGATCTGTAAACTTAGATTATTGATCTTTAGGCCATCAAATATTACATATAATTTACTGGGGAGGTCAGTGCTGTGATCTCTAACTTCAGTGCTTTCTGTAGCATGTAGTATGGCTCATTAGGCCTAGAGCAAACATTAACTGGGGATCTATTTCTCAGATCTCTCATTTTTCAGTTCCCAGTTCCCCTGATTAACAGTCTGAGTGCTGCAGAATCCCTCAAAGATGTCACAAGTGCAAGGGAGCTCTGACACTGGTAACTAGCCTTGAGCACATAATGGATTGTAAGGAAAGGCTGTCTGCCTAGCTATGGCTCCAGTCACGTTGCCATGAGGATGGAGCAGCATAACAAAGGTTTTTCAGAAATCTTTGTCGTGTTCTTGTGCTACAGAGGCTATGCATCTCATCCAGTGAGGCAAAGTCTGCTTTTGCTCACACCCAGGTGGCTTGGCCACCCTCACAAGAAGCTGGATTGTAAAGCCAGCATGTGTTCAGAGAAGTGAGAGCTGAGCACGCCCAAGGAAGCACCAGCTTTGCAGCCTCGGGTGTTTCAAGCTTTCTAAAAGCACCCTCGAAGTTTTCTGGTGTTAATAAGCACAGGCTGGGCTGTGGATATTCTCTGTTGCCTACCTGCTGTGATTTACTTTGTGCTGTGTTTACTTTGGGCTCATGTTTGCCCCTGTTCTCAGCCCTCCCCAGTGAGATGCTGTTACCATATTTACTGCTCAAAAGTTTAGAAAAGCTTGTCGCAAATTCTGGCTCTACACGCTGCAGTGCAGGTTCAGGTAGAAGAGAAGACTAAAGCCTGGCAGCACACCCTGTTCTGCCTTTCACTCTGATAAAGATGAATATTAAGTCATTCCTGCCGTGGTGAATTATATTTTATCTTTTTAAAACAGAAATAGATATATATTTATAACTAAGCAATAATGTTATGTATAGATTTATTAATTCAATAGACCAAGATGGTGCACTTGTAATAGGTCGGGCTTATTTAATTGCTAGACTTAACTTGAAGTTTAAAGCTACTTCAAAAGATGTGGCAACCAGTCTGAAAAGTAAGTATATATATCCATGCACTCTGCTTTTCCCTGAATTAACGAAAGTGCTTGTGACCTGACATTGGTTTCAAAATAGGAAAACAGAACTGGAGAAGGGAAAGTGATTTCCTAGTATGGACTGCCAGTGTTAGCATACAGGGACAAGCCTGTTTGCTCAAGGCACCACAGACAGGGAGGGCTTGTACCAACTCCTTTCATCAGCATTGTTGCATATTCCATGCCCTGAGTCTGAAATGTGAGGAACAATATGAATTAATGGGACTGCTGAGATCTTCTGGAAACAGATTTTTCATGACATTTATGACCCATCCCACTTCTAGTTGGTTTGGTGCTTGTGTGAGCACCATCTTTTTGTCTTTGGTGGTTTCAAAATCTGTCTGAACTGCACTGCTAGAAAGTTGGATAAGTGAGAGAGGTGCAGAGGAAACACACGTAGCTTCTGTGGATTCCTGGTGCTTGTTTAAGAACTATCCTTTCAAAAGTAACCCAAGATGAACACACATCCTTAAATCTGATCTCCATCCTTAACTGCAGAAAATCTTCAGTTGATTTGGGCTCCTGCAAATCTCAGCTAATTGCAATGGCAACAGTATTCTGAAAATTACCTATTGTCATCATTCACAGAGGCAGTGAAGGCTGTATTTCTCTCATTAACTCTCTTTTGCTTTCTTTTCTTTCCATTTATGTTTTAAATTAAGCAGCCGTCTGGCTTTTGGGCAGCTGAAAGAAAGGATTCTCCATGCTGGTTAAATAAAAAGTCCTTTCATAGTCACAGTACAAAAGAGAAGAGTTGAGAAGAAAGGATCACAGCTAGGGATGCACAACCCCTGGAGCTCCCACCCCTCAGTGAGACTCACTCCAGTTTCCCAGCTGAGCGGTGAAATGTGTGGAGCTCTGTTTGCCCTTTTGTTTGATGTCCTCTTCATTTCCTGTTTGTTAAGTGATCTGAAAGTAAAACAACCAGCCAACCAACCAAGGAAAAAAACCCTTTCATAGTTATAAACGGGGCCCAGCTGTGTAAGCTGGGCTGCACAGACGCTACCTAAGAATGCCAGAAGGGCCTGTGTGTGTTGTATCCTTCGCTCTGTGGGTGCTCAGCCCTTGCAGAGTAATTGCTCTCTCCTTCCTCTGAATGTCTGCCCTCTTTTGAAAGCATCCCTAGCAAGGCACTCAGATTCATTAACTCCTGAGCACAGTCGCTTTTTCATGTCAGTGTCTATCAGAACTAATGCTACTGGGGATAAGAGAGGGTAAGCAAGGGTACTGGGAGCCCAGACAGCAATGTCACAGAAGTCATCTGTGCAAGTGCAATAGCAGCAGGTGAAGAAAAAGGACTTTGGGGAAAGATTTCCCAAAGCACCTTTTGCTACTAGTACTGGGGGAAAATGACCTGAGGGGACATGACCTGACTGCAGTCACAGCATGACTTGCAGTGGGTGTGTTACAGTCATAATAAATTGCACAGAGTATGTCAGTAGTGACCTGTGAATGACATAGAAAAAAATCAAACCAAAACTTGCTCACCTGGCCTGCTGCTACAGGAATGCAGGCTGTACAAGGTGTTGTTTTGAAAGTATTTGCTTTGCTTGGGAGGAGAGAGAAAAATGTAGGAAGGGAAACTCAAGCAAGAGGAATCTAAACGTACTGCTGCAACGAATATAAAAGTTAGACTACATAAAACTAGGTATCTGCAGACAAGGGGTAGGTAAATACCCCTCAAGCAACCCAAGCTCAAGTGAAAATGGTAGTACTTAATTCCAAATAAAATCTATTACTGTCTGAACCTGGAGTGTATTGACAAAGGCTTCAGTCTTTTCAATAGACTCAATAGTGCTGAGGGAGGAGGGGGGCAAAAAAATCCCAGACATCTCTGTGCATTTGAACTTTTTTCAAAGAAAGCAGCAGGAGAAATTCAGTGAATTGATCTTTCTCAGCATAACTTTATGAAGGGCAGCATGGGTAAGGAAAAATATGTTTTTCTTTCTAAAAGAAAAATGTCACCTTCTCACCTACCATTCATAATCTCCTAAGTACTTGATTGCTGTGTCTATAGATAGAGGGTTTGAACACACAGAATCATTTTCAGACTGATCCTCTTCAGTGGCTTCTACAAAGCCACTTCATTTTTTGCTTCACCTTTGCCATCTGCAGACAGTTTTCTGGCAGAAAATGCTATTTCAGAGCTATTTGGTGCATTTCCTCACAGAAGTTGTTCCAGGCAGCAGACAGCATTGTCACTTGCTGACCCTCAGCTGGGCAAGGGCAGGGTGCAGGATGGAGCTGGGGCACAGGCAGTGGTCCCAGAGGTGGTTGGGGGATGCTTCTTGCTGCATACTTGCTCCCCAGTATGTTCCCGCAAGGGGAGCCTTCCCACGCTGAGGAATGTGAAGCAGGCACTGACAAAATGGGTCAAAATCTTTCCCCCGGGCCCAACTTCCCTCAGCCCCAATGGGACATGTTTTCCTGGGCTGGCCAGGCCAGGGACTGCTGGAGTGGCCGGGTCAGAGAGCTGTCACACAGTGCTGGTCCTTGGAGGAGCTGATGCCACTGGTGTGAGGTGAGGGGACTGAGACATCCCCACCTCCATCCCAGCACAGCTTCACCACATCCTCGTGGAGAACCTGGTGGATGCTGTGGCCCTGGGTGCAGCTGGGGGCTCTGACTGGGCAGCTGTGGGCAGGCATGCAGGGGCTGTGCAACTGGGGACAGCCCTGCAGGCACCTGGCTGGGGTCTCCTCTCCACCCAAATGTCCATGGAGAGCCCATCAGCTGTGCCGGGCAGAGAGCTGGGCAGGAGCAGGGAGCTGCCCCTGAAACCAGCACCTGCAGTACAAGGAAAATCACACAGGAGTATCTCTGCTTCTCCCAGGCTCCCATCACTTGTCACTCAGGGCATTCCTGCTGTTCCCTCTGTGTGCAGTGACCTAGGAATGAGCAGCCATAGAATCCTGATACTACTGAACATGAAAACTGGCTAAAATATGGAGACTTGATCTTCTGACTTGGCCCTTGGATTGCATCTTCTCTTTCCTTAATTCCCATAGGAAACCAACATAATGGCAGTGGGATGTTACTTGTCCATTATTCCTCCTGTAGCTTTCTTTTTACTTAAAAATATGTAATTAACTCCTTCATTTTGTTCTTGCATTCTCACTCTTAGAAGGGCTTGGGCAAGGTATATTTTTTCTAATAAGCTCTGTATCTGTCTGCCTTTGAACTTCCACACATCTTTCTCAGAATCCTTCAAAACAGCCCAGCACTAGTATTGGATACTTGGGGTCTTCCTTGCCTTCCTGCCTCTCCTCATATTTTACTTAAAATTCTTAATTCCAGGAAATCCAGATGAGATGAAAGCCTTCAGCTCTAATATTCTAGATGTAAATCTTATTGAAGCCGAAGCCCCAAACCAAGCAACACTGTAAACTGGGAATAAAACTGAAATGAAGACAATCAATCACTCTCAAGTCAGTTCAGCAGCTCATGCAGACACATTCTCTGTGGTCTCATCACATTCATATTAATGGACAAATTTGCCTCTTGCATTATATTCCATACATTATACTGTGTAATTAGAAACTAATTGGAAGCAGTAGGCAGCATGCCAGTATTTGTAGCATTCAGATATCATTCAGAGTTTCAGTATTTGAGGAAAAACCTGATTATTTCTCAGAGACTTTTCCAACTATGGCTACGAAGAAAACGTGCTTTTGGAGTCTCCTTCCTCTAGACTTCTAGGTTCTGGGAAGCTGAACGACTTGCACATGCAATGTTAAGGGATTATTTGTGTAATTAAAAGAAATCTTTAAGGGTCACAGATCTGTCCAACAAAGGTGATTGTTAGGCCTTTCAGCTGCCCCAGGCTAATCTCAGCATTAAGAAACTGCAAAAGTGTGGTTATCCTAGCCTTGAGGAAGGGCTTAAGGGTGGTACTTGAAAAAGACAGCATGAAAGAAAGCACAGCCCTGCACACTTCTCCAAGCCAAAGGCTGCCTGTGCCTGGTTGCAGGTACAGGAAATGTGTCCAGTTCATGGGTTGTAGTAAAGACTTAAAATTTGACTGGGGAAGTTGAATGTGGCATTTTGTAAAAGTAAGAAGCTCATCCCTTCAGAGGCATAAGAATTCACAAGAGCAGCTGATGGAGAATGTTTGCCCCATATTAAACACCCCCAGGTAGCTGTTCCCAGCTAAATATGCCCCCAGGTACGTTTGTTACTTCGAGGGCTTTTGAATGGCAAGGATTCTCCATGTAAAGACAAACCTCATCCTAAAATAGAAATCTGTTCTCTCCAGGCATGGCCTGTTTTATATTCTTGGCTACAGTTGTGAGACAGAGACAGTGTCTGCAGAACAAAGCTTGGAGTCCTTTAGTGGGGTAGAACATTTGGAAATTTGGTCACTTGTCTGCAAATACCTGCCTGTGCAGTGGCACCTTGTCCAGGAGCAGGTGCAGCTTGTCCAGTCATTGGTTATGAACTCAGTATCTTTTAGCTCTGTTCCCATTTAGGACACTTTTCCTGATCTCATCCCCTTGTTTGCTGGGTGTGTGTGTACCTTTGCTGCCCAAAGGTTTTGTGGCTGTGTATTCCTGCTTTGATGGAGAAGTAACTGCTAATTTGCTGTGGTGGTCTCTCACTTCTTGTTCCCTGAGTTATTGTTTCCACTTCTCGAGGGAGTCATCGACGCTCTGTATAGAAGAGAATAAATTATGATGATTTCTAGCTGCAAATTTTTCCAAATGATTTCCCAGGTTACAATGCATGAAAATTTTTGAATCTGCAGAGGTTTTCATAAAAACAAGCCGTCTGAATATTTGTGACTGGCAACTGTTACCATGCCAAAAATCAGTCTACCCACTTCACCCTTTTTGTCTGTGAATAAGGATGCTCATCTTTAGCCAGATTCCAAATAGGTTCATGGCAATGGAGGAAAAGCCTGATAAAAATACACATTCTAGCAAGCAAGTCAACCTCCCTCTTTCAAAATCCCAAAGAGGGAGAAAGAAAAGAAAGGCAAAGGAGACACTCACTTAGAACTCTTCCAGAAGCAGTCAAGGCTTGTCGCTTTTCCTTTTTAGATATTGAATTACATTTATTGGCTTAGTAAATTTAAAGCATTGGAGACAATAAAAGTCTAGACTTTTTGTCATAAGGTCAGTAGTTCAAATAGTCTGATTTTTCTCCTGACATCAGGCTCTTAATTTTCTCCCTGCTTATGGCCAACTAAGAAAAGTTGCCAAAGTTTATTGGCCAAATTGGCTCATTTAACCAGAAGTGAATATCTCACCCACACACTAAACCACTGGGATTTCTTCTAATGCAGTAGATGTCAGCTATAACAAGTCCCTATTAATAATTAATTGAGTTCCTATTGGGACTGCCTGAACAATTTTCTTCACTTCTTGTCAAGCACCAGCACGGTGCAGTAGCCTAATTTAGTTTAGTCTAACTGACTGTATTGTGGGCAAGTACATCCATCCTGTGTGACCTTTTCACCATTTTCCCTTGCCATGGTTTGAAGCCTTTAGAGAAGGGCTCATAAATGCAGATTTGTCATGTAGTCTGGAAACTGTGAGGGCCTAAAACCATTAGGGTGGCAAGACACACATATGTGTTCTGGCTAATACAGGGTGTTCTAATATCTCTGGTGAACTTGCCCTCGTAGCACACCTTCTTGTATTTCCTCTGGGGCTCAGGGCTTTAGGTGAGGGGTGGTTCCAGGGAGTCAGTCAGGGGGTTAGGGTGTGTGGTGTCTCCTCTGGCCTTGCTCCTTGAATGCTCAGGCCAGGATGAGTGGTGTTACTGAACTGTGCTGTGCTCCCCTCTCAGCCCTGCTCAGTGGGTAACCATGTGGGCAATTACACGTGTCCTTGTCACCGACCCCAGCTGGCAGGGGAGCACTTTTGGGGCAGGCTGTGGTGAAAGACAACGAGACTAGATGCTTCTGTTATATCCATGAGTCTGGAAGCTTTGTGGTTTCCCATGCAGATTGAGATGAGCTTGACGTGGTGTATTCAGAGCAAGCAGAGCCCTGCTCCCTGGCTGCATCCTGACTCTCCAGATTGCTCCAGGATCCTGTTTATGGCTGCTGTCTAAGCTGGGGGTCGGGCAAGCTTGGGCTGACAGCACTACTGGCAACAACCAAGGCATTCCAAGTCTTAGGCTGGAGGGGTTTTATCAACATAAACATGGCAAATCCTAACAGAGTCCAGCACTTGTCCCTGTCAACCCAGTTAAAAATAATGTGTTAAACTGGTCGAGTAAGTGGACTACTCACAGTCAGTATGGGACTTTTGATATGACTCATTTCTTACACTTGCTCTTAGTTACAGCTCTAGTAAGTCTCAGCTATACAAAAGAGACCTAAATTAGCTTCTGAAGGAGCAGAGGAGGAACGTGCTTCATTCTCTGACCAGCCCTCAGTTTCTAACCACTATTTTCATTGTTCAGAAATATGCTGGAAATAATATTCTGAAAAAAAAATTACAAAAACTTACAGAGGGTCATTAGCATTCTTCAGTTTATTTGTTATATGTCACTAATGTGGAGTGAGACTTATTTTTTTGTTTGGGTTCCAAAGGACAAAGGTCATTTGTTTTGCCTGAAGGCTTTAGTCATTGGTGAAGTTATTTTTTTGGTTCCAGCCCTGTTTTTTCCAGGACATGTGTCCTTCTATTTGAACTATCTCTTGAGTTGAATAGACTTAGCTAAGCTGGAGTTCGTGTCCTGACTTGCACCCAAAGTCGCATGAGATTGTGTTTTAAAAAACCAAGCCTTGAGGATTCGAGCAGCTTTTGTCTCCCTGAAGAGATAAGGAATACACAGAATCTCTGAATCTACATACTGTACTCCTCAACCTGAATAGGTTTTGCCTTTTCATCCTGGGATAGAAAACTTGTACTCTCTCAGGATTTCCTGGCTCATGAGGAATCTCAGCTACTGCAAAGCCCATAAGTAGGTGCACATCAACCACTATCTGAAATCCTGTGGAACAAGATCCTGCTTGGTCTGAAAGTGCCAGGGCAGTGAGGACAGGAGGATGGGGCTGACAGGGCTCACACAAACCTGCTTTGCTGACAAGAACTGCTAATTTTTCTGAGATACCCTTGAGGTACCTTAAGGGAACCTCCCTTCAGGTGAGAGCATCCACCAAACTTACCCCTTTTGGACTGGACCATAAATCTTACCTTTATGGAATCATAGAAACTCAGAATGGGTTGGGTTGAAAGGGAACCTAGAAGTCATCTAGTTCCACACCCCCTGCCATAGGCAGGGATGCCATTCCCTAGTTCAGGTTGATCAGGGCCCCATTTGACCAGTCTTGGAACACTTCCAGGGATGGGGCATCCAAAACTTCTCTGGGCAACCTGTTCCAGTGCCTCACCACCCCCACAGTAAAGAAATTCTTCCTAACCTCTATCTAAACCTGCCCTCTTTCACTTTAAAACCATTGCCTCTTGTCCTGTCATAATCTACCCATATGAAGAGTCCCTCTCCCTCCTTTTTATAAGCCCCTTTTGGATGGTACATTAAAAAACCTGCACTGTGTCAATTTTTTTTGTCAATTTTTATGTGTCTTTATAATGTGTAATTGATTTTAGGAATCACTTACTTCAAATCCTCAAACTTTTCTGTGTAGCTGCAGAGTGCTAAGGCTTTGTCACAATTTGTTTTCCCTGTGTGAATGAGCTGTGTATTTGAATCCAAGATTTTACTTCAGAGCTCTGTTGTGCTGTCACTGTGATGCCTTTGTAGTTTCAGGCTTAGCTGGAAAATGCTTCTCAGATTTTGAAATCCCTGCTCAAATTCTGTGAGCAAGAGGGTCTTGAATGGAGACACAGGTTTGAGACATGAGGTTGAATTCTAGTTCTCACCCTGACTTCCAAGGTGAGCAGTGTTTTGTTACTGCTACTGTGTGCAAGGCTGAGGAATCCCAGTGAAAGGCACTACAAAGGTTGACTCTCATCTCTAGTGGGAATGACTGCTGAAGGACCAGCTAAGCTGCTTCCTTTTCCTCAGTGAGAATCACCCGCTTCAGGCATTAATTATTCAAAGCTGATATTTCTGCACTATTTAGGAAGAATCTGGTGGCCCAAATGGCTCCAAGAATAGCTTCCCTTTGTTATTTTTTAATGTGAACATTTTAGTTTGCTTCATCATCCAGGGATGTTCTTGCTAAAGCTATATACATCAACCTGCTGAAAGCACAGGAAGCATTAAACATCTTAGCCCAATGTTTTTACCTGAATGTTCAGGGCTTGACAGACAGTAATTTCCAAGGTCAAAGTATATCTATCTATGTTATCTCTAGAGATACAGGTACAGGACTGTGAGACTTTGATGCTGTTTTTGTAAACAAGTGGCCTGTAAGCTGCCTAATCCATTGGTTACTTGTGGAATGCAAGCCTTCCTGTCAGGTAGGAGAGACTGCAACTGCTGCAGGCTCTCACATGTTACAGAGATCCACCACCAGCAGCCTGATGCTTCCCTGAGCTCTTTCTTGGGGCTCATTGCAACACTGCTATCAATCAACAAGCAAAACTCTGCAGTGGCATCACTTGTCTGGCTTGTTTAAATTTTGAAACATGGCTGGGAGAAAGGCTGCCAGCGTAAGAGTTAAAAATGGAGACAGTGGTTGCTTCATCCTTACTACCCCAAAATTACTCTGTGCCCAAAATCACCCTTTCTCAGCATGCTCGGTTTTTACAATAGCCTGCAGTCTGAGACTAATTAGCTGCACACTTTCCTCTGGATTATTGTTATTGTTATGAAATGTTTTTATCATGTTGATGGCCCACCCTGAGCCATACAAACAAATGCATAGTGGAAGATGATGGTTGCTCCATGTGCAGTCTCCCTATGCTGTAGGAAACAGCAGCTGGCCAGGATGAGTTGAGCTCAAGGTGAGAGAGCTGTGGTTGTGTAAAAAGCATCTGTCATCGTAGAGCAGCTCCCAAGCCATTTTGTGACATTTGTAAGAGAGGCTGTGAGAAGTTTTAATTTTACTTTAAGTGGAAGTCTGTTAGCTTTTCACACAACCAAATCAGTTGGTGAACTCACAGGCAGATACATATTGACTGAAGCACCATGAAAACACTTCCTGATTTCATTCTGCTCTAGAATGCCAAAACTTTGGGCCTAAACCTAAACTAATAGGTGAAGTATTGAGAATATTATAATATAGCCATAAGTAGCTTCCAAATGCTTCAGCTTCCAGTCCTGTGTCTNCACCCCAGGGAAAAGAGTTTCCTCTGTGAATGTTGTTTCCCTTTAGGCTGGCAGGGAGGTACTGGTTCTCCAGCTGGTTCAGCAGGGCAGAAGGCCATAGAAGGGCAGGGCTAGTAAAAGATAAGGCTTCACAGGTCACTGAAGATCCTGTGGTGAAGGTGTTTGTGTCTCTCACCCTCTCTCCCATCTCCACCTGCTCCACTCCATGTCTCTCACTGCTTTGCCTCAGGCTCCTTTGGTAATCATGGGACCACACAGAAACTGATTTAATGAGTGAACCGAAAGCCTCACTGTTTTAATCTGAGAAATCCAGTTGGCTGCTGAAGCTGGCACCTGGCAGACCTCAGGAAGAGGGTGGACTGTACAGCTGTGAGCAGGAACAGGAGAAAGGACAAATGCAGAGAAGAGGGACAGTCTTCTGTTTCAGCTGTGACCAAACACTGCTGCCCATGAAACTGCAAGCACAGTCTGAGCAGAAAGGCTGATCCAGGACAGAGCCTTGGATCCTAGAGGGTTTGGTGGTGATGGAATGCAAGACATCTAAATCCTACACTTCACAAAGATAACAAATGCCACATGCTATCACAAATCAACCTCCAGTGTCTAGGGTCACTTTTTTCTCTGTAGATGAATTAAAAGTAGAAGGTAGTCTCTTCAAGATGTTTTTAGGATTTGATAATGAGCTATCAACTGTTGCTTGGTTACAGTCCCACACATGAGAAGTGGTATTTACATTTTAGAAGAGAGGAAAACATTTCCCTGTGTAATATTTGATGTATTAGAATGTACACAATATTCATTTTTTTGGCTTTCCCAAGCAAATCATTGGGCTGGCTGATTTTGTCTGCCCACATCTACAGCCCAAGATAGATGCATTTAGATTATGTATGTTGATTTATTTTATGTTATGTGAATACAGAAGCATTGGAAAATATCTATTGATTTAGGAGAGTGTCCGCCCTGCTCCAAGTTTACATGTGAAACTGAAAAGTTCTGCGTAAGATCTCTTGTTTTGTGTGAAGATATAAAATGTGAAGATTTGGTAAATTACACACAAACAAAAGCCACATATCTAATTAATATTTCCAAGTATCATTGCTAAAGTTATATTGCTGGGGGGATGAAATTTGCTCACTGACGTGCTTTCCTTCCAATGACATCAGCCTTTATCTAAGCAACAGTCTCTGTGGCGTCAGAGGGAATTTTGTCTGGTTTAGAGGATCTTTGCAAAAGCTCTTCATCCCATTTTTGAATGTTACAGCTTACTAGGACTGTGTTAGGATTCTGATACACTGACTGCTGTCTTTCACAGCCACAACTTCCTGAAATGTCTTTCTCCAAGTCTTCAGGAGCTGTCTGTAGATAGAAATGACCAGACAGGGGAGTGGAGGGGCGGAAAAAAAAGAGAGAGAACTTAGCCATTGTGGGGTTTTAGTGGTTCTTTACACTTTTTTTTTCCAAATATGATAAAATGGGTTTTGGTTTCTCCTCCCTGGAGGACCTAATGGATGAAAACCCAGAGCAGGGAGAAACCCGGAGGGGTTTGTGAGGCCCCTGTTTGCTTTTTCTAAAGTACTAAAACCTTACTGGCAAAAGAATGAATTTAACCTTACAGGAACTCAGCAGTGCTTTTGGCACTGTCTTCCCTGAGGTCTTTCGGTTACGAAATAAATCAGTGCACACAACAGCAAAAGAGCAAAGTGAAACTTGATCCCTACCTGCATGTTCAAGCAGCCCGAGGCTCTGCTGAGCAGTTTCAGCCCCGCAGTCACGTCCGCCAGGGCTAAGAGCAGATAACCGTGTTTATTTGATAGCCGAACCACATTGTGCTCTCATTAGCTGAGCATGATTCATCAGCTCTGAGAGGACTTTTCCAAGTCTTTATAGTAGCTAAACCCATGCCTGAAGTACATGTGAACCCTGGACTCGTCTTAAAAACCATCTTCCTTGTTCCACGCCCTGTGACTCTTCTCGCTGTCGCATTCCTTGTTTTCAGTGTCTTTGCCAGCGCTGCAAGGGGGCCCTGGCACAGCGAGGAGCAGCCACAGGAAGGCGTTTGGGGGCCGTGGATGCCAGGGCCTCACACTGGAGGACACTGGTGTGCCCAGCACAGGAATGGACAGCACAACAGGAGCAAACTGGGTGGATAGGAACACACACCTAGGGAATCGCCCCCTCCACCCCTCCCAAGTTTGCAGCCCAGGATTCTTTCTAGATCCTGCTTTCTATAAGTGCCAAAAGATGAATCAGAGAGCCCAACATTCCTCCTGCTGAGGTGTCCACCCTCCTGCTGCCCCAAGGGCCTTGCAAAATAGTAAAACAAGAAAAAACAAAACGAAACAAAACCCAAAAGGATATATTTTACAGGTCAATAGAATAATTTAATATTTGTAATCACAAATAGGTACAGAATACCAAGGCTCCTTAGGAAATTTCTGATAATTAACTGTCCTGCATTTCCAGAGTTAAAAATTGTATGTGAATTCTGATTTTTTAAGACATTGTGAGTTGCAAGTTACTAAAGCCATAAAGCAATTTGCAAGGTTTAATAGATATATGTAATTACTCCAGGAAAATGGAATACTGTAATAAAAAGGCCTTGAAAATCTATTAGTATAACCATAGGTCTCAATCTACATGCTACAATAAGCCACAATTCAGATGAAAGTTCATCTACGGTGCTGGCATGTCAATAAGGACAAAACATTAAAAGGCTTATATAAGCACTTTTGCTTTAATATGGAAACTTCCAGAAGTCAGCAGTAACTTGAATCTGCTGTTGCCTGAACTATGAAACCGGCTTATTTGAGAAAAACCTGTTGAAGCACTGTTCTTTTCTGAAGGTGGATAGAATATAAATGCGCAGGTAAACTATGTAATATTTTGTAAAATATCTGTCTTTTGCTAAAACATACCAAATGTTTGGTTCCCTCTCTTGATACAGTTAGAGACTGAGGGCATTCCTCTCACAGAGCCTGCAAATTGAGGAAGGTAAAATGAGTCCAAACATTGCCAAAGACTAAATAAGAAGTTGACAATTAAATGGGGGAATTCAGTGTAGATGTAAATACCATTGGATGGAAAGGAAAATGTTGCCAATGTTTCTGGGTTGGAAAAACACACTGGTACAAACAGGAACTTTAGTGACACATTATGAAAAGTAAACATGGAATTAGGGAAGAAATTATCAAGTTGCAGCAGTAAAATTGGGAAAGGGAAGGACAATTTCATAACAATGATCGACTGTGTTGGGCTTTGCAGGGGGGAAAACGGTAATTTGGAGGTTGTTGAATGGTTGGAAAGCTGTTTTCCATTGAATGTATATGCCTGTTATACCCACTGATTTCTCAGAATCCAAAATGCTGCACAGTTGTACAAGCTCCTGGACAGACAAAATAGATTACCTGCCTGAACTGAACTAAGTACTGGTCATTGTCTCTGGAAATCATGGAGGACATGAATATGTGAGAAGTGTATTTGGCACTGTTCTGTGTGAAAGATCTGTGTTTCCTGAGTTTGTATTTCAGGGTTTCACCTCGGCAGAGCATCGTTATCCCCCCCTGCAGCCGGGCCCCACGCTCCGCTCCCTGCCCGCATCCCCCGTGCCTCCAGGAGGGCTGGCAGCAGCTCCAGGCGGGAGCGGCACAGCCCTGCCGAGGTGCCCACAGCTCTGCATGTGGAGCTCAGCAGGACCCTCCCATCCCGGACCCCCGGCCACAAGCACTGGTTGTTGACCTGGCCGGCCGAACGGGGGCTGTGTCCGGCTGGCCTGGGGCTCTCCGAAGCGTGGGATCGTGTTGACCTCTAGTGGCTGGAGCGCGGACCTTGGGGCGGGTGCGGCCAGCGGGCTCCGGAGCGGCCATCCCGCCCCCACAGCGCACCGCCCTCAGCGCATCGCTGGGTGTTTATTGTAGGGTGATACCTGCGCATAAACGCACGTTCTGCGTTTCATCTATTGATGGCTCACGGGGACTTCTTCCCAGAGTGTGTTTGTTTCCTGTACAAAATGTTGCGGCTGTCTGCTCTAGGGCAACGTGCTATAAAAGCCCTAATAAAAATCCCCAATCCATGTATTCATGTTCTGCTTACCCTCCACGAGCTTCTTTCATGATAGCCTGAGATGTGCTTGGGCCCTTTCACATTCTCGAGGAAAAGACTTCTACCCTCAGCAGCATCTTGGGTAAGGCTGCTCAGGAAGGAGAACAGGACGTGCCTGAGCTGAGCTCTCCCCAACCATTGCATTAGAGACAGGGATGTGACAATTTGCAATGCGTATTTCAGATGTGCATTCATCTTTCAGCCACGGCCTTGAAATTTTTATTGAGACAGCACAAATTTCTGACCATCTCACATGCTTCTGTGAAACAACTCTTTCTGGAGCATCTTCCCTCTTCAGGGGAAGCCTGTGGTGCTTACTGGTATTGCTGACTGCACAGGCAGAAGCAAAGGATCACTTGTGATGCTGTGTGGATGTGACAGCTGTTCTACACAGTGGTAGCCCCAAGGGATCCTCATCATAGCATTGCCAGGCTGAAGCTGAAGGTTGGCCCTGTTCCTGTGTCACAAAGCAGACATTTAGCCTCACTAAAGTCTGTGAAGACTGTCAGAGGGTGGCAACATTTATCCCAAGCCTTATCTCATAATTTAGCTGTAATTGAATCCAGCCCTGAGAGCCTCTGGAAAATGAGAAATGGGCCGTCTCTTACATCTCTAACCAAAAGTGGGCATAAATAATTGATAATAGATCAAATTTGCTGAAGTGTATAAAGGAAGTAATCTGTCTTCTTGCCAGCTGTTACGCTGAATAACTGAGAGGTTTTAGTGGAGACAGATGACAATGTTTAACATCAGTCGCTTCATACACATTGTTCTTATCATTGTTTGTAATTTGAAAATTGTGCTGGGGGCTAGAGGAGATTAACAATAGGAAAGTGAATACCAGGGAAAACAATATATCTCTCTGAAATGGAAGAAAACAGAAAAATGTGTCTAGCACATGTCACAATAGCCCTGAGGAAGCTCCACCGCTTGTCCTCCAGCTGGGAGCCTGCCACTGCTCGTGCAGGGTCTTGCAGGGCCTCCAAGGCTGCTGTGCTCTGGTGTGTTCCTCACCCAGGTCTCTCTTGTAGAGAAACTGCAGTGCCAGCATCTTTGCTCTTTTGTAGAGAAGGTAGCTCTTCACTGGCCTCCAGATGCTTACAGCTGCAAAACAGCTGAACTAGAGATGATATTCCTGATAACTTGTATTTTTTTCAGTTATACCACTTGGCTTAAATAAAAGATTACCTCTTCTCACACCTAGAAAGAAAAGAGTGAGGTGTGGAAGACCATGACTGCCTGGATAGGGGGAATGTGACACAAATTAATGTCAATGAAGTGATGAGGCAAATTCCTCTCTTCTTGTCAGCCTTTTCCTGCAATTAGAAGCTATTTTGTAACTTGCTTTTCATGTGTAGTTTGGGGGCTCATGATCTTGAGATTATAGGAATCAAACATTTTTCATGACCGTTGTTTGCTTATATTGGATCTCATTAGCAAATTAATAATCTACGTTTAACTTTTCTGATCTTAATCTCACCTAACACATTCTTGAGAAAAGAGCTGCTGGTTTTGGTCTTCTATTTATGGTGGTCAGTATCACAGGAGTGTTTTCTGCTTTCGCCTTATGATTCAAGGCATCAGCTCAGCAGGTGAAATCCCAACTCTTATAAACAATAGTAAGAGTCCCTTTTGCGTGAGCTGATTGGATTTCATCCTTTGGCTTTAACAGCTGCTGTAAACTGTTTAATGACACATTAACCTTTCCAGCTCCTGCCATTAGACCTCTGAATGGACGACTCAAGTATGTTTGCTAATTGATAAGCAGACTCTTAAAAGTGCTCATTGTTAAAAGTGAATTTAAAAAACAAATAAAAGAGGATGATGGTAAACTTATCCAGCTGTAAAGCACATCTTAAGGATGCAGCTGGTTTTGTTTAAACAGGAGGCTTGCAACTTGTGTTGTTCCAACATCAATGATGTGATGTCCTTGTTGCCTTCTGGTGTGAAGAGTTTTGCTCTTAAAAATTTCAGAGTTTGTGTTTACATTTAAGAAGGAAAAGAAACGTGTGATTTTTATTTCTGTGGCCTGATTTTGGCAGTCTGCCTTCCTAGTATGCAATTTGGGTGGAAACCAGAAACCTGTGAACACTGTAATACATTTGTTGACTTCTGCTTCCAGTACTTTTATTGCTTCTTTAACAGGCGTGCATTCAAATGAGAACAATGTTCTTTCAAAGCCACAGCTGCTATTTGCAAGAGAAAGCTAAAAGATGCTTGTAGAGAAACCTGTGTTTTGTGTTTATTATTAACAAAGTCACAGTTCTGGAAAGCTTCATGAAACTTGTGCTGAATTTAATGTTGCTTCTGAAGCTGTCTTCCTCAAATACGTAGTTATGTAAATTCAGGAAACTGAAAAAAGGGGTGAATGGAGCATAAGCAGATTAATTTGTGTATATTGTTGGAGTTATATTGCCTGAGATGCTCTGATCAGAAAAACAGGCTAGAGAAATGTCAAGAAATTTGTACATCAGAGGTGTACAAGTACTGCTACTGCCTCTTATTTCCTCACTGCTGTGTTTCATGACTGGTATTGCAAAGCACAGGTTTAACCAGGAGGAAGCTGTATTCATCCCTGTACAAATATTAATATGATTATCAACACCCCATGCAGCATTCTTATGTATTTGAAACTTGCATGATGTATACTTTTTATGCTGAAAATAATTATTTCCTAAATTAGATCCCAATCACTTCTGCTCTTTCTGGCTGTGGGATGGTTTATGGGTGAACTGAAATCTCAAACTATGGAAACAATCACTGTGTGAGTTTGAGCTACACTCCTTTACAATGACACCATTTAGGCTGACTTTAGGGTGATTTAAAGTGTTGCACAAAAATCTGCATTCTCTTTTCTTTTTGAAGTAACAATCTTGGCATCCTAATCAATGGCTATTAGTATGTCTTTTGTGTAACAGTCCGTTGTGCTTAATTATATTCAAGCAACAATTCCCTAGCCTATAAAAACTTTTCATATTTACTCAGAGCAGCAATACCCACGTACACCTCTTGAACATCACTGAACACATCTCTATCAGCCTCAGTTTGACTTAGCGTATCTTCCTTTTTAAAAAAATAACAAAAAAGTTATTATTCTATAGTCCTTTTTTTCTATCCCAGGATGTTAAATAATGATCTAATAAGGGAAAAAGTTGTGCCAAATGATTACTTAATTTGTCAAACTACTCCAAAAAAACAAAAATCTGTTGATTCCTTGCCTGGCCTGTTTTGTTACATTACAGTGAAGATTTTTTTTCTGTGCTTCATTCTCTTTTCATTTCATGAGCAAAGGCTGAAAGAAGTCGTATCTCTGAGCAATACACAGCCAAAGCAATATTCCCAGCACTTAATGGAAACAGCCAGATGCTTAAATGTCTGCTTGACTGAGGTGGGAACACTGAAGTTCACTTCTTGTCCTTGGAGGAGAAACATCTGGGGAGGAATCCAAAACTAGATGAATTAAATAGCAAATCTGTTGGTGTTTAAAGATGGAATTCTGTTTACAGTTACAAAATAATGTAATTTTTTTTGTTTTTTTCCCTTTTTGAACAAAGAAGTTTTCACATTTAATTGGTTTTTCTGCCAGGTAGAGTTCAACTGCAGTGAGACATTTTGTTAATGCAGATGTTGTTGCGTGTTTTGTATATCCATGTCCTTGAAGTGTGGTTGTTATAGCAACAGGCTCAACTATTAAACCGGTTTTAGTCTTATATCTGCTTCACAGAAATAAGGTAATTAGCTTTTTGCAACATCTTTAAATATCATGCTAGCTAGTAAAAGAGATGAGTATCACTTATCTCCCTCAGAAAATTAGCTATAGGGTATTATTTTTTCCCCAAAGGCATCATCTCTAAAATGGGTGTGTTATTAGTCTGACTAATTTCTTTCTGCCTGAGAGAGAATGTGGGAAAATAATATTTAATCTACATATGCAGTGTTAAAATGTTCAAAAATGGTTACATTTCAAAGAGCTCACAACCTGGATAATTCCAAAAACCAAATTCCAACTGTAGCCTTTTAGCATTGAAAGTCTTAGCCAAACTTTGCATTTGCACTTCATAATTCCCTGCTCAGTGCTAGCTATCACTGCCATCATATTGCTCCAAGCCTGTCCACACTGTTCTCAGCAAGGACAGAGTAAGACAAACAGTCTGGTGAAATGGGTACTTTTGACATTCCCTTTGAACTGCTTTTCCCTTAAAATTATCTTGAAATTAAACTCCTTGCTGCTGTGTGAGCTTTCAGATCAAAATTTACCTATTAACAGAATTATCTGTGTTAGGATCTGGTTGTGGGAATGATCTCTAAAATCTGTTTTTCCCTTCAAGCACCAATATACAGGAAGGTGGGGGAGTGAAAGGAGAAACCTTCAGTTTCTATTTGCATCAAGGGATGTTCCCCAGACAGAAATAATGTAGCTGTGGAAACCTTTTTACAGGGGGTTCCTTGGTGCCTGCAGTGATGCTGAGCTCCCCTTGCTGCCTCTACAGGAGCTCAGGTGGGGCTGGGCATGGGGCACAGGTAACCCTGGGGAAGGACCAGCCCTATCCCTCTGTATTCCTCTCTTACAGCTCTGGGGAGGACAGCCTAAAGCAGCTTTCCTGGACACTGCATCCAGGTTTGGTCCCACATGCAGGTGATGAGGTGCCAGCACAGGGATGGGGAGAGGAGCAGTGGTGAAATGCAAGGTTCAGCTGTCAGAAAATGGGCACTGTGATGTGCTGAGGTCCTTTCTGCAGGCAGCACCTCCTTAGGTACTGCAGCTCCCAGGGCTTCCACCTGGCATCCACCTTTCAGAGGCCTGGGCTTTCTTCTGGGTTATGGGGTTTTGTTATATATTTGGGTGTTTTTTTATTTCTTCTTCCATTGAGACATCTGAAAATGTCAATGTCATCAAAATCATCAATATGAAATAATTACTTGGAGGAGAAACTGAGCTTGCACTGTAGTGTGTATAACAGATGGTGGTGTAGGGCCTTTTGAGACAGCTTTGCTGTTATTCTGTCTCTGAGTGAAGCATTTAACTTCCCCAGCTCTGTGGTATCGCAGCGTCTTGATACCAAGCCTTATGACTCAGGGTTTGTCTCTTGGAGCCTGGATCCAAAGCCTGACAAATGCAATGAGAGAAATCCTTCACAGTCCTGGGGAGAGCTGGAGAGGTGGGGGCAGCAGACAGGACAGAGAGGGGGGCAGATTTTGGGGCTATAATTTTTTAAATTCAGAAACCTGAGGTTTAATTATTACAACCCCTATTGTTATGAGCAGAACAGCAAGTTAGGAAAAGCAATGTTGCATTACAATGAGATAACTGCCAGTTCAAACAGAGCAGCAAGAGTTGTAGCTGTGTGTGCATTCTAGCATCTTATTTGCCAATGGCACCGTGGCAATTGAGTGTACACAAATGATATGAAATTAAATTTGCATACTTTTACACAAGCTAAAGGTGTGGGTTTTTTCTGGTACATATGGCCCAGAGCTGCACCAGATATTGCTAGTCTTGTTACTAAGTAGTATTGATCTATCAGTTAGTGTTGATCTACAAGAAATGTTAATGATATTGATGAATTTTAATTAATTTTTTAAATAAATAAACCCTTTTTAAAGTAAACTTCTGTGCTAAGAAGTAGTAATAGGGGAGCTATGTAATGCTTGCAGGACTGTTTCATGGCACAGGGCCTGCAATGTATCTCAGCAATTGTTCCAAAATTAGCAATTTTGCAGGGTTTGAATGGTTGTAACTCATAGATTGTCATGTGCCCCACCCAAATCTGTCTAGGGTTAAGTTACTGAACCTACAGTTCAGCTTTTAATGGTAAGAGGACAATCAGTCTTTGGAGACAATGTGTTTGCTTTGAGGGGGAAATGAATCTAGGGTGGAAGAAGCAGCCAGTTTTTTTCTCCATTTTTACTTGTCTTAAAAATAGAAATGGAAATCTCAGTCATGCCTTTAATGACTGCCTGCAAATTGATACCATAAATTTGTAAATAGTGTTCTGCCAGTTTAAAAAGCAGGCATTGCCAGAACTCATATGATACACTTGCACAGTATGACCTTTTATTTTTTAAAAGGTAGTCTTCAGCTCAGCCTCCAAACCCTGGAGCTTTTGGTTTCAAAACTGTGTAAGATTTGTTTTGCAAATCTCTCTGCTGCTCTCTCGACCCACTACCTGCCTGTAGCCCATTTAACAGACAGGTGGGGTAGTTGGATGTTTCTTTTTCTCCTCATTAACTGGTCCCTAGAAATCAGGCCACCCTCCCAAGCTCCCCTGCCTGCTGGGGTCAGCAGCACCGCGGGTTCCCTGCATCACCTCCACCCTTCACTGGTGATGAGCTGCACATCCTTGCTGGAGTAGTCTGGAAATTACATATTGCAGTGGTTTTTGAAGGGCGTCCTGCTCTTGGGCTGCCCTGAGAAGCAGCACAGCCGTTCTGGTACCCAAGGCAGCCCTTGCCATCCCATCCTGCGGGTGGAGGAACCCACCAGCTGGAGCAGGAATCCTGCCCAGCTCCCGTGTGCCCTCAGGCAGCCAAATCCATCTCCCACCGCTTGTGACGGTGATTCAGCAGGAGCTCGGGTGACTCATTTGCTACCGAGGAGATTAAAATCAATTCCTGCTTCGGAGAATGACAAACTGCCCTTTCGTGTCACATTAATCTGAGCTGTTAAAAAACAGCCCAGAGCTGTTAACGCGGCCACGAGAGGGAGCTCACAAATCCTGGGAATGCCACGGGAATTTATGGAAATTATCAACATAAGTGTTTTAAATTTAGTTGTTAGAAACAGCTGGCTGTTTCTCAATTCAAACCAGTTTATTTTGTCCTTTATCGGGTTTGTTTTCTCCTGAAGGTTTCAGAAGGTGTTAGCAGACTTAACTGTCAAGTTGAGGCAACCATATTCAGGCTTCATTCGTGATCATTCTGTTTATTTTGGTTAAAATTTAACCAAATTCTGCCTTTAGACAAGAAAAAAATCCCTGTAAAAAACTGAAACGTCAAATATGGCCAGTAACTGTGCTCTGTCTTAGCATATGCATGTAACCTTCCTTTTCCTATAATTGGATTATACACATAAAATAGGGGGCTATGTGCATGGTTACTTCCTTTTAGCTCATATGGAGCTCCAGAGGAAGGACAAAACTCAAAAAAGGTCCCAGTCTTTGTCTCCTGTAATGTGTTGCAAAACAACTCCCTGGAGAACACATGAGGAAAAGGCTCTTACCAGCAAAACCAGCCACTAATTGGCGAAGAGAGGGATTTTATCCCCAGCCAGCAGGAGCTGCCCATGGGCAGATGATAGCCCGGCCTCAGGTCTGTGTGACATTGGAAGCAGGACACAGCAGCAACACCGCTTGTCTCTCATGTCACATCACTCAAAGGAACTCCAGACCAACATATATTCTGTAAATTATAGCCAATATTTAATCACATCATAAGAAATTGGAAAAAAACCCCAACCAACCAAAATCATACATGAAACTTAAAGAGCAGAGAGAGACTGTGCAGTTTGCATGCTGAAGGAAATAATTTCTCATCATGACAATTTAAAACTTGCGACGATTTTTTGGTGTTCATGGGCATGTTTTTCCTCCCTCTTCTATTTTTCTTGTGCAAGTTAGCTGAATGTTTCTCCAACACCATACACATTTCTTGGGGGATCTTCAAAAGGAAAAACACTGGAAGGAAAAGAGTGCAGTAATCCTCAAAGTTTCGTGCATACATGAAGCTCTGAAGCATTTTCAAAGGCTTTTTTTTCAACTCAAGTCCCTAAAAGTCTCTAATTGGCTTCACCCTGAGATTATTCCCATCTAAGTGCCTGATGTATTTCCCTCTGTGGCACTCCCAGTTTGCTCCTTGTTTGCAGTGCAGCTGAGGAGCTGGCTGGCTTTTGAGTGATTCCCAGCATGATGATGTTCCTCTAACGTCCTGTAAAGAAGGAACCCTCTTGCTGCTATAGGTCTATTTATTGAACAATCAGGAAGACGCCTTAAAAGCCTTCATTTCCTCTGACTGCAGCTTCCACACAAGTCAGCAGACAACAAGTCCACACAACTCATTAAATAACCATTTCAATGA
Source organism: Drymodes brunneopygia (assembly GCA_013400955.1). Taxonomy (NCBI): domain Eukaryota; kingdom Metazoa; phylum Chordata; class Aves; order Passeriformes; family Petroicidae; genus Drymodes; species Drymodes brunneopygia. Next base: position 116,630 of record VZTZ01029927.1, on the reverse strand, counting down.
TATACACTTGGGGATGTATTTGCCCCTATGCTGCCAAGCCAAAAAGATTCTAAACATGCCTTCATCTGATGTGGCTGGAGGTTGAAATGGGACAAAAGAAGGCAGGGTTCCCACTGGCTGGCGGCAAAGGAAGAGCAGGTGGGTGTTCTGAGAGCTCAGGAAAGCTTGAAAAAGCTGTAGGTAAAAGAGTACTGAAGTTCATCCAGTCCTCTCACATCCCAATGCCCAGGCAGAAACCTGGGTTGGTCCTACAGCATGGTGCCTCTGAGGTATGGGAGCATTCACTAGAAAAGGGATGTCCCACTGTCTAGGGACCAGAACAGTCCTTCCTTTTCCATATTTCATGTTTCCTTGGTGAAGTCATGGATACAGCTTTTTACAGCCAGTTCCTGGGGCCCAAACCACTTGCTACTTCTCCTGTGCCTATGTGGTGGCTTCATGTTCAGCTGCATCCCCAAATTCATCCCCTCCAATAAGCAGATCCCCATACAGTTTTCCCAATCAGAACTGAGGTCTGTACAGGCTGTGCTGGATCCTCTTTCTGCTGTGTAATCTGTTCTCCCCTTTGCATGAACATTCCAACGAGACTGAATGACACGCTGTAGAGGATCCAGGCTGTTTTTTCTTTGACACTCAGGATTGACTTCTGCTGACTAATGCCTAAGAAATTGCATGAACTTTTTACGAAGAAAAATGTGCCATATTGATGGAATTTTCAATCTTGTTCAAATGTCAGGCAATCTGCTTGCAGGAATTAGCGTTCTCATTTCTTGACTCCTCGACCTTAATAACCAACGTAAATATTGAACCAACCTTTTAAAACTGAGATTACTCATTTAAATTCAATTGGAAAACATGGTGATGGTAAGGACAAAAATGTCAAGGAAGTTGGGGAGCTGAGTTATATTTGCCAAACACGTTAGGCTTTGAAATCTGATCATTTTCTGCCAATTACAAGATTGGAGCTGTTTGTGGAGATCATTTTTGTTGGTCTAGATGTTACAGGTTGATATGAGCTTTTGTATTTCCTTGTGAAATGTGCCATTAGGATGGAACATGTTGTGCTTCTCTATTTCTGGTTGCTAAGTACCCAGTATTCTTCACAGCTGTACCTTGAGGTAGAAATTTAATAACCCTGTGATGTTTACTGTCTTTCCTACAGAGCTGCAAGATTTCTAGTAATAAGAAGGAAAATGTAATCTTACAGTCAAACAGTGCTTTAACTAGTTGGATAGAGGCATATTATGGACGGGTTTTCTGGCTGGAGTATGTATGTATGTATAGAAATTAACTCATGTTGGTCAGTTTAGGTGCTAGTATGAGTGTGGCCCCTTGGGAAGTACACTTGTGCAGACAAACACTGTACTGGAAGGAAAGGGTACGATAGAGGAAAAAAAGTAATTTTAAATTCAAAATTGCTATCTTTTCTGAACTAATACGTTATATCTGTGAAGACAGCTTGCCTTGAAGCTTAAGGTGAAGCTTAAGACCTGGACAAATATCAATGCTGTTATGTAGTAATAATAAATTTTAAAAAACGCCCAGTCATCTCTCTGAAAGAAAAAGTCATACCATTCCTGTTACAAGGAATGCAAGGGATCCATGCTGTTAGATCTGAGGGAAGCCTAAAAGCCAGCTACAATTTATGTTCTGTTTCCTATTATGAATTCTGTTGACCACAGCTGTGGTGTTGTGGAATTTAGAGCTTTTATATTGATGGGGATTTGGCAAATCAGAGCAGAGGGTGTCTGCTGGGTGCTTGGGGAGATACAGAGAATATCTGTGTGCTAGACAAAACAGAAACATGTCATATAAGTTTCCTATTTCTTGGATGAAATCTCTGCCCTGCTTGATAAGATGTCGATGACTTTGATACCTTTTCCTGCCCACGGTAGGGAAGTTGGAACAAGACAATTTTAAGGTCACTTCAAACCCAAACCATTCTATATTTCTATGATTCAATGATTTCCTGGCCAGAAAATTAAAAAGGTTTGCCTCTCTTTTGGACCTTCATGCCTTGCCCTTGTGCTTCTAGGGAGCTGAGCCAAGAAGCTCACTTGAAAACTGTTGGAAATCCATACATACTCACATCTGGAGCTGTCCAAGGACATTCTAGTTTGAGCTTGCCGTTCCCTAGATTCCCATGTGTGAAAAAGCAGCAGTTTATTTCTTCCCTACATATTTGCGGTAGCGGCTATTGCTAATCTTCCAAATTAAATTAAATTAGAGCAAGTTTGCACATTTTGGTTTGCCTCAAAATCAACATGACAAAATAGCTCCCTAAAGGAAACAAGAGGGGTTTTTTGGTTTGTTTCTTAAGATGAAACAAGGGAACAAAGGACTGTCTTGCAGTGCAGGGATCTGTAATGGAAGAAGCCCACATTGCCAGAAGGAAGGAGGAAAATGCAGTGCCCCAAAGAGAATGAGACAATTGTTCTTGATGAGCTGTGCATTAAACATGCCTGTCTTCAAGCAGAATCAGTAACCATGTACAATATTTGAATTTCATTAGAGTATTCTTCCATTGTTTACCTGGGGTTTATTTTTCCTCTCAAGCCCTTCTCTCTCATATGAAGAGTCTGGGATTTTTTAAGAAATCTAGCAATGGGTTCCCATTACAGTTGTTATTGAGCACCTCAGATTTATGGGAAACTACATAGGAGTACTGTGTTCCTTCCCTTTTTGTGGATAATTAATTGCCTCAACTACATTTGGACTTCTTTCAAACTGCAGAATTATTTACAAGGATGATAGATGATCAGGTATTTTCAATGAAAGTGTAATAATAATGTAGATTTACTGGTGGCAACTAAATTCTTGATTTCCTGGCTGGGTTTGCTGCAGTGTAGGAGCAAATTTTGCTATCCAAAGTAGGATATTGTGCTGAGCATGCAGTTTGTCATCAGCCCTCCATGAAGGGGCTGTGTTCAATACTCAATATATTTTTTATAAGAACCCCATCCTAGGGAAGGCTTGCAAAAGGCTTATCAAAGCCTTTTGCTGTCCTATGTCTCAGAGGAGGGAAAATTCATGGTGTCTTTCTTCTCACTGAGCAAGTTCTTAGTCTTGGGAAATCTTTGCAAGAATTTATGATAACTTGAAATGGTCCCACTTTGGGTGATTTGGTGAGATGTTTTATATCTCAAAATAGGTTGAGCACTTCCATTCCCCAGAAACAGTGTCTAAGCTTTAGTTGGAGAAGAGATAATAATTAAGGTGATCTTTCCCACTCCAGCAATCAAAGCAGCTTTTCAAACCCTTTTTTAAAGTACTGTCTATAAAGCTCTTAAAAACTCATACACGAATCAAAGAGTTAAAAATAACTACTGTTGTTTTCTTATTGCTTTTCCTCCAGTGCTTTGAATTGAATCCTCTAATCTCCTGAGTCTGTGCTCACAAGCCCTTCCCACTAATGTCCCTTGCACTCTGTTAAAAACACAGTCTACTGCTTTACCAACGTATCCTCACACCTTGCTGTATATTAGCTCATCTTCATTACAATATCTTCAACTGGAATTTGCAACTGATATTTGAGGCTTCCCAATGGAATCAATGACTTTTTCCTATCAAAATAAATTGTTTCCCAAAAGCTTCCTTCCCTTGTTGGGAATTCAATGCCACTGCAAGTGAAACTGATTTATTAATTAATTTCTTTTCCGTTTTGTTGGTAGATTTTTTTCAAGGCAATCTCTATTGCATAACTTGCAGATGGAAATGGCAAGCAGGGTGGACCTATGCTTTGTTTATTCTCTGGGTGTGTATGTCTGCAGCTGGGAAGAATGAGCAGATGTGTGGGTCCTGAGAAGTTCATGTTGCCTTAGGCCACACCTGATTTTCAGCATAGGCCTGGGCCAGGGATTAGAAACTGGGAAGAAGGGAAGAGTCATTTCAGCTGAATAACTCTTTTATCTTCTCTCTGTTTACCCAACTACTGTGCAAAAGCCAGGCAAATCTACCATATAATCCTCTCTTGAGAGAGATGCAAAGAATAAAGATGGGTGTCAGGTTGTGAAGAAAAAAAGCAATGACTTGGAACAATCCAGCAGTGTTTACCCACTCCGAACAGCAGAGATAAGAACAAAAGTGATAAAGAAACCTAAATCCCACATCAACAGCACAATATTAGAAGGGTGATTAAAATTGTGGACCTCAGGGAATGCACGTTGCAATAATGAAAGTGGAGTAGCTGAGTTTTAGGTTACCTAGAAAAACGGGCAGGTTGGACTGACCTGTGCAGGCACTGATGAAGCAAATTGATTGATTTGCATTGGTGATGCAGGCATTGATGGCCATCAGTGCTGGGATGCTGTGCAGGTGCCTTGCCTGGAGCTGGAGCACAGGCTTGCCTGGCATCATCAATTTGCCTGATGGGTAGCAGGGCAGCCCTGTGACAAGCACCCAAGCAATGGCAGCAAAAGGGCACTGCTTTGCAGCCAAGTAAGTTTGGACTTAAAGTTTGACTCTTGGTTTGTCTTTACCCCTAAATTCTGCCCCACATCTGCAGAAATATTTTGTTTTTAATGAACCTGTGCAAATTCCAGTGGCAATTGCTGTTCATCAGCTTCTTGGATCCTATATACAAATGTACACATGCTGTACCCTGGGCAGTTCTATTTATAACTGAACACTGCTGCTTTGTGCTTCAATGCTCATATATGGCAGCCAACTACAATTAACTAATTCATTAATTAACCAGAGAATTTTTATGTCTGGTGTCATGCTTTAGCTTTGCTGTTCAAAGAAGGAGCAACAGAAAAACTGTTCAGATTTTTGAGGAGGCTGGAGTAAAACTGTTCTGAAAATCTACTTTCCAGCATTTACTATGCCCTTGAAGGATGAATTGAGGCCAGTTGGCAGGTTTTCTCAACAGAGATGACAAAACTGATAACATTTTATAAGCTCCCACTCCATATTTCTGTTTCTTGTGACTATTCTTAGAAAGCAGAGTTTTTGTGGGTGCTAATTATACCATTAAAATGCCAACTATTTGTGTCTTCTCTAATAAAATTGCTGTGATGCACACACTCACTAACACTTCTTTGGATGCCAGTGATGTGCTGGTGGGTAGGTGTGACCCACAGTAAGTGAACACTTGCAGCCTGTCTAAATTAAGGAGAACAGACTAAAGCAAAAATGATGCAAGAAGCACTGCACACTCTCTCCTCCCTCCTCTGACTGGCCAGGCTTGAGTAAATTCTCAAGACCAAGAGGACATCATTCCCTGAATGCCCAGTCATGTCCTGCCATGGAAAGGTTAGAGGTCTCTTGTGCTACAGGGCATGTGTACATGTTAGGGCCACAGCTTGAATGGAGATACTGGGTTATGTGCTTTCCTCCGTTTTGAATACAATAATGCAAGCAGATGTCTTGTTATTTGCACCACCTCTAAAGTCTGGTGCAAAATAACTTCCCAGCATCATCAGACAGGTAGGACGCGCTCCCAGTTCTTAGGATTGTCTCAAATAAGCCATGACATTTGGTGTCTCTAACCTAAATGGTGTAAGGTCCTCAATTAGAGTCAACTTGTGGTCAACTACTCTTCAGTCCCTGACTTATACTTGGCTGTTAAAAACTACAGATTTTTCTGCAGACCTGTCAAGTAAAATGGGTCATGAAACAATGCCAGCTAAATACCTTAATATGGGCCTATGAGGTGTTTCAGCTATTTTGATAGGCTTATGACTGAAGCCTTGATTTACAGCCCTGTTTGTGACACAGACACCTCCCTCAGATCTGGGTTTTCCATTTCTTATGTAGCTCTCTTGTTGTTTCTGTACCTGCAGATGGTAGCCCTCATTTGAGGAGATGGAAACACAAACGAACAAATGCCATGTAGTGATGTAATGAGGCTGTTCCAAACAAAGTGAGGCTATGGACTCAGATGCCTGTGAGCTCCATCTTTCAGAGAGAAGAGAGCCTGAAGGTAAGCCCATCACTAACTACAGACAGGCTACAAGGCCCTCAACAAGGTGGCAGGGAACAGCCTGTTAATGGCAGTATCTGCATCTCTGAAGAGCATTTGCCTTTTCTTCTTGAAACAGTCTTGAAAGCATGAAGTATGAAAAATTACAATTTGTTCTATTAAACATGTGCATGTCATGGTTACATGTACTTAGTGACCTGCTGTCTCTTCCCACATCATGCCTAGAGCAAACAGCAGGCCACAGTGGTTGGAGAGGGATGGAAGGGGACAAGTGTGCAACCACTTGCTGTGCCAAAGGGGGAGTCAGGCTGTCCTGTGTCTGTCTGCCCTCCCAAACCTGCCTGTGCTTTACATCCAGCCTTCCCTGTGGTTCCCACTGCTCTTGCTGCTGCTGCTGCAATGGCACACAGTGTCTTGTATCAGGCACAGAACAAAGCATCTGCTGTGAGAGAAACATCGAGAAAGAACAGCATTTTGAAACTCTGTGTTGTTAAAAACTGCTCAGCTGCTCTCTAGAAAGGTGCAAAGGGACCCTGTCCTTTAGGATGAAAAGCACGAGGCAACACAAGGCACAAGGGCAGCCTGGAGAGAAGAAATATTGTCTTTCATTGACGTTTCTGGGTGAGTCATTCCCTCTCGGTCTGACTCAGCACCGAGTGCTGCCTCACTCCCCAGAACATCTCCCAGCTCACAGCAGCTGGAAGAGCCCCTGCTGGGTCTGCAGGGCACCCTGATGGCTCCATGTGGTGACTTGGCCAAGCAGCTGTGCCAGGGAGCGTGGGGGCAGCGGGGCTGACCCTGACCTCCTTCTGCAGCGAGCGCTTGGCAAAGTCTTGCTGACATCTGGCTGAAGCCCGGGTTTTCTAGAATTTACCTGAAAAATTTAACAGCAAAGTGCCCAAATGAGACAGGAAAATCTTTTCGTGATGTGTAAATGTGTTGCTGCTCATTCCAAGTGCCAGTCTAGATCTTTCCTGTTCTCTGGGAGAGGCTGTTTGCATTGTGCTGCAAACTCCTGCCCATCTCCCGAGCAGGAGCGGCTCCAGCTCTTCAGCTCTGCCGTTGCCATGGCTTTGCCCCAGTGGCTGAGATCACAAGCTGGCTACCTGCCACTGTATATGGGTTTTTGTGAGAACTGAATTATGCTTGTCATTGTTTGCTTGGGTGTTTTTTCCACTGCAAGAGTAACAGTAACACTGCCCACAAAATCCTCACTTTGAGAAAGATGTGGTGTTGATGTTTCCTTTAAAAGGGAAAACTAAAGGAACTAAAATAACTTAGAGAACCAGACAGTCCCTAAATTTGGACACTGTGTCCCAGGGTGTGTTTTCAGTGGTTTTGTCTACAGTGACACGTCTAATAACTTCTATTAGTACTTGGCTAAACAGAGGGCTGGGAGGCACAAGGTCCAAGATCAGCTCTCTGGATCTGCCATCAGTAATTCTGGATAGATGGGGGTCAATGGCTGAATCTTTTGATGCTGATGCTTCCCTTAAAAAAAGAGAGAGAGAGAGAGAGAAAAGAGGAAAGAAAAAAGAAAAGAAAATTAAAACATGAACTGCATGTATTTTTTCTATTTTGGCTCTTTAGATTGTATTGATAAGGCCCTGGTATGGGTCTGCAACAGTGGGCAAAAATCTGTCTGATTTTTAAAGTGGTAATGAGTGGATGTAGGTGAAGTAGGTGTAGGCACAGGAGACATATTTGATGTCCAAAGAAGTTTTTCCTGTCTCTTATCTGGCTGGGTTATGTGGCTGGGAATATTTTTTTAAATAGGATTTTGCCTTTCCATTTTGTTTTGTATAGCACTTACATACGGAATGCAGTACATGTCATAGGTGCAGAACATTCTGAACTTGTATGCTATGAACTAAATTATTTGACTGAACAAAAACTACTCCTTTTAAAGTGTTACAATATCCTCTGAAAAAGTTAAAATTCAAACATATTCGTAAGTTGTGCACTTCTAGAATTCTTTATGTGAGGATGTGTCTTCCTGTAAGAGAGTTATTTTTTTTTCGCTATCCTTTTATGGAGGTCCAAATTATCTAGAGTTATTCAATAAAACCCACAAAATTGCTCTTTACACAATTACTCAGAGAGAGTGTTCCATTATGTGACAGTCACACAGCCAAATAATATCCCTTTCATCATAATTTTCTGCTGCTTTTTCCCACAATGTGTCTGAGAAGGTAAGACAAGTTCAAAATTCACCAGTAGATTCATGCTGGCCTGGGTGCTGCTGATGCCAAGGGAGAAAGTCTGGGGATTTCTGCATGGTCCAGAGAGGCCTATTTATTAGGATAAATAATGTGGATGTGCCTCACTGCCCTAAACAGGATTCTCTGACCTGACTTACTTTCATAATTTCAGAGCATCTGATTTCCTTTCTATCCTGAACACTGACTTCGTGATGAGTGATTTTTCCAGCATTCTCATATGGAAAAGGTGATGATGGTGATGATGCCAAGCATTTGAGGTAGACTTTTGTCTAAGAACTTGGTAGATTTTGGGGAACACTTACAGGTGTGAGCTTATGGGACTCAGGTTTGGAGTCTAGTCCTTATGGGTCCTGTAATTCTTGGCTCAGACTTTTTGATCTCTCTATGTCTCAGTTTCCAGCCTACAAAAGGAAGAAATTTCTCCATTGCAGAGGGGTACTGTGAGCATAAATGTTAAAAATCATGAAGAACTCCAACTCTATGGTAAAGGAGTCTCTAGAACAAGGATGGGCAGAGAACAAGAAAGCTTTTTACATGGTTCAATTTAGTTTTTGGAATCTAACGAAATGGAGCCAAGTCCTTGGTAGTAAAAATCAGAAGTTTCACTGATTCATTGAGAATCAACCTGGTAGAAAATTTTGATGTTTCTATGATTCCAGCTTCCTAGACATGAGAAGAAGACATTCCTGTGTGAGCCTGTGCATGGTGTGCCAGCAGCAGGAGGATTTCAGAGCTGGTCTCCTCATCCTGAATTCCAGCAAGATGCTACAACATATGCACCTGCTGTGTCTGGTCAATAAGAGCTCAGAGATGTATTAAGTCTAGAAAAGCCCACAGGAAAGAAAAAAAAAGGTTGAATATATACCTACCCCTGAAAAAAACTGGTGTTTTAAGATACATCAAAGTTTTCTTTGTGGAAGATTATGGTTTTACTTTCTATGTTTGCAGGATGAACTCTTTTCAGCCTAAGATCCATTAAAGGGTTTGTTGTGCTGATCTGGCTGAAGGAATAGTTCAATGATAAACAGTCAAACATGGCAAGAAAAAATGAAAAGCTGCAGGTGCAGGTCCCCCAACAGGGCTCTTTGAAGTCAGACTCAGTTTTGAAGTGCTCTTTAGGTTTTACTTTCACCTTCCAGGAAGCTTCCTGGCTGGCAAGGAAGATTTTCTCTCTCAGAGCTGCCGGCAGCCTGGTTAGGGCCTGGCAGGGGGGTGAGAGGATCTGCTCCTCCTTAGCTGCATCCCTGAACCCTGTTTGCTTTCTAATTCCTTTCTGCTACTCAGGCTTCCCCTGGAATCCCAGTTAAATAGTTTATTTGGTACTCAGGCTGTGGAGAAAGTGTGAACCACATGCATGGAAGCTGTAGGTTGCTGTGAATTTTCCCTGCACTACTAGTGGAAATTCAGTGCTTGAACCCAGTGGTGAAAGCTAATTTGATTTCATAATTTTGGCAGAAAGCAATGTGTTAAGAGAGCCAAGGTCATCTTGCCTTGTGATTAAAAAGCGTGTGAGGCCTGAAGAGGCAGTGGGGGATCTCTCCTGTCTTGCATGGTGACTTTCAGCCATCTGCTTGTGAGAGTTTGTCCTCTGCAGTGCTGCAACAGGGCACGGGCAAGATGAATGGGAATGGAGAAAAACACACCTTGTTCCCCATCCCCTGCCAAGATACAGCTCCCTGCAGCTGCATATGGGATCAGAAATGCCACTGCTGATACCCTGGGTGCCTATAAGCTCAGAGAATTTAATAGTGATGGAGAAGGAAAAAACTATATAAAAGGAGAGGTTAGAACTTATAGAAGGCAAGATGATTTTCTCCGGAAAATTTACCTCCAAAGCAGGATTTATTCCTTATTTGAAAAAAAAAAAAAAATATGAGGAACAAAGTTGTAATGTGTTTTTCTTTTATCAGAAGAGAAAATATTTCCAAATGTACTTATAAAGAATGACACTTTTGTTTATTTATTTATGTTTCTTGGAAGAAAAATGAAGCAAAATGTTTTTGGGAGGCTGTGATCAGAATAAGGGGTAGGCTTTATGCTGGATCACATTTCCAGGTTTTTTCATTCTGTAGATAAGCCAGGTGTTTGGAGTTTTCCTGCCTGCAGAAGACCAAGCTCTCTGCTGCCTGTGCCCTGTGCTGCCTTTGCCTGGCTCCCTGCACTGGCCCACGTGGCTCTGCAGAGCTCCTTTCCTCCCCAGGAACAAAGGCCTGCCAGGGTTCCCTGCTCCACAGAGGAGACCCAGAGGGTAAACCAGGCTTGAAGGCTGGTTTCATTTCATTTTCTTGAATTACTTGCACCTGAATGGAGCTACCTGAACACGTGCCAGTTCCTGGGAATTGGGCACTGCCCAGCCTTGGCACCTTACCCTTATTGTTTAGGTGCCTGTTTCTTAGGCACAATGTTCACTTTTGACTTTGTGTTAAGAATGGTCTAGGTCTTAAAACTTCCTCTCTTTGATGGTGAAGGATATGTTATAGTTAGCCTTTAGCAAGTCTGATTTTTCCATGAATCCTTTACGTGTAATTACTCATAGCACTGTGTGAGAATACTTGCATGTATAATGAAAGCCATTTGGTTCCTTTATTTAATTCAATAAGCATTCATCTAAGAATTAAGATTTTTGTCTCTATATTTGAGAAATGGACTTCATAAATAGCAGCCTTTGATATAATCAAGTTTTCATGTCTTCAAGATCAAACATATGAAATAAATCATGTAAGTCAAGCCTCTTGATCCCCAGATGGCTGTTGAATGAATGTGCTAAATCTAAGCCCTCTCAGGACCAGAGTTTTGGTCAGAGGCATAAGCAAATGCTTCCTCATCAAAGAGCAGAAATGTTTGTCACTGGATAAAAAGTTAGAAAATACTAAAATGTGGAACCAAACTAGCAAACAAAACCAGAAAAATGTTTTCCTGTATATGTAATGAGAGTTCTGCAGCTTCTGCAACCCATAAAGATGAAAGTATTTGCTCTCACTGCACAGGACAAGCAGGATGAATTGGTTGTTCCCTGTTCCCTACAAGCCAGGCTTGTGAATTCAGGTCAGCTGCCTGCAGTTAATTGTGTCCTGTGCTGACAGGTGAGCAGGGGAAAGGGGTTTGGAGGTGCAGACCTCCTGGGCTCTCCCCAGAGATGATTGTCCCACAGGCAGCAGAGCAGATAATGAAAAAGCTGGCAGGGAGGATTGGAAGTGAGAGCAGTGCAGGTTTACCAGTGAGTCATGGTGTAATGCTGGTAGCAGCGGGGTTCTTGCGTGGTGTGTTTGTGACAGGATGAGTCAGAGAAGGGAGGGATAAAGGTACAGGTTCCTGAGACTGGAAGTGGTGGTTAGTACCTGTCCCAATACTTGAGTCATGTCCTTGTGCTGGCTCTCCAGAGAGGAGGCAGCAGGGGAAGCTTTGGTTGGGACACTTGGCCTCCAAGGTGGCTGAACACAAGCGGGCTCCACAAAGGAAGTGGCATCACTGGCTTTAGCTTGACCTTGGACCAGGGCTCAGATGTTTCCCCTTGGTGAGATGTTTCCACTTCAGGCTTGCTTTGCAGCACAGGGAGAACTGATTTGCTCCTGTCTGCAGAGTCAAAGCCAGCTATTTCCCTGAAAGAAGTGGAAAATTCAGAGCAGCACACATACTGCTTTATCTGCCTGCCAAAATAAAGCTATTGGGAACAGAAAGGCTCAGGCCTGGAGGAAGGATGATACAGAAGCAATAACAATGTTGTCTCTGATCCTTCACCACTTCTTTTACAGCCTGGATGCTGCTTGATTAGGAATTTGAAGAGCCAGCTTTTCTTTCATTTCTGTTTGCCATCTCTCCTGTGGTGGTACAGGACTGAGGCACTGCCCCTTGTCTCATGCAGCTCCTGATTTTCTCTTCATTGTAAGCCTCCCATCAGAGAGGCAAATACTGATTTTTCTAACCAGTAAAAGAAATAGCAGTCGAGATACAGCAGAAATGTGTGTCAGGAATAACTCTAGAGCATCTCAGATACCAGTACTCCCCAAAGGCTCAGATACAGTGGAGACCACTGCCAGCTGGCCAGTGAGGGTCACAAATGAATGTGCTGAATGGGACTGTGCTCAGGATTTTCTTTTTCCATGGAGTTCACAGGGCTGTTTTCAGTGCCCCAAGCCATTTTACTTGTTCCACTTCTGCATAGTGACTCCTGAGCCCATGCTGAGATAATCCAGCCCTCATTCCCTCCTGATTTTCCTCTTGGTTCCTCTTGTCACCCCCCTGTACCCATGGCCACAAACATCAAAAATCATCCTTGTCACTCCAGTGCTCTGTGGGTGCAGACTGATTCCCTTTGGTGAGCTGGGTTTATAAACCAGGCCAAGGGAACCTAATCAAAAGGTGATTTTGATGTGGTCTCAAACAGTTTCCCAATGCAGCCATTTGCCTCTTGGCACACACCCTGATTCTGCTGGAAAGGTAGGCTGGGGAGACAGGACCTGAGGTGCCACACAGAGGGTCCAGGGCAGCCTCATCAATGTCTGTGGCTGGAGCTGCTGCTGCTCTGCCTCCCTGTTGCTAAGGAAGGTTTCTATGGCAAAGGCCCACCAAGAAAGTGAGAATTAGAGAGAGTTAATGTTCAAAACAGATGAGCTTGATATTGTCAGCAGCTGGCTTCTACAGGGGACATAATCTGCTGGAAAGCAAGAGTGGCTGTCTCGGGTGCTGTGCAGAGGAGGAGGTGCAGCTGCTGTGTTTGTCGGTTCATCTCATTTTAATGTTGGTAGTTTGTGGTAAATGCAAATTGTTAAATGAAATGTTGGTTGTGAGATATTCTCATTATAGGAGCGTTCTTGTAGGATGATAAGCTGCAAGCTTCAGTCACATCTCAAATACTCTTGCTGTCCCATAGATGTGTCCCCATCACATGGATCAGAGAATGGGGAGGCAAATGGGACTTGAACCCCCTGAGTAAAAATGCTCCAGTCAAAGTGGAACTCTGACTACACACAAGGCATCAAAAAATCTTGGCATCCCTGAGGCCTGCCCATACCTCAGAGCATCTTCCTCAGCAGCCTGGAACAGTCCCAGAGCAATGCTGGTCTCTTTTCTGTGTGTGCTGCAGAAAGACTTATGTCTCATCCCTTGTCCTCTGGGGTATCAGTGGTACCATCAGTGATGCCTTTGGGCACTGAGTCTGGTGTTCAGAGCATTCCACATGACACTGACTCTCCCATGCCTGCACAGGCTAGAACACACAGTGTCTCTTCTCAAGAAAGCATTTCACCCCTGTGCCAGGTGGGGGTAATGTGGGAGGCACAGGGCTCCAGCTTGTGGGACCATGCCCTGTCAGTAGAGGCAGGTCACTGGGAAAAGGTTACAGAGAACAATAGGACATTTGTCCCTCTCAGTGGTGGGCATCTCATTCCCTGGGGTTTGGTCCATCTGAGGGTGGAGCTGCCTACTCAGTTTGTAATTCAGTGCAAGGACACGGTGGCTGATTGATGGATGTGTCGTGTGAAGTGACTCCCTGGCACAGCAGGAGACCAGGCTTGGTGCAGGGGGGATCCTCCAGTGCTACAGCCAGAGACATGAGAGATCAGGCCCCAGGGAGCCTGGTGAGCCTCAACAGGGTCAGTGTGGTGGACTGAGAGCCAGCAGAATGTTTGTTCATCAGATGTTATGTATGGAAAATGAGCAGATCTGGGTTCAGAAACAGAATTTCATCCAGCTGGATGGCCCTTGCAGGCTGGAGTTAACCTTGTGTAAATGGACCATCACTTACACTTTCACACTGAAGTGGGACTTCTGAGATTGAGGATAGCTTGCTGACAGAAGGTGTGTGAAATCTCGTGCTACTGAAACCAGTTTCCTTCTTCAGCTATTTCTCAGTGCTGTTTGTCTCCCACCTTTAAAAAGCTTTACATTTGCTGGGGGGAATATTGCATTATAAAATGGTGTCTGCTATGTTCTGTGACTGCTCTGGTTGCCTGTAGCCAGCCTGCCCTTCCAGAAAGCTTGGGATAAGCTGCCAGGAGTTCTTTTCCTTGTGTGGTACTGCTCTGATTTTCTTTCCTTCTGCAAGCCTATGGATGGTGCTGCTAATTCACTTATGACATTAACCTGGCCAGAGGCTGTCCCACTCCTTGCTCATGAAGGCAGAGTAAGAAGATTAAACTCTTGAGGTTAAATGAGTGACCTGGCAGTTCTGCTCAGCATTTCTGTCTTGCTCTGTGGTGAATGGATGGTGGTTGGCCTTTATGCAGATGATTAGAAGAAAGCGGTTAGAAAAAAAGCTTGCATTAAGGCCAGCTGCTATTTTTGGTCTGTGTGATGAGAGAAATACTCACTTGGCCATTGTGCCTGCCCTCCACTCCTCTCCAGCTGGAGGACAGAGGGAAGAGGGACAAGCAGAGCCACAGTGGTTTTCTCACCCACTCCCAGCACCTGCAAGTCCCACAGATTCTCTGTGATGAGAAATATCCTTGTGGTTGAGCCCCCGGTCCTGCTGCATTGTGCTGGTGTCCCTGCCCTGTGGTGCCAGACTGCACTTCTGGGTTTGGAAGCCTTGAATCCCTCTAGTGACTCACTCCAGTGGCCTCAGCACCGTCCTGAAGACGCAGCTCAGCCCCCTCATTGCTGTTCTGGGGAAGCATCTCCTCGTGGTCAGCCCTGAGCTTACTCTGTGCTGTGACGTTTGCACTGCAGTGAGCTGGCTGCAGGATGTCTCTGCCTCCATCTCCCTGACCTCATGGGAGAGAGGGGCTGGAGCAGCACAAACTTGGACAAAAAGAGGCACCTGGTTCTGCTCTTACTGAAATTTAGGACATATGTGCTGTAACTTTAACATTGGCTTTATCAATGTAAGGGTTGTTTGCATTTTAACTTGAAAGCTAAATACACTTCAGAGCTAAACTCACTGACTTTAGGTAAATTTTTACACACCCTGGTACTGCCCAGAGGCTTTCTTTCACACACCTCTTGCACTGCTGCATAAATAACCACACAGACATGAGTGTGGTCTCAGGGACACACACCAAGGGCTTCCCCTTTGCTTTGGGGACAGGAAAGAGATGTCACGCTCATCTCCCATTGCCTCAAAGTTACTTTGCTATGAGATAAACAAATCTTTGCTAGAGGAAATAATTTTCTCAAAGTTACAAAAGACTTCCTTAAAATGTGCATCCCACTGATTTCTTATGCTCTTGGGTGCTCAGAGATGGAAGGGCTTAACTCAAATCCCAAGTGGAAAGATTGTTGGTGGGAAGCACTTTGCAGTGTGTTGGTTTTTAAGAGGTGCAATAAACCACTGTAATGGTGTGCCAATCCTTCAAACTGTTCCATGGGATGAGGACAGATATTGCATCCGTGATCTGGGCTCTAATCTCTCTGACAGCATTTCACCCAGACATGCTTACCACAACTAAGAGTTATGATTTTTTAATAGGCATTATTCATAATTTAAAGATGTAGCTTAAAGACATTACAGACTGCTGCCAGAGCTGTGATGTATGATCTGCAGAGGTTTACCCCCCATTAGGTATGACTGCAGAAGTGACTTAAACCTCCTCTCTCAGTTAAACAATTCTTTAAATGTCATCACTGTTTACAGTATTAGCAGAGCACTCAGCAGTGATGATCTGTGCTCTGACAGCCTGGGAGCCCTTACAAGCAGCCAGCAGATTTACACTTTGCTGAAAACTGGCTCATTATCTCCAGGAGCAAAATTCCTCTCATAAGTAGTCTGGTGCGCTCAAGCTGCAAAGGGAATTTGTATGGACTGCAATAAAATCTACTTCCTGAACACTCTCCTAGGTGTTTTGGCACTGATTTGTTCTCCTTCCACCAGGGCACAGGTGGCAGCCAGAGGCTCTGGGGTGTGGTGCAGGCTGGAGAGCTGCAGTGGGATGGGCTCATGGCCACTGGTGAGCTCATGGGTACTACAGGAGTGTCACAGAGAAAAGGACTCAGTGTCACCACAGCAAAGCAGGGCCACTGTCCATCTGCTTAATGGCTCTGCACAAATGGGGTGCTCCAGGCACCTCCCAGCAGCCTTGCTTTCAGCTGCTATGGCCAGCCTGCATTTCTAACAGGGTTTCTCCTAATCCTGACTGGCTTCAGCTGGGAAACATGCCATGCTACATCATCTCCACACACGAGGCTGTCAAATGCTAAAACTGTTATTCTCGTTACACAAATAATTGTTCAAATTTCACTATATCCTTCCCTGGATGTCCATTCAGAGTGCTGAGTTCTTTGGTCTAATTATGTGTTAGATGAAAGTTTTTCCTTCCATCAGCTCTGTGTTTTGCTGTTTTTCATGTCATTGATTGCTTGTGTGCTCTGAGATGGGAAGGATAGGAGCTCCTGATCTGCCTACTCTCTGTTCTTCCTTATCTGCTGTGCTTCAGGTTTGTTCTTTCTCTTCTGTTGTTTGTCTCCTTTTTTTTTTTTCCCACGAGTTCCTGTACTGGAATAAAAGCAGGCAGCAGAAAATGCAAGAGAGGGAAGATCACTGCTGTTTATTAGAAGAGCTAAAGTCTGTCAAGCATCAGCCACAAAGTGGTTTCCTGTGTATTTGAGGTTAACACAACTCAGTTGGAAGGGTTTTTTCCAGTGAGATCCATTGCTTCTGGTTAGACCTGGCCTCTTCCAGTCTCCAGATGCTGAAACACCTTCCACTCCCTTTTGTCACAGAAGATCTGCTGCTATGCCTTTTCCTGCTGGGACAAGGAGGTGGCAGAAAGCACTGTGGCAGTGAGGCTGGCTGGGTACAGCAGGAGCAGCCCATGAGAAGCAGAGTCCTGCCCTTCTTGCAAACGACTGCTGGACATGGCACTGCCCCTGCCCAGCCCAGAGCAGTGCTGGTGTTCCTCCAGCTCTGGTGCCAGGGCAAATGTTTGGTTCCTGCTAGGCTGCTCAGTGCTCCTGCTAATGGGTTTGTGTGTGGAGGAGAAGACAGGTCCCAGCAATCATGCCTGGCTGAGTACCACAGGCAGGCCCAAAAGCCCTCAGAGAACCCCAGGGTGGGAAACCTATCACCCAAGCAATTCAAAGTGGCATTAGCAGCTCTTGGAAAAGTCTGAGAGAAGCTAGAAATGCCTCTGTCTTTCCACTAACACCATGAAACAGTCACTGATGGTTGCACAGCTTGGGTGCATTGCAAACACAGCTCTCTTTGGCTGCTGTGCTGTGCTGGGGAGAGCCGTGACCCTAAGTCCACCTTTCTGAAACAAAGCAGCACTGCACTGTGAATGACTGGAAATTTTTCCTTGTCCTTTTTTTCTGTGTGCTTGTGGGTGTACAGCACCAGAACCTTACAGCAGCTATCATCCATTTACCAGCAAGTAGCTGCTGCTAAGGCCAGAATAGATGGAGCAATGTTGGATACTTGCAGAGAAGAGCTGGCCCTTGGCTCTGTTGTTTGTAGCACAATGCTTTTCATTCAACAAGGAAGGCACAAACCAGTTATAGTTCAGCTAATCTTACTAATCTTCTTTTAATTCATCTGTTTCAATGGAAGTTCATTTCCACTTGCACAATCAGCCTGGCAAAGGCAGATACTCCTGCAGAAAGAGATCACCCCAACAGAAAAACTGCTCTTGAGATCAAGCCTGAGAGACATGAGACAAACAAGCAAACCAGATGTACAGAGGTAACAAAAAAAGAAATTGAAGAACAGTTTATGCTGCTGTCTCTCCGAAGTTTGCTGAGCTGTTTTGCACGTGTGATTAATGTTGCAGTGGCACCTGCTGCTGCCAACAAGAGCCAACATCTCATCAGGACTGCTAGGGCCCCAGCCTGACTCTGTATGTGCTGGAAACCAGCAGGAGATGGAGATGGCTGCTGGGAGTCCCTGGAGGTGACCACAGAAGCCAGGTGCTTTCAGTTCAGCTGTTTCCAGTGAGCCTCTTTTAGGCTGTACCTCCCTAGCTGCAGGTGGAGCTGGTCCTGGGACTGCCTGTGTCATCTGATTAACTCCCACTGGGTAGCTGGAAGTGTCCTGCAATAGCTATGTTGTTTTTACTGAAAACTTGAGCAATGTTTCTACTTTAAACGCAGGAACATAACAAAATCCTTTCTAGGTCTGTGGAAAGGATTTGGAACTTAATGCCCAGTTAGGGCAGATTTTAACACAAGATTTAAAAGCTTAGAAACAGCATTAGAAGAAGGAGGGAGCTTTAGAGCTTTGCCTTAGGGACAGGACATATTTCACAGACACAGTCTCTAAAGACCCATACAAAGTCTGGGAGATACTGATGGCAGTGGTGGACTCCCACTGAGCTCAGAGCAATCAGATTTTTGCCATTAATTTCTCTGTAGACATTTACAGAGCACAGCTAGTAATGTGATAATGGACTCTGCTACAGCTCTGCAAAGAGTGAAACCAGAGTGGAGTAAAATTAGAGATTTCTCAATAACAGCAAATACTCTGAATTGTGAAGGTGCTATAGATATTGCAGAAACATTTGGTAACTAATTGGCCAGAGTACTTGTGGATACTTTTAGCATTTTCCTCTGTTAGAAATTGAAGTGAAAAGGCCAAGGCTGATGCAGTTATAATCCCATTTCTGTATTTATTCTGTTACATGACCTCGGGCAAGAGCTGATCAGCCAATTCCTGACTGTGTGTGCATTGCAAAGCATCATCTCTTGCTCAGCCAGCACCTCTTAGACATTTCCTGGGGTCAGTGTGGACTGCAGCACTGTGCTCAGGCAGACCAGCAGCAGGCCTGAGCACCTCCTGGGCTGCTGTGTACCCTTTGCAGCAGCCCCCCAGACTCCCAGATTTCCTCACTGCCAGCACGGGCACACAGGCAGTGGTGTGGCTGGTGAGGGTGGGATGCAGGGAGCCCATGCTGAAATGGGAGCAGCACTGGGGGTCCTAAGGCATGGCTGAGCAGAGATTTTACTCCTGGGGGACATGGGGGACCACGGCTGGAAAAGTTGGCTCCGTAGTGCAGGAGCTCATCCCATGGGTTTGGTTTAATCTTGGGTGTCACAAAGGAATCAGCCATGGGAAAACCTCCAGATTTTTCTGGAAAGCCTCCAGCTATCTGTCTTTAAAGATAACACAGCCTCTTTCCTCTTTGCTGGCTTATGTTTGCTACATTGCAGGCTTGGCTTTCTAAAAGCAGGTGAGGAAGACAGGGACCAGTATGGGTCTGGCAGAGCAGGAGCAGATGTAAAACTTTCCAGGTCAGGGTCCCTCTGGTAGCCCTGGCACACTTGTCACCAAAGTGCTGTGTGCCCTGCTCCAGTGAGAGGGGATTCAGCTCTGGGCTTGGAGGAGCTGATGAAGTGCCCAGGAAAGGGTGAACTCCCCCAAAGGAGTGAACTCACCTAAAGGGGCCTTGGACAAGAGTGGAGAAGGGGAGGGATGTGTTCCCCTTTGGTGGACCCAAAGCTCCAGCTGGTTGTTCCTCTGGCCCTGTGATGATGCAGGAGATGTTTCACCAGAAAATCCTTTAGGAATTGCTTCATCTGACAGCTACACTCACACACACAGATACCTTCAAGTGCTGTTAGCATTGGGTTAGACTCAAGAACATTCTCTGCAGATGCAGTAACCTGATTCTGTGATTCATTTATCTCATGACTCGGTGTTAGCATCAGAGCTGCAGCAATTTCAGGTTTAAGGAGGAACCACCTTGCAAGTAAAAGAATAATTTACATTGAAGTACCTAACTGGTATCTCAATATTTTAATATCTCCACTTACAATTGCATTTTGTGTTAGAGATTGTTATGTGGGGTCACTAATGACGCTGTCTTCCTTCCCCTTGGAGCTTTCTGCAATGGGCAGAAAACCATGCTGCAATCAGAGGGCTGGTCTCTGCAAATTACTTGCTAAATTGAACTGGATTCTTGAAATTAACTTTAAAAGTCAGTTTAACTGCTCTCCCAGTACTGCAAAGTTGAAAATTATATCAAATTTTAAATTACTTGTGAAGAAAGCAAACTGACTAGTTCTGGGGAACAGAACTATGGCTTTTATATCCTATTATCAGTAATGGTCCCTTATAGACTTTTCTGGAATAACAGTACTTCCCTGGATGGGAGGATACTTTATTCTTGACGCAGAATATTTTGCATCGGACTGTAGTTGTGTCTCAACACATTTATATGATATTTAATTCTCTGCTAATTCTCTTGCCAGAAGGAATGCAGAAAGACTCTTACAGACCCTATCAGCCACAGAAATGCTGAAAAGAAGATCCTATTTTCTGCTTTCTAGCTTAAAAGAGGAGAATGAAATTTTCTTTTCTTGAAACAAGATTTTTTTTTCCTGAAAAATGAAAGTCCCCTTTGAGTAAAGCAGTCTGCAGATTCCTGAACATGTAAAAAACCCTTAGAAGCTAAAGATTTCTCAATAACAGCAAATACTCTGAATTGTGAAAGTGCTATAGATATTGCAGATATATTCTCAAAAGGGAACATAGTTCATTTTATGTTCAGATGATTCTTACCTTCAGTTTGTTCTTCATTTTTATAGAAGAGTTTTAAAAACAACTTCAAGAGCTGTATAAAAATTTGTGTTGTGTGAAATGGAGTGTTTGGGGTTCGGTAATGTTTGGATTCATATCAGTGTTGGAGAAAATGTACCATGGATAGACTATGAGTGTGTCTGTCCTTACATGGCCCCAGCCACCACCCCCTGTGTTCCCCAGGTTTGAGGATCAGGCTGATGAGGAAAAAACCCTTCAGAGCCTGCCCAAAGACGGTGGCCTGTGGCAGGGGAGGGCAGAGGAGCTCTGCCCAGCACAGCTGGGAGCAGCTCTGTCCCTTAGGAGGGCTCCCCCCTGCACCACACCCAGGGGAGGCTCCCCAGCCAAGGCCCAGGTTTATCCTGAGAGAGCCCAGCTCCTGGGGGCTGCAGGGCACTGGGGAGCTGTGCCCTGCCCGTTTCCAGAAGGTTATAAATGCTCAGTGGGTGGGTTTCAAGGAGGAACATGAGCGTGCTCCTGTGGGGCCCCTGGGAAACAGCGCTGCATCTTCACAGAGACCTTGGACATTTTCTCTTTGTCTCTCCTCTTCCTTGAGCTGGGGAAGGTGGTCCTGTCACAGCTGTGTTCCCATACCCTGTCAGTCCTCTACTGCCTGCTGCTCTCTGGGGCAGAGAGGTTCTGCTGGGCAGCGAGTGGTGCTCTCCAGAGATCCTGGGTGCCATGGAATTGTCACACACTCAAACAGGACATAGACATGGGAGATCATTTTTCTCCATGAAATTCTTGGTCAAGATGGCCAAACCCTTGTACCCTTACTGCAGAGCTGCAGTACGTTACCCCAGTACACAATGTGGCTATTTATAAGGAAAAGCCAACCCCAATGTTTTCTCAGCTTTGCCAAGGCACAGCAGCTTGGAAAGATGAGCTGTTTAAATGTAGATGCCCAGTTTTAGGCAGCCAAATTGTTTCAGAATTCCAAAGGTCATAATATTTTTAGGAAAACAGCATCCCTGGCTTTAGTTTCTTTTGCCAGAAAATGGATAAGTAACAGAAGCACTGATGAGCCAAGGCTGGTGCCTTCCTTGTGAGAGAGTCAATCTGAAGACCTGTCTTCTGCTGCCCAAGTCAGATCTGGTGGCAGAAATGGTCCCCCACACCTCATTTCTAACCTATGAATGTGGAGCAGGGTCCTGCTTGCTCTCCTTCCACATTTTTTTCCTGTCTATAGCAATAGCAGCACTAAAGCACCTGCTGCTTTGTGCCTTTGTTATACAGGGGGTTATCACTGCAGTGCCTGTGCTCACCCAGCAAGGCTTTATAAAGTAGCACACTCCTTCTTCTTTGGCTTTTGAAAGATGTAAAGTAAAAAGGTCAAGCTATAAATCCAACTTTGTACTCATAGGATACGTGGGAGGACAAATAAGCATATCTTGTCAGGCAAATGACTCTTTAAATTGTTCCCCTCTCCACACATAGAAAGTCTCAGCTACTGAAATGTACAGCTCAATAGGTAAAACGTGCACCTAGCCTAGAATAGCAGTACATCTATTTTCAGGTGCCACAAAACACATGTTCATCAAGAAGACTATTAAAAAATTCATTTCCTAAGGACATCAGCACTAGGCTATTGAGGAGATCAAGTACTGGTAATGAATTTCACAGGCAGAAAAGTGTGCTCTATAAAAAGGTGAGCTATAAGCAAAGTCATTTCCTTAGGAAAAAGGCAAATGTCTCAATGGTCTTGGCATAGGATAACTACATTCTACTTTATCTTTGCAGTTTAATATGTAAAGTGTGTATTTTTAAAAGGTCACTTCCTTTTTATATTTATAGAACAGTCTGCTGCTGCTTTGGGCTGCTTCTTTGGAGAGGTGCTATAGGGTAGGAGTTAATTTTAAAAAATACCTGAGCCAAAGGTGAAGTCACACTTTTTTTCCCATTCTAGATATTTAAGCTGTAGGAGCTGGTCTGTAAGAACTTTATCCACAATGAAATAGATTCAAAATTTATAAAGAAGGTGATTAAGCTGGGCTTACTGACTCATGCACTAAGTCAGGAGGATGGCAAATGAAAGAAAAGGAAATTACACAACCTGACTAACAAATGAGTTAGCCAAGGAAGTAACCACAGAGGTGTCAGCTCAAAGTCAGAAGGCTCCCAAAGGCTGAGGCTGCCCAGGGGAATGCTGATCTTCAGGCAGTCTCCAGCCCCATTTTCCCCAGACAATTCCATTATTCTGCAGCATGGCCAGGCTCCCAATTATCATTTGTCTTCGCCATGGCACACAGTGGTAGTGAGTGACAGGGATGGGAGGCCTCCCCAGCCTCATTCATCACCTGCCTTTGGAGAGCACTTCAGTGAGCATCCAGTATTAAGTTAAAAATGTAAATGTTGCCTTTAGCAGGGTTAATGAAATAAAGCTAATCACATTTCCTGGCTGCCTACTTGTGAATCAGATGGATGGGAAAAGGTGTTTGAGCAAGTATTGATTTTACTGATTGCACCTCAAAATTTTCTTGGAAGATTGTTGTCAAAATATTGTACCTCAGGAACTTGGCCTGCCTGCCACAATTTATCTTAGCATATTTTTTGATATCCAAATTACATACCATCCCTTTTGTCCTCATATCTGTGCCTGAATAGTTTTCTTATTTTTCAGAGTTGATACTTCAGCCTGTTTGGAAGGCTGGTGGGGAGAGCTGAGGGGGATCTATAAATAGCTTCCCAGTTTGGAGCCAAGAGATTTGGAGTCTGATGTGGCCATCTATGCATGAAGCAGAGATCAGCTCCACAGAGGGCATATTGCTCTAACCTGAAAGGAACTTCATGGCCACAGCAGCACTGAAGAAAACCAGAGCTGCTCTGTGGCTTCCCCAGCAAAGTGAATTGTTTAACTACACAGTAAAATACATGTGTGAGCTATACATTTGTCACTGTGTCTCCAAGTGTTTGCACTGACTGTCCCCTCTCTGGGGGACATGGGGCTGCCAAGGCAGTGTTAAGCACTGCTCTGTCCATGGTGGAGGATGCTGGGTCCTGCTCCACATCTTCTCTGGGCTGGGAATGAGCTTCAGCTTAAAAACAGCCTCGTTCCGTGGGATATCACAAAATTTCCTGGCACAGAAACAAATAGCACCATGCAGCACAGAGTTGTGTGAAGTTGTTAGATCCATCTGCATTGTGTCAGATATAAATAAGACTGATGCAAAAGGTGTCAAAAGGGGAAGCAGGCAGTAGCTTTGAAATCCCATGCAGCATCAGAAAAGTGCAGTGTGCTGACTCTAAAAGGAGCAAAGGAGGAACAGCACAAAATAAAGCAAAATCAGTCCTTTTGTAATAAGTAAAAAGCAACAAGTAATAAAGTTTGAGGATTTGGCCACCTTCCTTTTTTTTAGTTTTTTACAGTTGTGGTATTCTCAACAATAATTTTCCTTCTAGAATAAAAATATCCATAAACTTTTCCCTGCAGATCCTTTGGATGAACTCGCTCCTTTGTCACAAGGAGGAGGCTCAGGCGTGCAGAAGACAGAACCTCTTGGCATTAGGGGTTCTGTGTCCCAGCCATTCCTAAAAGTTCATGTTTCTGTGGTTGCACCAGCTTCAGACCATACACCCTGAGTGAGGAGAGGACCAGGGGGCTGGCATTTTTAAAATAGAAAGTAGAAAGTAAAAAATACATTCAGGCAAATTTCAGCCAGACTTTGCTTATAGGAAAGCAAAGTCTGAGGCCATGGGTGAACTAAAAGCTCATGAGTTTGCACAGTAACATTTCTCCTGTCTAAATTGCCCAGTAGAATATGGTGGTAGTTGCAGACTTACATACAGAATAAAATTTTCCAATCTGTTTTTTCTCTTAGCCTCTTTCAGAGTGCTAGTCACTATCAAAAAGTTTCTACCTTCTTGCATTAATGTTTGTAAGAAAAAAATCAATTGATAGTGTGTTGGATCTGAGTAAATTTAACCTTGTTGAAAACAGTTTTCCTCTCAGATTATATTTACATCCCAAAACTTACTTGCAGGGATTTAACACATCTCCTCTTGTTAAGCCACATGAATAACAAGCAAGGAATGTTGGGGTTTTCCCCATTTAATGATGTAACTTTGTTTTTACCTTTTTCTATGTGTGTACATGCTGTTCCTGGCCTGGCTCTCACATACTTAACAAGGGAGTACAAGTGCTGGTAGATCTGAGTGGTTTGTTGTGCTGCTGTGACATTTATTTGCAGGTGGCAAAACAAGTAGCCATGGTAAAAATGTGTTTCTTTGCAGAAATGACATGTTGCATCTCATCCAAGCAGTCTCACACCTTCTCTTAGGTCAAAGAGCAGAGTGATAAGTGGGGATGGGAGGTTTCTTTTTGCATTCAGGCCCAAGATATGTACAATGTGAAACTAAATGTTATCTAAAATTTGAGCTAGGAAAAAAGATCCACTTAAAGGAAATACGCTTTTGGAAAGAGTTTTAATGGACAGTAAAGAATGGCCATATGTTTCACCTGGAGATCTCAACAGACAGATGCAGAGCCCTCCTTTCCGTCTGTTGGCATGAGCTTGGGGCAAGAGGGAAATAACCCAAAAAGGCTTTCCCAAGGTGACCCTGAGCAACGTGGAAGGATCCCAGTGTCTCCGGTAGATGAGGTATCCCAGTGGTGGTGACTGCAGGAAGCAGAGCAGTAGGAAAACTGCCCTGATGTGGGTGACCCCCTTGAAAAACATGCTCAAATTTGCATAAACACTTAGCTCTCTTTAAGCATTTAAATGGAGTGGCACAAAAGGCACCCCAGTGCTACACCAGATGAGATTTACCCTAACTTAAGCAAGAAGTCAAACAAATCCATTGGACCCAGATTTGCTGACATAATCAGGGAGACACAAAGGTGGTATAAACCTCATTATTTCTTTTAGATCCTGTCTTGGATCCTGCTTATCCAGCCCAGAGGACCTGGAGGCTTTGTGGCACTCTCACCACGGCATTCCATGAAAGCCTGGCTTCTGTGCCAGGATAAAGCATGGGGCTCTGCTTTCAGACTGATGCCAGGAAGGGTTTTGGGAAGCATGTCACTGAGCAGCAATTGTAGGAGCTGGGCAGTTGCCAAACAACCCCTTTTTGAGGTCTGCTTCCCCAGGTGTGTAGGACCTGCCTTGCTCATGGTCTGCAGGATTTTATCTCAGCACAGGAAGGCAGAGCTCTCTCTGCATGTTGCACCATGTCATTACACGGCAGGTCTGCTGAGTGGCTGTGGGGAACTTCTAAAATAATTGTGCCATAGTTATTCACCAGGGTACATTGCATTTGGAATCAGAGGTCACTTTTCTTTCTTTACAAGGGAAAACATTGTGAGTGAGCCCGTAATTCTGAGTACACTAATTCCATGACATTTGCAGATACCAAGTGGTTTCCTGGAATAACAGCCTCTCTCAAGAGAAACGTCAAATGCATTTAATCAGCCACATTTAGAGCTCTGCTACATCTGCAAATGAATTATTAATGATCTCAAATGCTTTTGAATGATCCAAAAGTCAGGAATAACATGGCTCTTCAGCTAATCAGCTCTGATTCAGGGCTTCTCCTTCCTACTTTTTGCACTAGAGGCTCTGCACCTGCCTGCTGCTGCTAACTGGAGTTCCTGTAGCTCACATGAACCTCTCTGGAGGTGCCTGGGTAGCTGAACAAATGCAAAGTGCAGCTGACATCCAGCTGTGTGTGTATGGATTCAGGCATCACGTAGTAAATGCTCAGTGCTGTGCATCCTGAGGGGAGGCGTGGGATGCTCCAGGGAATGCTGCTCCCACACAGCAGCCACCCCTGCACATCCCTAGGCCACAGAAATCCTCTGCTCCCGTGGTGCCATGTGTGACCCAACTAATGGAAGATGGGGCTGGCTCAGGTGTGTCTGGAGGTGCAGGTTTGAATCATGAATGTTGTCCTTAGTCACAGCAAGAATGGCAGAATGAAGCTGTGAGACAAAGCACAGCTCAGGGTGCCTCTGCTCCAGCCTTGGCTCCCCTCTGTCATGTTAAGAAAATCATGGCTTATGTCACTTCTGCAAAACAAGTGTCTTGTAAGTGCTTTGGGAAACAGCTACAACTGTCACATTACATGCAACTCAACCCCCTTCCACTGCACTGTGGAAATACCCTTTTAGAGGATAATAATTGCTACAATCTCATTTCTCCAGTCGAGGTAATTTGGTTACATTAATTTTTGAATCAACAAGTGTTCTCATTTAAGAGCTCCAGCTGACAAAATAATGGAACCATCAAGAGGCAGATGTAAACAAAGCACTTGCAGTAGCATATGAATTAATGAAAAAAACAAAACAGCATTAACTCTTATAAGTACTAATACAATGAATTCCAGGGTATGTACAAAGAAGAACTACCTGAGATCCTGAGGAAGATGTTTGGTAGCTTGTTGCATTCAGACCAGATGCAGAATTTCTGTTCAATCTGTGTGTTGGGGAGGACCTTAAATATGAGGACACAATGAAGCAATTTTTAAGAGTAAGATTTGAGCAGAAACATTTTCTTTGCTGGACAAAAGCCACTGACACACAGAGAGTATAAACCAGCTGCATCTGGGATGTTGTCAAATCATAGCACGAAAGAGGAATTAAAAATCTGCTCCTCACTTTGCCTGAGTAAAAATTGCAGGGTGGTCACTTTATTTTGTATATAATTATAATGATAAGCTTGATAATGTATCTGTTATGGATTATGCATTCTGTGTGCATTATTAACAACATGACTGTTTGTCCCACTGCACCCATAAGGAAAACACAAACCACAGACAAATGAAAGCAGAAGCAGCCCTGGCTATTAAGAACAATTAAGCACTACACAGCCTCTCTGCAGGGGGAGGCTCTGGAGTGGTTTAATGGAGCAGATCTCATGATGGGATGTACATTTGGATGATGCTGTCTTGCATATTCAGGTACAACTATCACTCTTCTGTGGGAGCCTTGGTTGCATAGCAAGAGGCAGCTATAGCTACCAAGAGAGTGCTGCCTATTTAATATTTTCTCATTTCATTTAATTTCAATATAGAGTTGGAGATGAGTTTGTTAGAAACAAAGCGCTTGATAGGGAGATTAGTTGTCTACTTTCTGTGGCTTGAAGAGGAAAAATGTTTTAGCTTGAAATGAGCCTGAAGCTTCCATATAGTTCTGTTAGGAGAAGAGTAATTCTGTTATTTCAAGCACAATATCCCTTTTCTTGTTTGTGAAGATGAACCACAAAGTCCCTAGTGGCTTGTACACACCATGAGTGAGGTGGTCTTCTAAAAAGTGATGTAGTTACTCATGCCAAGATTTGGATTCTCCAAAGCTTATTTCCTCTTCTACACAGTGTCTGACAGCATCTGTCCTTTTATGTGTAGGTTTGTACTGCTGGTTTCTTAGACCCAAAATCATTCTGGCACCCAAAATTTTCACTGAACTCTCCCTGAATAAGACCCTGGAGGCAGCCAAACAGCTCCCCAGGGCTTTGGTCATCTCGGGAGCCTGGGTAGCCCAGGGCAAAGGAGTGCTGCAGTCTGTGGCAGGAGGGGAAGGATGCTGAGGAACTCCCACCTGTCATGCATCACCATGTGTGACATCTCTTCCAGGTCCTACAAACACCTGGAAATTGGATATTTTGCCTGGTATGTGTTCAAGGAATAATGGCTGGAACAGGGGCTGAGCTCCTGTTAGCTGTGATTGCTCAGGGTGATGGTGACACTGAAGATGAAGTTTTATTTCTGCAGCCTTTGTACTTCATTAGACACTGCCTTGCCAAAAATCATCCCCACCCCACTTAGCCCAGATGAGCTGCTGAAGAATACCACAGGGAAAACCACTTTTAAACTATAATCCTGGAAATGAGCTGTCCCAGTGAAAACCATGTCTGACTCACAGAGTTATGCAAGCACATTTCCTTCTGTAAAGGAGCCAGAACCTTTCCAGACCATCTACTGCTGCTCATAACAGGAGCTCAAGAGACACTGCAAGTGTCCAGAGAGTGTGCTGGATAATAAAGGTTCTCTGTGTATTTATGTGACCTGTAATGGTCGTTTCATGAAAAAGGAAACAATATTTTTATCATACAAAGCAATGCTGTTCCCCACAGGGGAGTTCTCTGTCTGCCCTGCCTTGGAGCCTGGCTCTTTCTTTGTGGTTGTCATTGTGAGAGGTGGGGGGGGACTCCTCTGCAGAGCTTCCCAGCTGCTCCAGCAGAGCTTCCCAGAGCTCACAGATGAAGGTTCCATTTTGCATTCTTTCAGAGCTTCATCACTGAGTCTGTCTCAGCTGGACAGATCATTTATTTTTCCTCCTGCTGCCAAGAGGCACTGATATATCTCTTAATTATGTGAGGCCCAATTTTCAGTTGTAGCTAATGCAGTTATTACACTGATTGACTTCAGCAAGCTCTTTTGGTACCCCCTGCCCTTAAGGGTAATACCAGTCGATGTTCTTATGGCCCAGAAAACCACAAGTTTATGCTAACAACTTAATTTGCAGGAAAAATAATGTATTTCAGAAGAGCCATCTGTAGAAGTAAAAATATGTTTCCAATTAGTATGACTTTATCAACTGTCACAAAAAACACAGTCGATTGTCCAGAAATAATTTATTCATCAACAATAAAACACTGAATAGAAAAAGCCTTGTAAATAAAACTNAGACGTGATACAGCCAGTGCCTTCTGCTTCTCAGCTGCCACAGGCTGGGAGGAGGGACTTTATAAACCCGACTTGCACCTCGGGGATGGGTGAAAATGATCCTCACCCCGGGTGGGTGGATGACGCTGACCCACACCTTGAGTGGGTGAATGAAGCTGACCCACACCTCGGGGGGTGGGTGCAGGCCAAACCAGCAGCCGGGACACACGCCCAGGGCTGTGGGGCAGGAACAAAGCTGGGGCACAAAGGGGCTGGAGGTGGGTGTGAGCCCAGCTATGAGGAAGACCCTGCACCCCAGGGTCAGCGTGAGTGTGTGTGTGTGCCTGGCTGTGCCCGTGCCTTGGCAGGAGATGGCCTTTCAACAGCTACGGCCAGCAGGGGTTTTTTATGTGTTTTCTTTAGTTCATTGACTGAGCTATTGTGGCACATTTCTGGCTTTGTCACCGGGCAGGGATAATTCATGGCATCCATGGCCTTGTGATCAGGTATAGGAGGCCCTGGAGCTCTGGACCATCTAGAGATGGGTGCTCCTAAGGGAGGGGGCTGAGGGGGCAAGGACACCTTCCATTGTTTGTCTGAGGTAGATGGAAACACTGAAGCACTTTGGGGAAAGACAAGAGAGAAGGTTCCTCCTGCCCCTGTGTGCTCTGGCTCTGCCAGTGGCTGTGGCATGAGACAGGGGCCAGGCTGGCTCCTCTGGATGGGGATGGAGCCAGAGAGGGACTACCTATCCCTGGCACCACTGCCAGGCTCTGCTGAAAAGGCCCTCACGGTTTTGCCTCCATTCTCAGCACTCAAAAAGGGCAGCACTTGCATGCCTGAATCAGTGGGGTGAGTAAATACCACCGTGCCATAAATCACAAAGCACAAGCTGTAACACATGGCTTCAGCTGGTGCTCAGAGTTTTAGCTTGTGCCTTCTGCTTCCTTTCTATTACAGAAAGGTTGTTTTACTTTGGCTTTTAAATAAGGATTCCTTTTTCCCAAAAATAAATCTTTCCTGACAATTTTGACCTTTTACAGCACAAAATGCAAAAAAACCTAGGATGAATGTACCTTCCAAGTCAATAAACATTACAAAATTAAATTTTTGTAAGAACAGTAAGCTAGAAATAATTGTAGCCATGAACAGACAACAAGACAATCTCCACATTTGCTGTAATTGACATGGAGATCTGGAAACAGAGATCTGGTTTCACCTCATGTTATTTTATGAATAAAATACAGTATCAGTTTTTGTGCTGAAACTCTTCAGCAGAAGCTTTATTCTGGCCCCAGATTCCATCCAACTCACTCACTTTTATTACCAGACCCAGGAAGAAAAGAGCCAAATAAAATATTTCATTAAGGCCCATGATAGCAACCCCGAAGAGGAGAAACAGGAAAGAAAGGCATGGCTGCAGTAAGGAGAGGGCAAGGTCCAAGTGCCCTCTGAGCAGCTGGGAACTGTATTGCTGAACACCACATCCCCTTCAACAAGGTTCTGAATGCCCACAAAGCACAGCTCTGCAGACATTGCTATTGCTAATGCACCTCAGTCCATGGACAGAATGCTCAATGTAATCAAAACCAGCAAACAAAATAATAACAAAAAACACTCAGGAAAAAAATTACTCAATTCAGACTTGCAGGAAGTTCCGTGTGCTGCTGCAGATGTTTCCAACAGGCTCTTGTGCATTCTGTCACCAAATGACTGATAGTTATGGAGCAAATTCTTTCCCATGAAATCATCCTGCTGGACCCCCTCCATCTATCCCTGATCTTCCACATTAGAGTGTATTTCACACAACCCAAATTATTTGGCACATGAGCGAGATTCCATCCCCCTTAACCACCCTTAACCTGAGATTTACAGCATATAAAGTCAGGCAGACACTTAGCTTAGGTCTCTGCTGTGGCTATTCTGGGTTCAGTGGATAAAATTTTCCAAAGGCTCTCTACAATCCATCTGTCAATTTTACTCCATATCAAAAAGTGTTGCCTGGACTTTGTGCTTACGATTGATTGCATCCACACAGCCCTATAAGGAGGGCCTTACTGAATGTACTTTTTTTGGTCATATTGAATGTACAGCATTCTTTTCCTCAGAATGAGTCATGCAACAGAAAATTGGATCTGTTCTGTCATCAGAAGTTCCATGGCATTTTATGCAAGAGTAAGATCACATCACAGCATCTCTGAATTTTAGAAAATGGCATTAAAATTAGCTCAATGTCAACTGCTTAAGCAAAGGAGCTTGGTAATCTTGTTTTTCTGAGTGAATTTTGACCATGTTGCATGCTTTTGTGGATCCTGGGAACAGCCCAGCTCTATCTGCACTGATTTCTCTGAACAGCTTGCCTTGTCACATGCTCTGCCTTCCCTAGTCATGCATCATGAGAAGATAAAAGTTAATCAATCAACCCTGCACCTTGCAGCAAAAGGCTTTTACTTCACTTCATGCAAGAAAGAGGGCATGGAGTTGGGACGGGAACTTCACTGCAGCAAACAGAGTCAAGAGGGTTCCAGCCCACTCTGTTTTGTCATACCCTAGCTGGAATGTCATCATCCCTAAGGTCAGTGGGAGAAGTCAGGGAACTTGTCTTGAGGAGGAAGCGTGGCCTGGCAGGGGCCTGGGGGTCACTGTCCTTGTGCCCAGGCCCCAGGACACACCAGCACCACTGGGATGATGGTGGCCAGAACAACCATGGCTCATGGACCGTGGCCTCCCACCACACCTGCCCAGGAGAGGATGGAACAATGATCTTGCTGGAATGACCATTCCAGCAGCAACACAGAGGCAGCACATTTGTCTGGCTGCTGTGGCCCTTTTCTAAACACCAGAATGGTTTGCAGTTTGTGCAGTTCCTCAGCTCTAGCTCCCTCCTCCTCTAATTGGTGCCACCAAAGATCAGCACTGCTTAAAAATAAAGCAGGGTTGTGTCAATATTGATTATTCCACCCCCCTTCTGTTTCTAGTAGCAACTAAAAATAATTTACAATTCATTACAGACATGACATCTCCTGCAGAATAAATGCCATTGTCACATTTAAAATTCAGTCCATATCTGACTTGAATATCTTCATTTACTCTGTATATAATGAGAAAGAGGAGGTTTTCTTTCCTTAGAAAAAGCTCATCCACCATCACAGATACAGATTCTTTTAAATTATTTTAATTTTAAAATATTTGAGCTCTGCTTGTGTCCAACATCAGACTCATCATTTTCTGCTCATTTTGCATGCTTGAAAGATCAATCACATTTGTATGCAAATATTTTTGACCTCCCTAAATTTAGTGTATAATAAATGGCTCAAATTTCATTTCCAAAGCCATAAGGGGAGGGATAAATCGAGCATTGTAAGGAAAAATAAGGGCTTTGCAGTTTGTAACCACAGTCCTTTAAAATCAGGGATGTCAAGGCAAGCGTCCACAGGCTGTAGATCACTGGGCTTTATTCAACACTGTAATGAGATGAAGCAGATTTAACACCAGCCTGCCCTCCACACCTCCCTAAGGGGACATTTCAGGAACAGGAAAAGCTAAGGAAAAACAAAAAACCAAATCTGGACTTTTATCCAACATTTACAAGTTCAGGATTTCAGGCTGCCTGCTCATAAGAAAAAATAACTCTGCAGAAGAGCCTTAGGCAAAGCTTGGCTGCCACCCCTGTGACACGGGGGAGTGCCCCAGTGGCCAGCAATGGGCAGCTGTGCCTGGCCATGGGAATCACCACTCCTGGCCATGGGAATCACCACTCCTGGCCATGG
>VZTZ01029927.1:30646-81661 GCA_013400955.1 Drymodes brunneopygia | reverse complement strand
GGGTGCAGGCCAAACCAGCAGCCGGGACACACGCCCAGGGCTGTGGGGCAGGAACAAAGCTGGGGCACAAAGGGGCTGGAGGTGGGTGTGAGCCCAGCTATGAGGAAGACCCTGCACCCCAGGGTCAGCGTGAGTGTGTGTGTGTGCCTGGCTGTGCCCGTGCCTTGGCAGGAGATGGCCTTTCAACAGCTACGGCCAGCAGGGGTTTTTTATGTGTTTTCTTTAGTTCATTGACTGAGCTATTGTGGCACATTTCTGGCTTTGTCACCGGGCAGGGATAATTCATGGCATCCATGGCCTTGTGATCAGGTATAGGAGGCCCTGGAGCTCTGGACCATCTAGAGATGGGTGCTCCTAAGGGAGGGGGCTGAGGGGGCAAGGACACCTTCCATTGTTTGTCTGAGGTAGATGGAAACACTGAAGCACTTTGGGGAAAGACAAGAGAGAAGGTTCCTCCTGCCCCTGTGTGCTCTGGCTCTGCCAGTGGCTGTGGCATGAGACAGGGGCCAGGCTGGCTCCTCTGGATGGGGATGGAGCCAGAGAGGGACTACCTATCCCTGGCACCACTGCCAGGCTCTGCTGAAAAGGCCCTCACGGTTTTGCCTCCATTCTCAGCACTCAAAAAGGGCAGCACTTGCATGCCTGAATCAGTGGGGTGAGTAAATACCACCGTGCCATAAATCACAAAGCACAAGCTGTAACACATGGCTTCAGCTGGTGCTCAGAGTTTTAGCTTGTGCCTTCTGCTTCCTTTCTATTACAGAAAGGTTGTTTTACTTTGGCTTTTAAATAAGGATTCCTTTTTCCCAAAAATAAATCTTTCCTGACAATTTTGACCTTTTACAGCACAAAATGCAAAAAAACCTAGGATGAATGTACCTTCCAAGTCAATAAACATTACAAAATTAAATTATTGTAAGAACAGTAAGCTAGAAATAATTGTAGCCATGAACAGACAACAAGACAATCTCCACATTTGCTGTAATTGACATGGAGATCTGGAAACAGAGATCTGGTTTCACCTCATGTTATTTTATGAATAAAATACAGTATCAGTTTTTGTGCTGAAACTCTTCAGCAGAAGCTTTATTCTGGCCCCAGATTCCATCCAACTCACTCACTTTTATTACCAGACCCAGGAAGAAAAGAGCCAAATAAAATATTTCATTAAGGCCCATGATAGCAACCCCGAAGAGGAGAAACAGGAAAGAAAGGCATGGCTGCAGTAAGGAGAGGGCAAGGTCCAAGTGCCCTCTGAGCAGCTGGGAACTGTATTGCTGAACACCACATCCCCTTCAACAAGGTTCTGAATGCCCACAAAGCACAGCTCTGCAGACATTGCTATTGCTAATGCACCTCAGTCCATGGACAGAATGCTCAATGTAATCAAAACCAGCAAACAAAATAATAACAAAAAACACTCAGGAAAAAAATTACTCAATTCAGACTTGCAGGAAGTTCCGTGTGCTGCTGCAGATGTTTCCAACAGGCTCTTGTGCATTCTGTCACCAAATGACTGATAGTTATGGAGCAAATTCTTTCCCATGAAATCATCCTGCTGGACCCCCTCCATCTATCCCTGATCTTCCACATTAGAGTGTATTTCACACAACCCAAATTATTTGGCACATGAGCGAGATTCCATCCCCCTTAACCACCCTTAACCTGAGATTTACAGCATATAAAGTCAGGCAGACACTTAGCTTAGGTCTCTGCTGTGGCTATTCTGGGTTCAGTGGATAAAATTTTCCAAAGGCTCTCTACAATCCATCTGTCAATTTTACTCCATATCAAAAAGTGTTGCCTGGACTTTGTGCTTACGATTGATTGCATCCACACAGCCCTATAAGGAGGGCCTTACTGAATGTACTTTTTTTGGTCATATTGAATGTACAGCATTCTTTTCCTCAGAATGAGTCATGCAACAGAAAATTGGATCTGTTCTGTCATCAGAAGTTCCATGGCATTTTATGCAAGAGTAAGATCACATCACAGCATCTCTGAATTTTAGAAAATTGCATTAAAATTAGCTCAATGTCAACTGCTTAAGCAAAGGAGCTTGGTAATCTTGTTTTTCTGAGTGAATTTTGACCATGTTGCATGCTTTTGTGGATCCTGGGAACAGCCCAGCTCTATCTGCACTGATTTCTCTGAACAGCTTGCCTTGTCACATGCTCTGCCTTCCCTAGTCATGCATCATGAGAAGATAAAAGTTAATCAATCAACCCTGCACCTTGCAGCAAAAGGCTTTTACTTCACTTCATGCAAGAAAGAGGGCATGGAGTTGGGACGGGAACTTCACTGCAGCAAACAGAGTCAAGAGGGTTCCAGCCCACTCTGTTTTGTCATACCCTAGCTGGAATGTCATCATCCCTAAGGTCAGTGGGAGAAGTCAGGGAACTTGTCTTGAGGAGGAAGCGTGGCCTGGCAGGGGCCTGGGGGTCACTGTCCTTGTGCCCAGGCCCCAGGACACACCAGCACCACTGGGATGATGGTGGCCAGAACAACCATGGCTCATGGACCGTGGCCTCCCACCACACCTGCCCAGGAGAGGATGGAACAATGATCTTGCTGGAATGACCATTCCAGCAGCAACACAGAGGCAGCACATTTGTCTGGCTGCTGTGGCCCTTTTCTAAACACCAGAATGGTTTGCAGTTTGTGCAGTTCCTCAGCTCTAGCTCCCTCCTCCTCTAATTGGTGCCACCAAAGATCAGCACTGCTTAAAAATAAAGCAGGGTTGTGTCAATATTGATTATTCCACCCCCCTTCTGTTTCTAGTAGCAACTAAAAATAATTTACAATTCATTACAGACATGACATCTCCTGCAGAATAAATGCCATTGTCACATTTAAAATTCAGTCCATATCTGACTTGAATATCTTCATTTACTCTGTATATAATGAGAAAGAGGAGGTTTTCTTTCCTTAGAAAAAGCTCATCCACCATCACAGATACAGATTCTTTTAAATTATTTTAATTTTAAAATATTTGAGCTCTGCTTGTGTCCAACATCAGACTCATCATTTTCTGCTCATTTTGCATGCTTGAAAGATCAATCACATTTGTATGCAAATATTTTTGACCTCCCTAAATTTAGTGTATAATAAATGGCTCAAATTTCATTTCCAAAGCCATAAGGGGAGGGATAAATCGAGCATTGTAAGGAAAAATAAGGGCTTTGCAGTTTGTAACCACAGTCCTTTAAAATCAGGGATGTCAAGGCAAGCGTCCACAGGCTGTAGATCACTGGGCTTTATTCAACACTGTAATGAGATGAAGCAGATTTAACACCAGCCTGCCCTCCACACCTCCCTAAGGGGACATTTCAGGAACAGGAAAAGCTAAGGAAAAACAAAAAACCAAATCTGGACTTTTATCCAACATTTACAAGTTCAGGATTTCAGGCTGCCTGCTCATAAGAAAAAATAACTCTGCAGAAGAGCCTTAGGCAAAGCTTGGCTGCCACCCCTGTGACACGGGGGAGTGCCCCAGTGGCCAGCAATGGGCAGCTGTGCCTGGCCATGGGAATCACCACTCCTGGCCATGGAAGCACCACTCCTGGCCATGGAATCACCACTCCCAGCCATGGGAATCACCACTCCTGGCCATGGGAATCACCACTGCCCAGCCATGGCAATCACCCCTCCTGGCCATGGAATCACCACTCCCAGCCATGGGAATCACCACTCCTGGCCATGGGAATCACCACTGCCCAGCCATGGCAATCACCCCTCCTGGCCATGGAATCACCACTCCCAGCCATGGGAATCACCACTCCTGGCCATGGGAATCACCACTGCCCAGCCATGGCAATCACCCCTCCTGGCCATGGAATCACCACTCCTGGCCATGCCNCACCACTCCCAGCCATGGCAATCACCACTCCTGGCCATGGAATCACCACTCCCGGCCATGGCAATCACCACTCCTGGCCATGGCAATCACCACTCCTGGCCATGGCAATCACCACTCCTGGCCATGGCAATCACCACTTCCCGCCCACTGCAGCTCCAAGGCTGGGGTCACCTGAGGCTCAGCTGTGCCAGACCTGTTTAGAGTCCTTCCCCAGAGCTTTGTCACCCCTCAAGTGCCTCTCGTTTTCTCCAGTGACTGCTGGAGGAGCCCAACCCCACTGCCTCACTGCTGCTCCCTGCCCAATGACCTACACTTACTATAGGATGCCTGAAGCTTGGGATAATCAGGCTCCACCCCATAGGAGAGACTCCGTGCTCAGGGCAGGGAATGGGATCTATCAGCTCAGCCAGGGCCAGAGAGACAGAGAAGCCTGTGCTGGAAGGAGCTGCAAAAGCAGCAGATGAATCAACAGGGAAAGAGTTTACTGCTATACTTGTTCCAGTATAGCAGCCTCCAGTTTGAGTTCCCTGCACAAGAATAGCAAAACACCAACGGATTAAGGAATATATTTCTTCTCATAGAACCACCGAATTATTTTTATCTCCAGGCCTCCCACACACAAACTCACATATTTTCTCCTGCGGAGTTTCAAGGCTTTTCACAAGCCTGTGACATCTGCTTACCAACATTCGGTGTAAAAATATCGATATCTGCTCTGCATAGCTGCTCTGAGTGCTACATTTACCAGCCAGTAAAGATCAAGAGTCTCCTGGGAGCTGGCTGGATCAAACTGTCATGATTTCAGCACTGCTTTGCGTCAGACAGCAGAATTTAAAGTCAAAACACAGATAGTTAGGGAGGAAGACAATGTGAAGCCCTGAGTCATACCCTGCTGAGGGTGAGGAGAACAGATTAATAGACAGCAAACATGAATGAAACCGAAGGGCTCATTTAGTCATAAGGCTGCTTCTGAAACCCAAAATAGGATTTATTTTTAGTCGTTGGGCATGAAAAGAGGATTTCTTTGCACTTTGCCAAGGAGAAGTTGAGAAAAGAGTTTTAATTAGCATGGGGCAGGCTCTCCTTTGCCTTGACACCCCGAGGGGCTCAGCTGCAGGGCTGGCTGTGCTCAGGCAGGGGCTGCTGCTCCCGCCCTGCTCTAACAACTCGTCATCCACGGGATGCTGCACAACCCAGCAACTTTCAGCATCACTCAGATCAGAAGAGGCAGCCTTTACTCCAGCCCCAGCCAACTCTTTGCTAAAGTTGAGTCAAAATAGTCCGCTTGTAGCCAGCTGGGGTTTGTTTGAGGAGCTGCAAAGCAACCTCACTGCTGGCTCATGGGGAAAGGAGACAAAGCAACCGTGTCTTGGCAGTTGGAGAAACTGCACAGGTTCACCCCAAATCATTGGAGATTACATAACTGAAACCTTTCAGAGCAACCCTGGCAACAACCAGCAGCAGCCAGCAAAACCGGTTTGTCTCTGCCTTCCCAGTGCATGCCACCTGCTCATGTCAAGACCCTAAGATGGTGTGAGGGTCCAGCCTGGGGTATTGGCCACCTCGGGGTATCTGGGTTAGCCAGAATTGCCCTTCAGTGATGTTTTCTCATGAGAGAACACAAAGGATTTACATGGGAGAGAAAAAGGTTTGCACAACAGTGATCTGTACACACATTTATGTGAGTTTTCATTTTAAATAGAGAGAAGTGCTTTCACAGCTGTGCATAAGATTAGGTCTATCATTTAGTCCTCTGCTAAATCATTCAGCAATTCTCCTCTGCAGAAACTTCATGATCTTGGGGCTAAGTCATTTCTCTTCCTTACTTACATTAAAGCCTCATTAATTTTTACATTAATGACACATAAACATGAAGAAGCTCAGTGATTTTGGATCTCTGTGTCTCTGGCAGAAAAGTGCATTTTGTTATCTGCTGCCTTGTCTGACAACACAGGATAGGGTTCAGAGGAGCAAAACTGCTCCAAATTAACACGTCTGTGCTTCCTCTTTTTTTTTTTTTTTTTGAGAGTCCAACCATTCTCAAAACTTGAGCCAGCATGCTGGCATTACTGCATGTGGGCAAAGGTTCTTCCATCCCCAACAGGTGCTTTAGCAATGGAGAATGTGAGAATTAATGTGTTAAAGCTAGGAGGGCACAAAGCCATGCTCTGCTCCGTGCCATAAAACATTATCACAATTTTCTTGTGCATTGTCCTTGTCAGGGTCATTCATTCCACTGGTTTCATTACAGCCTTTTTGTGGCCATAGGTTTGTCCTTTGCTCAGTACATATGTGCATGAATTCCAACCCTGTTGCTACAGTAATTTATACAGATCTGGGTCAAAATCAAATCTAGTATTTGGTCAAGAATGTGACAAATATAGACAAAATAGACTCAGTGCAAGGCACAGCACAGAAACAGTGTTATAGAATTTCCTCCCACAAGAAGAGAGCAAACAATTTGATCTGTTAGCTCATGTGGACAAGGCAGAACTACTCTTGCCATGACCTTTTTAAAAAATGTATACAAAATAAAAAGTTTAGTCAACAGAATGATGAGTGCATCAAAAAGAGAGCACAAATTCATGTTTTCCCATGTGGTTATGGCCATTAGCATTTGTCACATCAGCATCAAAGCAGAAATCCTGTTGTTTTAGGGTTCAGCTGTGCTGACTTTGAATCTCAGGATACTGACCCAGGGAGAGCTGGCTGGCTTCAATGGCAGCTTCCCAAGTTCAGTGGTTGTGGGATGAAGGCAAGTCCAGAGTCTGGTGCAAAAAGCAGAACAGATGCAGGTTAATCATTCACCCCCCAGTGCTGCGGGCTGCACTCAGGAGTGAGCGCAGAACCAGCTCGGCACACTGACCTACTGACACCCACTCCTGGCTGCTGAGGATTTAATGCCATCAAACAGATGTGCAGGTGGCAGATTCTGGACAGCAGGAGACAGAGAAATGAAACAGTGTGATCTGTGAGCTGCACAATTCCACAATGGGCAAGTGGACTCGGAAAGCAACCACGCTCCAGCCAACCTGGGATGTGGTGGGAGCCAGAGGCTGGGGACAGCTGGGTACTTGGCACAACAAACTGCAAAGATTAAGAGCTCAGTTAATATCTATAATTTGCGTTTTCTTATCACTCCGTCATGAAAAAGTCTCTTGGGGCAGGAAAAAACTGATAGGCAGGCTGCTCTCTTCTCTGGCAAAAGTCAAAATACAAGTGGTGACACTGTTTCCCCAAACAGGCTCCAATCTACAGTACAACTGCTAACACCTCTGCAAGCTGGGAAGAACATCTGTTTGGATGTCCCAACTGTTTTAGATAGCAGTCTCACATCTCTCTCAGCTATCACAGCCTTGACTGGCAAGTAAAATCCATATAATCAAGTGGAAATGCTGTGATTTTCCCCTAAGGCAAATGCTTTGTCTTACATACCTTACTGGTAAGTGCCTGAGATGGGCTGAGTGGCCTTCCCAGCCCTGAGGCTCCTGCTTGGGAGGATACATTTTTAACCAAACTTGTAGTTGGTGCCTTTATTTTGAAGCAGTTCTGCTGCTGTCACTGTGCTGCAAAACATCATCCCAGGTCCACCCCAGCAGCAGCAGAACTGCACACCCCAAAAGCACAGCCCAGGAGCTGCTCACATCCCCAAGGACTCAGTGGCCAACTTCCAAAAAAACACCAGGTATCCTGTCATCTGCTCCTACTGCATTCAGCATGATGCTGCATCTCACAGAACTGTTCTTCTCTCCCAAAATAAATGGTCTGAAATTCAAGGCAAAAGTGATGGATTGCAGCTGTTTAAAACCAGGTCACAAAGCCCTCAATGAATTGCTGTCAGTGTCACGCCGAGCGTGGCTCACAGGTGTTCCTGTGTGGACATGGGGTCACAGGGAGCTCTTTGGCCAGCTAAAAGTGTCCACTAGTGTGCCTCAAAGATGGACCAAAAGGCCAGATGCTCTGCCTGGCACTGGAGATCTTGTCTGAAGAACTAAATGGATTACTTGTCCATGCCGGGGGGTTTTCACCATCTGTTGCAGATGTAATATTGATGAGCTTCTCAATTGTACATAACCATTTCATGATGCTATTATATGAAAAACAAACAAACAAAACCAAAGGCAGCCTTTCCGGGTTGCTGATGCTTGCTTTTGATCAGGGAGCCGTGCCCAATCTGTTTGTTGAGGTGGACTCTCCTCGGCTTCCCCCGGGTCGTGCTGTGCCCCGGTGCCTCTCTGACCACGGCTGCAGAAAGTGGCTTTGTAAAGCCCCTGCTGGCTGCTTCCCACCCTGATGCAGGAAGTTCCCTTTCTGACTCCTCATCCTCTCTTCTGCGAGGACCTGGCAGTGCCTGGCAGGCACAGATTTGCAGGAGCAGAGCCCCTGAGCTCCTGGGAAGAACATCAATCCCGTTTCATTACATTTTTTGAAGAATGGAGGTATTTTTTTACGGGACAGGAAGAACTGTAATGTGAGGAGACCCAGCAGGAGCTGGTGAGTGAAGGAAGCAGCCAGCTGCCAGGGATGCAGCTGCAGTGTGTGAGCCAGCAGGGCACAGAGACCAACACTGCTCTGGAAACCACGGACACAGGCTCCGAGCTGGAAAGAGCAGATGGTGCAGGAGCTGAGGCAGGAATACTGAGCCTCTCTTTGAGGGTCTGTGCCAAGGAGGTGGCACCAAAGGGTAATTAGGCTGATGAACAGTGATATTAAATCTATGAAATGAGGCTTACAATGTAAGAGAAATCTTAGGGAAAATTAGTTGAAGGGAGAAGCATAACAGAGTAAATCCCAGCACAATTAACCTGCAGGGAAGCAGAAATACAGAACCTGCTCCCAAAAGTAAACCCATAAGAAAACTCCAGTTATGTTTCCTGATTTTTACCCACCAAGCACACATATGAATTCCAGCCATTTATTTGCTTTTAAAAAGCAGTAAACCCATAGGATTCAAAGTATATGCTTCAGCTGTAACGAGTCCAAATATATTTTGAATATGCACAAAATTAAAAACATATCTAAGTGCTTTGAGCAGCAGTGTTTGCTGAATGAGAGCCCTTAACCATGATTTTTAATTAGTATTGACAAAACCTGAATACTCAGTTTATGTTGTTACTCCTCACAGCAGCACAGACAGCCAGGGCTCAGAGATGATCTATTGACAGCAGCACCCAGAGAGCATTAGCTTGGAAACCAAACACAACTGCAGAGGCTTCTCTGTGCCAGTGGCATCAGACAAAACCAAAAACCAAACCAAACCTCTTTTTGTAATTATTATAACCAAGTCCAACCAGTCCTTTGACAAAACACTTCAGGAGAAGAGATCAAAAAAAACCCCAAGCAAGCAAGAAAAAAAATTTCAGAAAGACAGATTAGAAAAGAAGCCTGCAAATTTGATTGCTCTGCTGATCATTGAAAGCAATATCTACAAATCTGCCTACAATCCACTGATAAATGTGGCATCTTCCCATGGCTATATTGTCTATTAGCTGCAGACTACTCTGACCTACAGAGTAGCTGTTGAATTCATACTTTGCATTGTGCTGAACTAAGTCTTAAATTCATAAAGCAACATGAATTTTAATAATGCTGAGCAAGTCTTGCCTGACATATCAGCTGCACTAGCTTAAAAAAGATGGATCACCAAATACCATATAACCACATGTGCAGAAAATTATACACACCCCAAAAGAGTGCTTTAATCAGGTTTCTTAGGCAGAAAAGCAATCCAAAGCAAAGCAATTCAGGCTGTGTAGTTTTTTAAGTCCCTGAATCCTTACATAGCACAGACAAAAGTTGTGAGATGACCCTGTGCCTTAATGAGGTCTCCAAGTACTTTGGGTGCTGTAAATCATTCCTCTCCAAAACTTGCCTTGTGAGTGCAGAGGTCTTGCAAAGCAGTTGTCATTCCTACACATTTCTTTCTGCTTCATTTAGAGCCTACCAAGATACTTTAAAAGCTGTGACAGACAAACAACTCCAGCTGCAGAACAGCATCCTAGATAGAGGAAGAAAGGACCAGGAGTCCTGGTTTTGCTTGGTGACAGCAAGGATATCCACACTTTTGCACAAAGAGAAGGCAGACATGACTGCAATGAAGAGCAAGTGTAGCACTTGCAGGGCACAGGGGTGGAGGATGGTTAAATTTACCTTTCACAGACCACTTCAATGCTGACGTACTCTAACATATGGGTATTTTTCTGCACTCTTGCCTCTCCTTCATCATGTTTCTGAGTATTCTCTACTGTGTCTAACCCAATGAAACCCTGGCTGGGACCAGCAGAATCTGCTGTGAATAGTTTGTATTCCAGTACAGCTGTTTGTGCAAGGATTAAGTCATTATACCAGTCTGAGGGAACAGACAACATTTTCTTCTGGTCTGAGTTCAGGTTAAAAAACCTTTCTATATAAGTAGGAATCTGTCTCTCTGTTTCTTGCATCCTGGTTTGCAGTATTTAACTGCATCCTACTACAACAGAGTGTAACTCCTCCTACAGAACAACTGGCAGAGCAGAAAAAAGAGCAGCTTCCATTGCACTTTTCTTACCAAGC
This sequence comes from Drymodes brunneopygia, assembly GCA_013400955.1. Taxonomy (NCBI): domain Eukaryota; kingdom Metazoa; phylum Chordata; class Aves; order Passeriformes; family Petroicidae; genus Drymodes; species Drymodes brunneopygia. Next base: position 71,250 of record VZTZ01029927.1, on the reverse strand, counting down.
TTTCCATAATCTTCCTGTGGACTTTCTTGGAGCAGTACAGGGCAGACAAAGTCTTGGTGGCCTCGCTGCTGAATGACAGTAACTCTGTGACCATTCCATTAATGTTATATGAACAAAAGTTCTGTAAGATATTTGCCAATATTTATTATCTACAGGCATTTTGAACAGCCACCTTCACAGAAAAGTCATATCACAGAGACAAGGATGTTTCCTTGACTAGTTGTTTCCTATTCTCTGGTGCAACCCTGAAATATTTGAAGTGGTTTGCTTATGATTCAAGAAAGGAAAAATATAAGTAAATAAAAAAGGGAAGATCAGAATCAAAGATTTTGCAGTTGATAAAGTTGGTTGACATTCATGGCCTGTTGTACTATTTAAAACCTAGACTGAAGGTGCAGAAGGCAGAGTGGCAGAAAACTTGCAAGACTGATGAGGGAAAGAGAAGGTTCCAAAACTGCAGAGCACACTTTTGCACTGACGTAGTGGCAGCAGAGCATTAGTCAGGCAGACAGAGAGCTTTCATCTAAAGCAGGAATATTAGCATGCAGTGCCTGACTACATTTTCATTTGAAGCTGAGCAAGGCAGGCTCATTCTCTCCAGCGAGGCAGACTGATGCATTCTCCCAAGAATCATGCCTTACAGAAAAATAATCATGAAATATTAATCATTTCCTATTTAGAGCTACAACTGTCACAAATGATGCAGCTCTCTCACATACAACCTCTTGCTGAAAAACTGCATAAGGAACACAGCAAACGTTGCCTGCTTCCCAGGTGGAGAAGAAGCCTGGGCTGTGTGAGCAGGAGCAGGGACAGTGCTGAGTCCTGTGGCCAAACCCACCCCAGATCATTCCCTGCCCACTGCCAGCTCACCCTGGCCTCCCTGCAGCGGGTGCCACGTGTTTATAACCAAGGAAGTGCTGCCCAAATGTGCTCACAAAGCTCCACACAAAGTGAGCACGGGACTGCCCCGCACACCAGGCAATGCTCCCACCCCTTGCTGGCAATAAACAGCACAGGAGCACAGGGAGAGCACAGCAGATCCATTGACACGAGGGTTTGTGCTCAGAGCCTGCTGTGGCCCTGCTGAACGATCACCCTGGAAGCTCCATGTGGGTTTGGAAGCTGCTCATTCAGGGCTCAGCCTCAGTGCCCCGTGACTTGCAGGGACTGTCATTCAGCCCAAACAGCAAATAATGAGAAATAATGTTTCTCAATAGCTGATAGGCAACCCAGAGCATGGAACCATTTGCATAAAACAGTCATTGTCATTTCACACACGCAGATTCTCTGGCAGTCAAAACCTCGCAGCAGATCATTCAGGGACTGAGGGAAAGAAATTAAATCAGTTGTTTGCCACAAATAACTCATCCAGTTGTATCTGACATGACACTGCCTCATTACTAAATACTATCAATGCTCCGAGCTATGACCTGTACCCAGGATCTCAGGGCATCAAACCCTGTGTGACATCTGAAGACACACTCCAATCTGTTACATGATGCTGCAAATGGGCCAGGAAGACCAAATTTTTCACGTGGGCCAGGGGGAAGAAGCACTCCCAAAATAAAGGTGATGTTTATCAGACAGAATTAGGTGATCCAGACTACAAGAAAGGAATGTCTGTAACTGAATGTTTGTAACTGGGACGCTTTTTGGTTTAATGATAATCCTTGTCTACTATTAAATACAATTTCAGTCACATATTTTGTGGGTGTTTTCTGATCTTTCTCAATAGCAATTATATTTTTTATCTGAAATAAAGCTGCCTTCTCACAATATAGCATTTGTTATATATGCAATTTCTTGAAACTACATGATTCTGTAGCACTTTTTCCCTCTTGATACAATGGAAATTAGTTTTTAGACAGAATCAAAACATCAGACTGTTACCTCTGTTACGAGGAACTTCTTGGAGACAGAGAGGGAAGCCGTTTTAATGAAGCTGGCTTCAGTACCTATAAAAAGTTTCCTAACTTTCAGTTCCAGTAATGGTTGTAAATCACTTCCTTCAGCCATTGCAGTGTGGTACCATCCAAGTTTATAGGGTTAAAAAACCTTGAAACACTTGTTAGGACAATTAGCAGTTGCCCTCTCATGCTTGAAGGCAAGTCAGAGTTGTTGTGCATCAGCACTGACCCACACCCCAGCCACGGGACTGGGACTGGCCGGAGGGATTAGCACCTTTCTGCCTGTACACAGTGTCCCTGAGGGTAGGATTTGTCTCAAATTCCCACAGCCCTCCTTCCCCAGTTATCTCCATCTCAACTTTGTACTGAAGTTACCTGCAAAAATTTCTGTGTTCCATAGCATTGTGGCGTTAGGGTGGGCTCTAGCTCTGAAGCACAATGAATTTAATGCAATTTAAAACATAGTTGTTTACAGCTTAACCAAAGAAGTTTTAATAATCTCATATCACAGGCTTTATATTGGAGCTGTACCACTAAAATCCAGTGGTGAGAACAAAAAGGCCAGGTTCAGCTGCTCAGAGCAGTGAATCTTTTTCTCCTGATGTGCCATGCAGTGAAAGGCATCAACACTGTAACAAATATTAAGAAATCTGTCACTTGCTATCATCCAGCTGGAAAGAACAAACTCCCCAGGGCTCACTGTTGACAGCACTGAAAGGAAGAGCCTCACCTGGAATCACACATTATTTCATCATGGGAACGCTTCAGTGTGCAGCCCTTCCACTTCAGAGATGGGCAACAGGCTATTTTCTGCACTAATTAAAGGATGTTAAAATTAAATCAGCCACTTCTCATTGCCTGTCTCATGTTTTGTGTTCACAAGTGTGCTCAAGCACAGCTAGGGGTGGCTAAGTATTAAGCATGAACAACTGGAAAAAGAAAATCAATAATTTCTAGATTAGCTGCCTTTTATTTCCCCATTCTAATGACTAGAATTTCATATGCCATTTTCTTATTTACAATTCACATGGCTGAAGCACCCTTGGAACTAATGAATAACCACACATCCTGATTTTCCCCCTAAACTAAAGAATTTCTGGGAAATGGAGCACTGGATGCCTGTGGGCAGGTACATGTGTGTTTGCTGACAGCAAATCCATCCTGGAACTAACCCAGCTCTGGGGATGCTGGAGCAGGCCTGACCTGGGCTCACCCCACCAGGGAGCACAGGCAGGCAGGGGCAGCTCCCAGCTCAGCTCAGCTGTGGTTGCCCCCCTCACTCACTCCCAGGGTGTTTGGGCTTTCTCTCGGCCACAATTCTCCTTTGCTGCTGCAGCACAGGAGGGAGGAAGGGGACAGGACAGTGCTTTACAAACAGCCATAGCTTCACTGAGAGCCTGAGCCCCAGGTACCCAGCACAGTGCTCACCCCAGAGCCAATTCAAGGCTGCCCGAGCCCACGGAAATGTCTCAGCCCCTGCCCCACCCTCACCCTGAGCCCCACACAGCCCCAGCACACCCCATGTGTGACATTTCATTATCAAAGTACACAGACCAGGCTCTCCTACAGAGACAAAACCACACAAAGTGCCCCAAACCCACACCAAGCCTGAATCAGAACAGGTACAAGAAATGCCAAGAATTTCCCCAATGGCAACCAGATTCATCCACACAAATTCCTTTGCTGTGGCTCTACTGCCCACGCAAATCCCAGCTGAAGTGTGTTCCTCCTAGAAGAACATTATGAAATTCGTGTCTCAGCTCTGTGAACCCCCCAGAGACAGAGATGGGAGCAGAGGGATGCCCAGGGTGCAGCCAGGGCAGAGCCCATGGTGTGAGCCCTTTCTGCCTCCTGCTGTGCCCATCAGCACTAACAGTGCCAGGGAGCAGGCTGAGACAGGAGCAGAGAGAGCAATATTCCCTCTCCCAAGGCTCAGCAGAGAGCTCAGGGCCCTGCTGCTTCAGCCCTGTCCCTCCCCAGCCCCAGGGGAGCCCTGCTGGGCTGCTCCTCCTCTGGAGCACACAGTGGGTTTCTCTGTGCAGCAGCCTGACGTTGTTTGCCCAGGAACAAGTGGAAGCCCCAGTGCAGGATCACCTGCTCAGAACCAAACCAGCACAGCTGGCATGATTAAGGCCTGGCAGGAGAGGGACAGAGCAGGGTAATGATACATGCTGTCCCCACTGTGTGACACGCCAGCCAGCGCAGCACAAGACAAATGGCTGCTGCCTCTGACAGGCGCCAACAGAAATCGTATTTCAGACAAGTCAAATCCATCCATTGCAGCCAAACACTGAAACATTCCAGTTTGGAAGCTCCATCTCCTCACTGACAACAGCAAAAGAAAACAGCTCAGATATCAGTCACACAAGTTTCTTTTTGCTGTTGGCAAGTTCAATGAAAGCGTGTTCAAAACAACAGTAAATAATCTGCCTAACAATTCAGTTTTTTGCATTGTTTTGTGCCTCTGTTACAGCATTAATCTCCCTGGAGATCTCTCAGTGGCAGAGACTCACTCAAAAAGCAGCAGTGCAAAACCCCACATGGCACACAGTCAGCTTGTTTGTCACACTGGAGCCGAAAGTCTGAAATGCATCAGGATAAGGCATTTGGGAAACAGGATCACCAGCAGCCTCTGTATCTGCCTGACAGCAGCACACAGAATAAGGACAAATCAGGAAACACAGAGCTTACATTTGGATATGTCAGAGCAAAGGTTATCTTCGTGTCAAGTTGTCACCTGGATTGATTCTAACACCTTTTAAGTCTCTGCTAAGGTCACAGAGTTACCCATCTGCAAACAAGACACAGCACAATCTCAACATTCCCAGGTACAAAATGCTCCCAGCCCAGGTGGTTTTCCCTGTCGATGAAGCAGAGTCACACAGGTGCTGGGAGTGCACACAGGCCCATGTACATGGCAGCTGCTCTCTGCCCCCACCTTCTCTCAAGCCACCACAGCTGAGGGTCAATAGTTACAGAAACTTATTGCTGCTGCTGAACTCCTCGGGGGGGTGGGGGGAGAGGTGAAACCAAGAGTGTTTCTTGCTCCAGGGGAATTCTTGACTTTATTACCAACTAAAATCACGGAGAGTGACCATTGCAATTTAAAATCCTCTGTCTATCTTTAAGCTCTGTTGCCATGGGGGGGATTTTTCCACCGCTGCCATGGAGCACCACGTTGCTCTGCCGCTGCTGCTCAGCAGCACACTGAACACTGTGAACCATCCTTGTGAAGGTAACACTGCTCAGGACACCCCTCCAGCCACAGGGCTCCTCTCACCCAGCACTCTCTGTGGGCTGGAGTCCAATGGTCTTTCCAGGCTGCTTGGAAAGGACAAACCCTGGCAGCTCAGCCCACCCGAGGGGCTGTTTGAGAGAGGTGAGAATTGCTCATCTTGCTCTGGCTGTCCGCAGCTAAACTGACTCCACATCTCACACTAACAGAGCTCAGCCTGCATGAGGGGAACACCATCCAAAGTGAGCACATTTTGAAAAGATCAACCCAAATGCTGGAACACATTAGTGACACTGTGTGGAAAATTTCTGCTCTGTAGTATCTGCAAAAGGCAACACCAGGTAAAACCCAACCCGCCCACCACACCCACACATTCCTGCTTATCAGCTCATGCTGAATTTCAGGCACCTTTCAAACAAGAGAACAGAATTTTTTCAGCCCATCAACATCAAAGATTAATTACATTTTTAATTAAAATGACTGTTTTCAGACTGAAGTGGCCTTTATAATGTCTCTGTTGCACTGGTAAGGGACGAGAGGTGAGGAACTTCCATAACTACTGTTGGTACCCAACTCTGCTTCAAGGTTCTCCATGCAAGAGCAATGCCAACTCATGGGCTCAGTCTTTAAATTTAGCTGAAATTTTAGAAGTACCTGAGTTCATATGAAGAAACAGCAGCAGTGGCATTAACCACCATCAGTCCCAAAATAGTTTTAATCACTTCTTACTCCACCTTTACTATAATTATAGGAGTCTTCCTTTGCAGTAATTACACATCATACTATGGACAAATGGCTCTTGATTTAGAGATCTCCTTCAGTAACTAATGGTAAGATTAAGACAGTCCTTCATTAAACATTAATGATTAATAAATCAATACACCTAGTAGCTAAAGATGGAGTATTTCTTCATGTTCAACTGTTGTGCACAGAGATGGCTCAGGAGGGCTGCCACAGGAATTCTGGGAGCTCTGGAAAGGGTTAATCATCCTTCACGAGTCGCTAAGCAACAGTGCTGTGCCCTGCTCTTATGGCACGTTCTGCCAGCCAGAGCCTTGCAGTGATGCAACCTTTCTGCATCTCATCCAGAGAGCAGGCTGAAAACTTGCCGGCCCAAATAGCAAACCCCTGGGCTGCTCACAGACTTAAATTTAGCATCTGGTAGCTGCTAGTTTTCAGATTGATTTATAGCATTTAATTTTCTGTTCCAAAACATACATTGTATACATCTAATCTGAGTTAAATGATGGAAAAGAGGTCTAACTAAAATGTGGCCGTAGAACTAAGAACAAAGAAGCCCTTTTGTTCAGCAATATTCAATACCCCACTAATAAGTCAAATATAACAAATAAAAGCAAACTTGAAAGACTGCAGAAATTCAGAAGCCAGGTTCAGGCTTCAGGAATGGTCTCTCCTCCCTCCCAGAGGGGAAAGAGAGCCTCAAGGAAGGTACAGACAGCTCCAAGCAGCTGCACTGGAGGTGCAACCCAAACCACACCAAGACTGCATCAATCATCAAGAATTACTGAGGGCTGGTAACTCATAAATCAGTCTCATTTATTTGTGTTTATCTGGCAATACATAGCTCATAAACACCTTAATGAGAGGGAAGGATGCATCCTATAATGAGCAAAGCCAAAAACCAGGGATTTAAATATCTATGGGCCCTAGGAAATACATTTCCAGCCTTTGAAAGTTAATTTTCAGGGACTCACTTCTCCACAGACTTGGGGAACATTTAAACTCACACAAACATCAAGATTGTTTTGGGCACAGCACATGTAAATCAAGCACTCCTTGCTCAGCTTCAGTCATTTACTATCAGCCAACCTCTGTGAAACAACACAAAATCTCTGTGCTGCCAGCATTCACAAGCAAAAACTACTAATCAGATTTCATGGAGCCAGGTTTTGCTTTGTTTCCTGCTAATTTCCTTGCTGCCTTATATAATATAGTGAGCCCTGCTTACAGTAATATTCTGGTCTGTGTTTGTTACAGGGGATGTGCTGGGGCAAGGAAGGTCTCAGCCCAAGCTCCCAGGTGCTGCCACTGGGTGTGTGCAGGAGTCAGACACAGCCACCAGGGGCACAGGGCTGGCAAGGCAGCTCTGCAGGTGCTCTGACCCTCCTTTGGTCACTCTGACTGATTGCCAGAACTCAGCAAAGTAAAAAACCCCAAAGCTGTTCTGAACTAACAGTTGGGTTGAAAAATGGAAATATCTGGAGAGGATCAATAGCTCTCATGACCAGGAACACTTTTACTTGGGAACAGAAAGGACGTTTATGTAAAACAAGTCTCTGAATAATGACTTTGCCTTCTGGAAGGCTGCTCCAAGCAAGCTGGGAGGTCTCCTATGGAAATACTAAAACTAAAGGCAAGGTCTGTGTGAAGGAATGTTACATTATACTACCTTGCTATGTAAATAGTGTCTTAGGTAACAAAATTACAAGAAAAAGGATGAAAACCTATGGATTTGGGGAGTTGGGTAGCCTAACTTCATCAAGAAACAAATGATGTTTCACTTCAGTCTCAATGCTGATGCTAGTATTTATTCCCAACAATTTGTGAAGACATTTAAACAAGTGAGCATTTTTATAAGCACGGTGGAGTATACTGTGCTAAGTTAGTTTTCATCTAAATTTCTTAAAACAGGATGACTTCAATATTGATGAAGAATAAAAAAACCTGAGTGAAGAAAGACAAAAACATCCTTTAAATACACACAAATGTTTGTTACAGAAAATTCTTTATTTAGTAAAGAACTGGGTTTGCTTTTAAAATTCCTTGATCTCTTGCTGTGTGTGGATGGATTATGTGAGGAGAGGCTGATCAGGCTCACACCTAAGACAACATCAGCTTCTGGACCAGGGAGACTTGTGGGATGCAGCCACCACAGGCACTGGGAAAACTGACAGAAAAGACAAATGTGTGGGGAGCTGGCAGCATTTCTGGAAACAGAACCAGGAGATGAAAAAAAATAGCACAAAGAGCCAGAAGAAAACCTGGTAAGAGGAAAGCTGAGGGTCTCCCCAAAGGGGCAGAGTGGAGGTGTTCCTGATGGTTGTTCCCCTCCTGTTCAGACACAGGAGCTCAAAGGCTCATAAATATGGCTGGGTCCTTCCTTCACTGTACACTTGAACTTGGTGCTTGACTTGCAAGGCTGATGATGTTTAAAATCCATGTCTGAGTTTGCTTCTGCTCTGGAGACTTCTGCCTAAGCTGGGAAAGAGAAATTCAGCTCTAGCTCAGATGTGAGCTCCATTGAAGTCCTCGTGGCTGTGTTTCAGTCCTTTTTCAGCAACAACCAAGCAGCCAAAGGAAACCTGTACGTTTTTAAGCCAGGCTTTCAAAAACACTTGCTAAATCTCTATAGTTCATGGTGTTTTGGAGGGGACAACAAACTCCCATGTCTTTGAGTGAACTCCCTCCAGTTCACTGAAGTTAGGTAGATCCCAAGAGCCCAGGAATGCAGTCAGACTCTTTCAGGTGGTTCTGGCAGCAAGGATGGACATGACTCAGTGAGGACAAGTGGAAGTGAGTCATGAAGCAGCATTTCCCCTTACTGAGCCAGAGTGTCCTAGCTGAGCCAGGGCCTCTGAACACCAAAGTGATTACATTAGATTTCTGCTGCTTTTTCTGAAAAGAGATAATGAGATAAAGCTGGAGAGGAGAGACCTGAATACCCCTCTTGGAAAGGCAGAGCTCCCCACACACCACCAAGGCCACTCTCTCACTCAGGAGTAAAACACCCTGCAGCAGAGACCTTCACTGCTGGGGCTGCCTGCCTTTTCAGCAATAGGAAAATAGAGCTGAAATGGGCCTCTGAAGGCTCCCTCCTGCACAATAGTATTAGAAACAATTAATTAATATTATCTAAATTCCTTCTATAGGATCAGGAAATGCATACAGACACCCTGAAAAACAGGAAATCTTAAGTAATGCTCCAATGCATGAATAAGACATGTACTCCCACTTCCCCCCGCCACAGGCATGCTGTAAAACAGTCAGACAAGAATCTGGGGCACAATCATTCCCTATATTTTGATAAAAACAAGCAAAACTGACAGCAGCATGTATTTACTTGGAAACAGCAAGGTAGTCTTTCTGTGTGCCATTAATTCACCTGTACCTTTTCTAGCCTCATAACCCACGCTTCCCCATCCATCTCCTCTTTTAGTATCCAGATCAGACCTGATTTAGCTCACATTTCCACAGAACTCAAGAAGCCCTCGCTCCACTGGGGCAGATGGCTCAGAATGTATCAAACTCTTCTCGTGCAGTTGCTCCCAGCCATCTCTCACTGAAAACCTTCCCCAGGAGGGACTGGGCTAACCTGTCACCTGTCATCTTAACTTACTTTAAAGGATGACTATTGAAGATAAAGAAAGTGAGTTACTTATAAAAAGTGCTGATTTTTTGGGAAAAAAATAATAATTTCTTCAGCAGCTCTAAATTCTCATAACCCTATAATTCATTGCTATACTTATAGATCCACATATATCTACATTTGATATTTATGTCTAGTCAGGCTCCATTTAGCCAGGGAAATGCCTCTACATGGAAGGAAGCCATCTGTTCCAAAACAATCAGGTTGACCTTGTTTTCCAGTAGGCTTGTTTTAAAAGAAGGGCACGTCTTTGTCTCTCTGAGGAGACAAGGTGCCACACTCTCAAAATGCAGAGCAGCTTCACAGGGACACTCAGAACCCTGCCACAATGTCTGGAAGGATGCGATGGGCAAGATCAGGCTGCCAGAGCAGGGGGGCAACAGGTATTTCCATCTTCATGAGCATGGACTGAAGGCATGACAGATCTGAGGATTCTGCCTGGCTCTCCTGAGGAGCAGGGAGGAGTTAATCACTGCACCAGAATCAGAACTACTCCTCTGCCTTGGTACCTCTGAGAACAGCTTGTGGCTGATGCATTGGAGTCATCTGATGTGCTGGCTTACTTGGGACACAGAGCCCTCTGGAAATCCCACAGGGCCTCATCAAGGATGGAAGAGAAACTTATTTCTGACCTTAGAAGAAAAGAAACTCACCCCCTCAGGCACAGGAGAATAGGCACCTCTGTAAAGTTTTAAACTTTTAAAATTTAACTTTTGAAGCTATTCTTTTCCTTATAAAAGAAACAAAGAACAGAACTATCACAGTCCCATCTCTGAGTGATCTGTCAATAATTAATGATGACACACCTAACATAACCATCTCTGGCATTACAAGAACTCCCTAATGCTTTGCTGTGTGAGTGAGGCATTGACTGCAGCCCTGGGGGCTGGCAGGTCCCAGAGCCTTGATGAGCTCTCCCAAGCCCAAACTGAGAGGCCAGAAGTGAGTGAAGAAATCTGATGATTTGACCAGGAAACAGTTGTGCCTTTTCTTACTCAACACTGTGATCACTGATGAGCACCAAGGTAGGCAGCAGCCAGGCCTGTGCTCAGATGAGAGTGCCTGAGGGAAGGAACAGCCACCCTCCAGTGCCACAGGGCTCAGGCTCACCCAGGGACACTGGCCCAAGACCATGATTTATGCCAAAACCTACTGGACAATTTCTGGGTACTGTTGACCTGGGCTGGGGAAAGATTCCTGGACCTATCCTTTAATCCCAGTTTATTTTGGTCCTTTGTGTTAATCTTTCCCCAACTATTATTTTTCCAGACAAACTCACATTTTTGCTGAGTACAGAGAGCAAAAGATTAAATGGCTAGCTGAATCAGTCATTAAAAAACCCCAAAAAGCCTATACTTGCTTTGCAATTAAGAGAAAAAAAATGTGTCTGGAGAATAGGGAAAATTTTCAAACTTGTTTTTAAACCTTCCAGCCCTTCCCACAGAGAATGCTTCCAGTAATAGAAATGCCAGAGCAAAGGCCATCAGCTCTCATCCACAAGGCAAGGACTCCAGGGGAGGGAGCTCAGAGCTCCCAGGTGCTGAGGATTACGTGCAGACCCAGGCTTTGGTGTCCCAGAGGATTTCTTGTTGCTGATGGCTTCTCAGTGTTGCAATACACCTCACATTGCCATTTTCTCTGGGTGGCTTTTAACAGCCTCTTCAGAATTTAGTGCTTTCTTGCATCCACATCTTTCCAGAAATCCTTCTCTATTTTTAATACCATATTTGACTACACAATGCATCTGATTTCCCAGGGAACAATAGCTCTTCAGTAAGACCCTTTTTAATGAGCAACTAAAAAAAAGCATCTTCTGTAGAATCAACATTTGAGATGAGGTCTCAGAAACAGTATTCGGTTTAGATCCTCTTGATTTTATTTTATTCCCACACTTCATAAGTTCCTGTTTGATTTCATCTATTTTCAATATTCCTAATTTTTGCTGGCAGCTCTGCTCTGAGACCTTCACTATTACTGCATGGCATACAATGTATGCTCCATTTGCAAACAACATGATTTGCTTTGCTGATACCTTTTCCGCTGCTGCATAAATAACCACCTTAAGCTCTGATATCCAAACTGGGCTCTATCCCACATCTCAGGCTCAGTGGCTTGTGATGCTGAAGAATCCAAATCTCACAATATCAGGAGTTATTAGTAAAGCCAGGTATGCTTATAATGTCATTTATTTATTAGAATCACATCTTTCAATATGTAAGGCTCTCCGGGCCCTGAAATTAATAGGAACTTGAACAGAGGAATCTCAAAGGCTCAGAAGGCAAACATGAAAAGTTCCAGAAGGGGTGTACCACAGGACCAAAGTAACAAATCATCCACCCTTGGACACCCTTTTTCTCAGGCTGTGATTCTGTGGGGAACACAGTCACTTGATTCATGATCTCCAATTGCTTGTGACAGGGTATGCACAGAACCTCTCACTGTTGACATCTGTAAATTGAGCTCTACCACTGCCAAAATCAATGCAAACCTCATTTCCTCCTGATCACACCTTCCATGGGTTTAACAACGCTCCCCACTCACTACAGCATGGCAATGACCTGGGAAGCTACAACCCTCATGGCTAAAACTGCCCTTCCCATCCTTCTGGCTCTGGTTTCCCCACCTGGGACAGTCAGCCTGTTGCTGGCATCCCATCCCACATTTCACCATCCAATGTAGCCCCCTGCTCCCCTCTGTAAGATTTCATGTATCATCTCTGCTGGGCCTTTGGTGTTACGCCTAAATATCTAAATAGCCCCCCCACTCTCTCACCCCCCCAGGAGGCCTGGCCCTGCTCAAGGAGCAAGGACAGGTCTTCTGAAAGGGTCCACACTGGCCATGGTATCTGCAGACTGAGAAGTGGGCTCTGGAAATCATCTCATTACAGAAATGGCAAATCATCAGCTATTGCAGTTCCAGGACAACTCTCTGTTCCATGGTGATGTTATCTGGTTTCATCTGCCAGGATTCTTTTCATCTATCAAGAATAACTCAGCCCATTGAATAAGCACATTTTACTGTGGTAGGAAGCTGTAGAATTTGGGGCTAATGTGGGTATGGAGGAACTGATATGATCAGTTAAACTTTGTACGAATCAATTCAAGAAAGCAAATGCGCAGTAAATTGGCCACAGTGCTGAAAGATGAAAAATATAGTCAGTTTTCAACAAATCATTTCAAACTTTCTCTTTCAACAGCTGTAGTTAATTAGGTTCTGCCTACATATCTGTGAGCTTTCACAGGTCCATGAAAACAATGCCCAAAGACAGAAAGGTTCATCAGACTCAAATGGTTTCGTTGTGTGGACTTTCTTTCTCGTTATTTGTCTGACAGGCAGAACAACAACTTTCTACTCCCATTGTATAGGTAATTAAAGTCAATGTTTGTAAGCAGTCCTACACTCCCCACGGTTCCAGCACTCCAACTGTGCAGGCAAAGCTAAACCCAATATTTTGTCAAGACCAAGCATCATCCTTCTATTCTAAGGCAGCTTCAGCTGACCATTAAGAGGATGGGATTGCTTTGGGAGTAAAACTGCCCATCTTATTCTACCTCTGCGTAAAAGGCAGCAGCTCTTGTCCAAGACATTTAAAACTAGAGAGGTAGAGTTCAGCAGTGAATAATAGGAATTTATCCAGTGTTGACCTTGTCTGAAATAAAAGTCCTACTCACCCAAAACAGAATCTAATGAATTCTTTGATCATGGCATGTTGGCAGCTGAAGTTTAAGGCTCATCACGAGTGCAACACCTCTTGACGTGATACGGATTCAGCAGCAGCTCTAAATGATCCAGTCACCCCCAGATGTTCATGAACAGAACAACTATCAGTGAACAAACCTGGACAACTCTGCTTTCTTTGAGAATACACAACTTGAGGCCATGAGATACATATAGAAACCTGGCCTTCCAGTAATATCCATGTCTTGCCCTATCAAGGGCAGTTGCTTCCCCAAGAACTCTCTTCTAGAAAACATAAATATGGTTGAAATGGTTGTGGCAAGGAGATGTACATGATGGTCAGAGCTGTATTACAAAAGCTTTACATAAAATTGTTAAGTCATATCTATGCTTGACTGACACCAACTATCCAAAAGCTATTTACAGTGGTATCAACAAATCAGTGACATCATTGTCTTCTTCCCTCACTTCCCAATACCTGGATTCTCACAGATCCAGGTAGATCAACTGCGTCTTCATAATGAAAACAGAAATTTAATTATTCACAAGCATTCCCCTTGAGCTTTCTCTGGGCTTTTTGTGAATGATTAACAGAGCAGCTGCTCCAGACAGCACTCTCAATCCCTGCTTGCTGGCCTGTTAACAGCAGTGACTCATCAGAACATGACGTCAAAGCCTCCTCTCCTCTGAAATGGCAGGAAGGAGGTTTCATTAAAAAGATAAAAAAAGGTATCAACACAACAGCCTGAACTTCCTCCCAAACACAGGGGTTTGGTCAGGGGTCATTGCTGCTGCTGCCTGAGGAGCTACACCCTGTGTATGCACCCACAGCACCTTCGAAGGGTGAACTTTTCTGCTGAGTACCAAAACCATAAACATACTCCTTGAGGCACATTGATTTATCAGATAACTGACTGAAAAATGCAAGCAACCTCCCCCAGCCTTAGGCCTTCTGGTAAGCCCTGCTTGTGCATCCCCCAGGAAGCTCCCTGCTCAGCAGAGCTCGGCAGGGCAGGGAGCACAGCCCTGGCCTGGCCCTCCCGTGCTCACGGCAGGGTGGGAGGGCTTCCACGAGACCATGACACAACCCAAAGCAGCTGCTCAGCAGTCCTTGAAATGCCCAAATGATGCTGCCCAGTAACACCTGATAACGGTACCCAAACACAGGCAGGGAAGCATCAAGTCCTGTGCTACCAAACTCCAGACCTCCTCTCCTTGTGCCTTACTAAGGTCATGTGAAACGTGAAGACAGGAAAAAAATCATACATCAACACAGGTCCTGAATTTGTGAAACAAACCAGGGCTGAGAGCCAGAAAAGATAAAAGCAGAAGAAGTAACCTAGAAAGGGGTATTTCTACGTAGTTAAAACTCAGAATTTTACTTGAGACTGTTAGATGGACTGTAGTATTTTAGCCAGAAAACCTGCAAAGTGATGGGGAGAGGAACAAGCTGGGTACCTTGAGATTTAGCTCTTACGTAGGATTAATTACTAAGATCTGAGATATATGTTTTCTCTGCTAGCTTTAGGCAGCACAGCCAAGCCCCAGCCTCCTCTGAGCTCAGGCAGCAGCTCTCACTCCTCAGCTGGGAATGGCAGGGGCAGGGGATATATTTAACTCCAATCCTGGCTGCCTCGAGGGCAGCATCACTTACAGCTCCCGAATCCTGACCTCCCCAGCACGGCTTTGGAAGCAGCAATACTGCTGTTAGCTCCATCTCTTCAGCAAAGTCAGTCAATTAGGGAGCCAAGTGGAGGTTTGGAAAGTGCATGTGGCACGTGGGGCCATCCACACACGTGGTGTTTGTGCCAGACATTGAAAATGCTGCTGGAGTACGGCTGTGCTCCCACCCAAGCTCCTTTCCCCCAGGCCTGGTCAGACTACAGCCACAGTATGAAAGGCAAGGATGACTGAAATGATAGGCAAACATATACAACAGAAAAGGTGCAGAAACAACTTCTACACACAGGCCAAGGGTTGCCATGACACCGGCCTCTGCCCAACACACTTTTCTATTTAAAAATAATCAACAGTATCAACAACATCTTTCTGTCATTTTGGTGTGAAATGGGTTTCCTGCCTGATCGTTTGGGTCTGTTAGCATTCTTAGCCATGGCTTGGTTTAACTGCTTGCTTTTCTGTGGGGTCTCTGTTTATCTGCATTCCAAATCAGCTTTCTCAAACAGATATGCAGCAGAGAGGGAAAGTTCACAGCAAAAATGTCCTCTGGGTGTCCGAGTTAACCCTGGACAACAAACCTGCTACAATGTGAGTGAAAATACTCTTTTGCTCATCTTTCTAGAACCAGATTAGCAATGAAGTCGTAACAGACTTGAGTTTTCCATATGCCTCTTAATCTCATATTTGGACCCTAAATAACATTCCAGTTTGGAAAAACACCAAGCTACCATCTGATCTAGTAGCAGAAACACCCTATGCAAAGCATCACATCCTGCAAAATTCACCTGAGCTAGACCGAGCTCTGCAGTTACTCAGGGAGGAGAATGGGAAATACAATGCTAGAAATGTGGTCATTCCTCAAACAAGGCCTTCCAACAGACTCTGCATTCTTGGCAGACACACACAGAAAGGAGATACAAGAGAAAGGTTGTGGAAGTGCCATCAGCAGCGCTGAGGGCTGAGCAGAACACGGCTCCTGGACTCCACTGCTCTGCTGGAGAGACAGAGCCTTGCCTTCCCTCTGTGGAAAGTCAGTTCAAAATGAGTAGAGAGAGACAGGAGCTGAAGGAGAGTTTATGCAAGATAAGACATCAGGAAAAGGAAAAGAAGGAAAACCAGGCTGGAGAAAACAGGGAAGGTTTACAAAAAAAAGGTAGTAAAGAGAATGGGGGAAGCAGCAATGCAGAAATAGAGAGCAGAATGAGTGAAAGCTGTGGATAGCACCACTGAAAGTATTCCCCTCCAAATGGAGACCACACCAGCCCTCCTTCTCAGTCTTTCCCCTTGCAAAAGCCTCTCCTTCCCGTGGGGTGGCTCACCCTCTCTGCCCTGCTCCTGCAGGGATGCTGGAAGCAGGAGTCTGCCTCCACTCCCACCAGCTGGTACCGGGGACTTCTCTAATGCTCTTGGCTGCCATCCCTGACTAAGGGATTTCCTGCTTCCCCAACCTGTGCCAAGGGGAAGCTGCATGCCAGAGACCTGGAGGACCTCCCTCCTGCTCCTGGCCAGGATCACCTTGGAGCAGAAGGGGAGCAGCAAGCACTTGCACTCCTGTTGACTTGTGCCACACTGTTACTGCTTGGCTTCACACTACAGTCATTACTAGAAGAAATGGCAGAAACCCCTCAACAACCATCAGTACATTTATAAACAAATCCTGTATTTTCATGAAGGAACAGAAGGAAAATGGAGGTTCTCTCTCTCTCTGAGTATCCATTCACCTTTCTGTTAGTTTTTCCTTTCACCAGAGTAATCTGCAAATATTTAGGGTCCCAGATTTTTCCCCTTTAGGAGAGAACTGGATGCTCCAACACGGTTCTTATGACAACCTTCTTTGCACACAGGTTTCTCTGTCTGTTAATGCATGGCAGGACAAGTAAAACAAGAGCAAACCCTTGTGTCTCGCTGCCAGCCCCTCAATTCCTTCTGCTGTCCCAAAGGATTTAATTTCCCATTTCCTCTGCAAGCCAACAACACCTTGGGACACTGTTTGGGCACTTCCCTGCTGGACAGGACTAACTTGGCCACGGTTTAGTTGATAAGGTTTAGTTGATAAGGAGGTGTTAGGTCATAGGTTGGACTGGACGACCTTAAAGGTCTTTTCCAACCTAGTTCAGTCTGTGATTCTGTGATTCCTGCTTTTCATCCATTTAGTTGCTATTTAAATTTTCTGGCCAGCTACTCATCACCACAACTGAATATGGTTCACACAAGAGAATCAAGGTTTAAACCACTCAGTAGCCCCTACTGAAGGCACAGCCAGCCTTGTACTTCACTGCTCCTGAGCATTACCTGGGACTTGGACAGCAAGACAGAGAACCCCTTAAAGGGCTGCTGCAGGGAAATGTAAGAGGTTTCTCTTTATCTGTGCTTGCTATCACAACTAGTACCTGGCTCATGTTGCAATAAAGGAGCTGGCATTAGGAAAAGCATTTCATCTCAGAGGGGGAGTTTAGTTTCAGGGCAGACTCTTCAGGAATGTTTTGAAATGTCCACCACAGGCTGATTTAAAGAAGTTACAAAAATATCACTCAGAATTTAAGTGCAGATGATCCTGCCTGGGACTGAAGGATGAACAACATTCCTAGAGAACTAAGGCTTTCTACTCTTCTGCCAGACTTAAATATTGGAATATACATTACAACATAACCTTTTTGACAATTAATTATTTTCATCATGTTTCAGACAGAACTGTCATGCTAAATGTTGATGTTTCCTTGTATTAAGCCAAGCAGAATGAATCAATGTTTTACTACTGTATTTTAAAATAACTTATGGTATTTCATTGCCCTCTGTGGTACCTTTTTGCCAGCAGAACATTCTTGTCATTGCCAACATGACATTCTGTGTCAGCCCTTGCCAAGCAAGAACTCATTATCCAAGCCAGTTTTCCCTCTGAGAACAAGCAAGGACCACCTTGTCCTTGACAACAGACACCAGAAAAAACCTTCCTTTGCCCCAGTGTTAGCTGTCACCTTACAAATCCAGCCAGCTCCTTCATTTTCCCAGAATATTTCCTTCTTGCTACATTGTCTGATTGTGCCTTCAGAGCTGTTATCCAGCATAATACTCACCTAGAACCACATCCTAAGCCCTCCTGAGAAATGAAGAGAAGATTCTTTCACCTGAAATTTCTGTGAAGATGTTCCCCTGTGACGTGTCATTGTTGGCTCACCCCAGCTAAGGCTGACTTCTCACTGTGAGCCTGGAGGAGGGCCCTGAAGTGTGATCTCCACAAGGCAGAGAGACTTAGAGCTGCTGGTAATTTATTCATGCAAGATCCTGGTCCAGGGGGCAGCTGAAATTCACAGCAAGCTGTAATGAATTTGTCACCCTGTGTAACTAGGGATTCTACATTCAGCATTGTTTTATACCACAGACACACAAAATTCACCTCTGCAGGAGAAAAACATTCTATTCCCCCTGGCAGAATCTGTGTAATCTGGTGTGTAATGATACATTTCGGGTTTGGAGCAGGAACTCCAGAAGGGAGGAGAATTCTCAGTGGGAATTCTAAAAGAAGATGGCAGAAGGGTGACATCAACTTTAAAATACCTTTTGTATGTTCCCCTCCCCAAGTTTCCTTTCAGCATTACAGAATAGCAATCTCACCACACCAATACACAGGAGTAATCAGATTTTTCCATATAGATAATTCCACAGAAAGGCTCCCTATTTCATATTCCTGGACTCTCTGAAACTTAGAACTACAGTCAAAAGGCAAAAATCCTCAGCTAAACTGCTACTGTCCCCTGGCCTATTGGGGCATTCCAGACCAGCCATAAGTTTGTCTTCAGTGTGTGCTTTTCACAAAAACTGAACAAATTTTGTGGTGTACTGGAAGTGCAAGTAACATGCTATTTATTTCTAATCAGTCAAAGGATTAGCTTTGAACTATTTTCTTTGCACAAAAACATGTGGTTTTAAGAGCTGTTGAATAAGTAAATAAAAAGACAAGGTTAAGTGAACTAGACAACAGAATTTGAAGTAACTAAAATTCATGGTATTGTATACTGCTGGTCTTGCTTAGGGTTTGCTGAACACTAATTTCAAGAATAGCTTCCTCCTTTCCTTTAGCCTGTCTCATTAATCGTGTTCCAAGGCAGCAGGTTTCCATGACAGCAAACATTAACTCTCTTGCAGCACAGCCTGTTATTTCTGCTAGAAACACAAAGCTTTCACTACTACACTGTAACCCAGCCCAACTACCTTCATGAAAAGAAGTCCCTGAAATATCCAAAGAGACATTTAAATCAACAGCTCTATTTCATTTGTGCTGTGATCCTGCCAAGGAACACACACACTACTGAATTCAGCAGGAATGTCGTCAGCTCCCCCAGAAGGACGCTGTTACCTGGTCTGAGCTCATGAGCTCTGGCAGCCCTCTAAATCACAAATACAGTGATGCAGGATGATGATGCAGACTCCATACTCATGAAGACACTGGATAAAGTTAATGAAAACCCTACCATACGGATCAGCTGCAGAACTGAGACCTTTGGGTTTAGTCATCTCAGGCAGGGTGAGAGCAGCATCCCCCTCACACAGGAGCTGTGCTGACAGAAATACTTTCAAACGCATTTTCAGTGGAACAGAACGTCATGGACAGGCAGGGATAGGAGTTCTCTCTCTCTATGAACTGCACTGAGCCTTGTTATTTTGAGAGGATGTGGACTGAACATCTCTGGGTATCTCTGAAAGCCCCACTCACACTGTTACACACTGATCTTCCCTTAGAAGCCAGCCCGTCCTGACACCTCATGTCTTCGTTCTGGCATGCTCCATTACTCCAGTGCTAAGCAGAGGATAAAAATGTGTTCTCTATTGAAAGGACTGTGAAATAAAGGGGAAAAAAAAGTAACTCATTCTTTTGTAAGTATAACATTATTCTGTCCAAGGAAAATTCAGACACAGAATCACACCTAGACTTTACTGTGAGTTTCCCGCTGGGGTTTCTGAAAGCACAGGTGAGTTGCAGGAGCAGCTGGGGAAAGTGTTGAAGATTTTCAGTGGCTCTTGGTTAAACACAAGCTGATAGGAGGCAACCTAAATATCAGTTTTCTTAAACTATTTGTAAGAATTGACACCTTTTAATGAACACTCAGAAATTCACAATGAGAACAGAAACAAAAACTATAAAAATAAATGAATCCTGTGAGATCCTGCTGCTCGTGCCTCTCACTCACAATGATTTGTCACATTATTACTTATTTTTATCCCAGTCTAATGTTTGTCTCTTCTGCCATGGTATGTTCAGAAGCATCTCAACTCACGTGTTGCAAATAGTTGCACGACAGAGAAGCAGCTCTGTCCCAACCATCGAGCAGCAAGATCACACTAAGAATCCTCCAGGCAGAGATACTCGCATGAAAATCAAGCAGCTTTTTGTTACATGCACCTGGTGAAAGCGAGGAAGGGAATCTAGGCTAGCAACATGACCACGATTAAAGGTTATTTTAGTAAAGGCAATTTTGCAAACTAGGACACATGCTGGAAGCTTGTCAACAAGGTGAGAGTTTAAATAATGGCAAAAGATGAGATAGGTAAAACTTAAGAAACCTGCTAGTA
Organism: Drymodes brunneopygia; assembly: GCA_013400955.1. NCBI lineage: Eukaryota > Metazoa > Chordata > Aves > Passeriformes > Petroicidae > Drymodes > Drymodes brunneopygia. Next base: position 50,792 of record VZTZ01029927.1, on the reverse strand, counting down.
CATTTTTGCATAATCATTTCATAAAGTTTCTCAGAAAACTTTACATTGAGCATTGCTTAGAATAGTCAGGCAAGTTGGAAAGAGAAACATCAAAAGCAAATATAAATGGCAATGCTTTAGAGCTTAGTGAATAGGTACAATGATATATGCATCTCCTGCTCTAGGAAAAATCAAGGAACTAAGACATCAAGAGACAAATCTTCTGACGAGCTATGCACTGCAGAGCACTAATTTATGTAGAGTCCTGTTAGTGGCAATGAAGTTCAAAAAGATGGGAACATGTGCAGTTTGACAGCTGTCGCCCTGGTTTTACAGGGCCCCATAAGTTGTAACACTGTAGCTGTAGTTTCCCATGCTTGTTCTGTAAACATGGTCCTTATTTTTCTTAACCGGCCGGGATTGTTTTGCACTTGTGGAATTGTTTTTCATTCCTTTCCCTGGGGTGGAGAAAGATGATTGACCATGTCTTTGTCCTGTAAACCTTCAGGGGTGTTGACCCCTTTCACCAATCCTTGATTGTCCTTAGAAACATATAAAAATAGGTAAATAAAGAAGGGCAGGGCTTTTGGTCGGTCCTGCCTGGAGAATCAACTGCTACTCTGAGACCCGCGTGTTTCTTCTGTTGCCAGCTGAGCAACAACAGCAACCTAAAGGTAACCCAACAATTACTGGGTTTCATTTGGGCTTCTTCCCTTTGGATAAAAACCTGGCTTGAAATAAATTCCATTACAACATCACTCAGCTGAGTGATCCCTTTCTCACTGACGGTTGTAAAAAGTTTAAATACAAGTTTTAAGTTTCAAATCCGTCTATTTTCAAAGTATGCAGGCTGGCACTTGCAGAAGTCACATCAACTATGGCTCACCTGCCTGCTTTGACACCCAAAAGCAACAGGAGTCTGCAGATGTTTCTTAAAGCATGAACATAATTCAGCAGGTCTTTTAGAGTACTCAACATGCTTTCCATTCATCTTTATAGCACAGAGGAAGGTGGCACAATAGGCACACCATATTCCAATGAATTTTTGCACTAGGATAAGGAAACCAGACTAACTCCTTCCCACTTACCAGACTAATCCCTTCACACTTCTCAAGCTGACACTGGATACACCAGTTTGGCAATGCTATTTATTTAGATGCTACAATGATATGGCTGGTATAAGTACCTCTACCCAGTCCATTATTTTCTTCATCAGGAATTCTCCTCAACTTGAAATGATACAGAAAGAAGCCTTCTAGCTCTTCTCAAAATGACTGGAAAGACAGACTTATGATACCCTTATTGGTACCAAGAAAGCTTTTTGGTACTCCTATTTTGATATAATTCAGAATTCAACCAACATGACATTTTTAAGAGTCAGAGAATCACAGCATGGCTCCAAGGGAGTAAAATCAAACTACTGATGATTTCACTTAGTAGAAGTCACTTATAAAGGCCAAGAGCAGAAGGAGCCTCTTCAAACATTCTGAAGTGATTTCTTAATGATTTCTTAATCAATTAAACACTGTACTTTAAAAAACTTAATTTCAAACCATGAGAAAATAATATACAAATCATACTATTTCATTAATTTACTATTAAATTGGATGTCTTCAGAGCTATTAAAAGCCCTTCAGCAATTTCACTGTCTTTTCCAGGCTGAAAGTATGCCTTTGACATCAATACTGAGAAAACAGATGGATAAAGTAATTATAAAAAAGAGCAACAAGATGGTATGAACCAGTTTGTCACAGTTTTACTAACAGACTAGAAAGCACAGGCAGAAGAGTGGGCTGACAATCAGCAAAGCTGTGTTATGTCAAAGTGCTCCCACCCTCCAAACAACCCCCAGTGTCCCTCCTGTAGGAAGATAAAACTGATGAAGAAGGAAGGAGCAATGACAAAATCAGAGTAAGCATGCAGCACATTTAAAGATAAGAAAGACCCTTGAAAGAAAATACTGACTGTACATGCCAGAAATCAAGGGAAGTATATCTTGAAAGGAAATGTGAATCAATGCTTGGATCATTCTGGCACATTTATCTGAAAACGTCCCTAAGTTTTGTATAGAGTAATTTCATTATTTGACACAGACAAAACATCCAGCTGAGAATTAAGGGCTCAGATGAACAGAATTTCTCTGAGCTTTGGATTCTGCTAGAGGAGGATAATCACTCTAAGGAAGCTGTTCAGTTTATAGAGTGTAAACTGCACGGGAAGGTGACTTAACACACCTGGCTCACACACACTCAGCTACAGAGGTGTACAACACACAGGAGGGCACACAGCCCAGCTGACTCCTCCCTACTATTTTATCCCTTTTGCAGCTTGCAAAGCTATAAAAAGCTGATTAAACTGTCCAACCTTCACAAAAACAGGCCATTCTCAACCACTAGAAAGTTGATCACCCCAACAGGTACATGAATTTGACACTGGAAAACTCTGCTGGGAAATACGGGTTTGGGATACCAAAAGACATACGAGATTATCTTCCACAGGCTGATTTTTTTCTCTTCAAGTTTTCTCTTGCACTCATGCTGCGCAATTCCAAAGCCTGGAGCCTTTGCAGAAGAGCAGGGAATCTAGGAAGGGGATAGGAAAATGAGTAGAAAGATAGAAACACGCTATCTGCATGCAGCAGCAAAAAAAGGATTCATTAAACCTAGGAGAAGCCTACCTCCAAACAGTCTTCCAGATTAAATGGAGGCACGGAGTGCACCCTAGGAGCAGTTGGAGAGTCTTATTAGCAGACTAGAGCAAAAAGAGAAAGAGAAAGGAAAGAAAAGAGAAGGAAGACAGAGAAAGAAAGGGGCTGCCCCAAAGGGACGCATATTTCCTCAAATACTTGTTAATCTTGTCACAACAGGTTTGTGAAATCAGGGCCCACAACAATTTGGCTTTTAAAAAAAATTATTATTACAGCAGAATAACCATTACATTCAAAATAATGGACATTTGTACAAAAGTAGAGTCATACAGTCAGCAGTGAACAAAACGAGTAAAAATATCTTTTCAAAGTACTGTCAGAGGAGCATTTTGTGATGACAAAACCCATAGCTAAAAGACGTGGTACAAAACAAGAGTTGAGTCCAGCGAGAAGAGAAACTAGACTGGGGTAATAACAACTCTGAGAAACTTATATGCAGGGTAATGCAAAGCACAGAATTGTTAAACCCTTTGCTACATTAGCTGACCTTCATCTTCACCATTATACAAACCGACCCCTTCAGTTATTGGTTTTTGGTATTTCTCTGAGGATCTGGCACATTGGGAAGCAATTTCAGGAAGTGCACTTTAGAGGTGCATACAGCAGTTTTCTCTCCAGGTAGTTTAATGTTAAAATGCAGGCTTGTTCATGTATTCTTCCACTGTCTAGGAAACAAACAAACAAACAAACAAACAAACAAAAAAAAAAAAACAAGAAACAACTGATGCATTATGGAGCAGTACAGTAATATTCATAGAAACCCTCTTGTCCTCTTTGAGGACAGCTGTAGTTTTGCAGGATATAAGATCAAATTGATTAAAATGCAGAAATAATTCTGCTTTAAAAACATATAAAAGAGTGGATTAAAATCTGATGTTTAAATCATACCATAGAACAGTTGTGGCTAAACTCATCATGCCAGTGGCCTTTGAACACAATGGCTGAGTTTCATGTGCACAGGGCAGACCACTGTGGAAACCTGCTCAACTCTCATAGCACGTCCCAAGCCAGTTCTACCACTGTACCCTTCAGGACTGTGATGGATCCTTCACTACTGAGATAAAAATGATTGAAACCCATCACATTCAACTGCTTTTGCCATTCCTGGCTTAATGGTACCAGTTACGATCCAAGTTACAAGTGAATTCCTGCAGGGTTCTGAATAAGAGTTATCTGTGCCCTGCAGAAAAACTACACAGGTGCTTCTGAATGAAAGCAGAGTTTGCCAGCACATACTCTTTCCAATTTTAAATGTTAATAGTAGGTCATGTTTCCAATGTACTAGAGAAACAGAAGAGCTTTTTCTGTATTTACATATACATATGTATACATAAAATATAACCTTAGATTAGGTTTCTATATTAAAGAAATATCTTAGACACATTCTAAACTATTTCTTAGCAGTTAAACTGCAAGAGAGCAACAGCTTTATACCAAGAGTGTTGAATTGAAAGCTTATATAACTGCACTGTTGTACCTGTTGAAATTGAACATAAGACACACTTGGATAATTAAGTACCAGAAGTGCTTAGCTGTGTTTTCATCTCCTGTCAAAAAAGGAAGATGTAGGAAGATGAGGTGTTTGCCTTTTGTCCTCCTCTGCCTTACCTCCTGCAACATGTCAGAGTCTTCTATGGCTTTCACTGCAGTCTTCTTTGAAGTCTCTTGTACTTCTCCACCAATTATAAACTCATCAAGAATAAAATAAGCTTTTTCAAAATTAAAGATAATATCCAGCTCACACACCTGCCAGAAGAAAAGGCCACAACCACATTTAAATAACTTTTATAGCATTATAACCACTACTGGGCCAAAAGCTGTTGTGATGATCAAACATCCTCAGCATATGCACCTTTGTGGCAGGTAGCAGGTTGAAGAAACAAACTGCATGTTATGTAATATTGAAGCTCCTGCACATATTTTCTCCACATATACAGACTTACTGCAAGGATATTCCACTTATTATTAAGCTCATGCTGGTTGTCAGAGATCAAAGCTGACTTCCTGGCCCACTAACCTTATCACAGCTCCTACATAGTCCCTGTAATACGGGTTACATATGTTCACAGTTTCATAGAGCAAGGCAATTCCCTGCCCAGCAACAGTCACCAACTGTTTTTTAGTTTTGAGGCAGTATAGACATGAGCCATGGCACACTGATTTAGCTAAGATATGAATTAAGGTAGGCAGGATAATTTCAAAAACCCTCACAGAAAAGATGGGTCTCTTGTAGTCTCTAAAGACTTACTAAAAGAGTTACTTCGACCTTCTTTAGGTCTTTTCTCTAAAAACGCATAGACTTTATCTTTTGCCTCTACGTCCTTAATTGTTAAACAGTATTATGAGGCAAACAAAACCAGCACATCTGAAGATATCAGAAGAGAGAATTAAAGTATTTTAATCTGTTTTGGGTTTTTTAAAATAATTTTTCCTGAAGCTTTCCCTTCAAATTCTATCCCAAGACAGACATACAAAGCATCAAGATTAATTCTGGGCGAGTGGAAAAAAGATAGAAAAACAATCTTATGATCATTTAAGCACTATTTTATAAAATACTCTAATAATTAATTTTGTTCTGGATTGAGAGCACCAGCAGGGCAAGTGCAGCAGATGGAACATGAAGCAAATCAGCTGCACATAATTTTGTTTATCAGACAAACAGGAACGAGTTCATGGGAGAAAGTGAAACCTACATTTCCAAAGTATTTGTCCAGGAGCTCCACGTATCGATGAACGACCTCTAGTGTCAGGAGCTCGTTATCCTGGTCTTCTATTGCACAGCAGAAATACAAACTAGCATACCTGGGGAAACAGAGGCAAAACCATGGCAGTGAACAGCTGGGACCTCAGTGCTCTGCTCATCTCTTACAGGTCATTCATATGACAGTTAATTCCTATCTAGTCTCTAAAATAAACATTTTCTTTCATTCTTATAGTATCCCAGAGAACACTTCAAAAGATCAGGTAATTTAAACAAATTATTATTTTAGTTACAAGAACCAACTCCACCCTTGCTAAAGTGGGACACCGATAACACTGGACATAATACAACAGGCAATAAATCAGTAGTAAGTGGTACTTTCAGGTCTCCTCCGCCTGCTGCAATAGCACTACAGTAAGTGGGGTTAATTAAACTGTAGGATAAGCTACCCCTTCTAATTAAAAAATACAAACAAGGCAAAAATAAAGGTGAAAGGAGTTGTATCTCAGCAAACCTGCTGGCTGTCAAATGACAGTGTTTTACATAGGGCCAGAATGCATGAAACTGCTTAGACCAAACAAGCTCTGTAACTAACTTGCACCACAACTTTATGTTTAAACCCACTCACAATCTATTCAGCTTGTTGATGCTGTGGCTGGGGGCCAACTTGTCACAGCTTCTGGTTAGATGGTTATATCCCTCCCTTCACAGCATGGAACTAATATTTTGGTAAATGTGAGATGTTTAATTTACCCAAGGTGCTCTACCTTAAGGCTACTTTTGTTTGCTACAACTTTAGCAGAACAACCAGGCTGTTAGCATGAGGCACTGTGTACACTGGGGACCAGTGATTTCTTTGGGAAAGGAAATGGGAATTAATACTTTCCTGAGAAACAAATATTTCAAGAACAAAATTTGACAAAATGAGGAAAGTGCCTTGGAACAGTTCCTGCAACATCCACAGCTGATAAAACCCAGCACACACATCTCAGCCAGGCTACCCTGGGGAATTTGAAGGAGCAGTGAGGTCTACAGTCTTCTAAACACTAATACTTAGTAGGCTACTCCTGTTTTTCTCATTTGACAGACTGTACAAGTATTTTGCACTCCACAATTACTGTGCTGGTTTGTCCAGGGACACTGCCTTGTTACACCCAGACTGTCAGTGGCAGGCTCCTGACTCAGCCCAGCACCACGGGTGTTGTAACGCTGCTTTTCTTCAAGTGAGCCTTTATTTTTCCTCTTCTAGCATGTATTATTCATATGAATAGTGATTATATGTTCTTACAAAATTACTCACACCTTTTGTAAACAAGCTTGAGGTCTTTCCAGTCAACAAAACTACTTGTTTTTTGATTGCGAGACAAAATAAGCTGAACAATTTCTCGAATGATCTTTTTCTTCTCTTTATCAGGTAGCGTCGTGTACCATTTCTGAAGCCTTAACTTCCCCTGCCGACTGAACAGCAGTATAAAGTGTATCTAAAGTAAACAAAGCAACATGGTTAACACCAGGGCCATGGCCAGGGAAGAGCATTCCTCTGCCTGGCACCAGAAATCCGAGTCCTGGCCACACATCCCCAGCCCTGGCATGATGGCTGGACACGGTGTCAGTGAGGTCTGCGGGAGGCTCAGCATGGCAAAGATCCCTCCTCTCTCCTATTTCTTTCCCAGGCAGCTCTCCCTTCCCTCTGGCACCTCTTCCCTAGGTCAATCCTTTCCATCTTCTCCTACCCATCCTCCTTACCTTGTGAAAAGAGCAGCTTTGCTTCCTTTCCTGCCCCTGCCCTAGGGAACAGGAGGAGCATCACCACTCTGCAGTGGTGAGAACAGGGCATCAACCCCTCCTCCAGCAAAATCAGATACCTCAGCAAAGGGAATAAAGACTTATCCACAGCAGGAGAAGGGAAATCACTATCAGTGTTGGCAGAAGACTAGAAATATGAAGATAGTAATAACAATCACTAACAACTCTGATATTGCACTATTTCAGATCACAAAGCAGCCAGTTCCCAGAAGAGGCAATAACAGTAGGAGAAACCTACTTTGGAAAGGAACCTTGACTGGTTTTACTGAAGAAACCAGGATATTATGAAACTCAGATGACTGTAATGACAAAGGACAGACCTCAGTGAGTGATACTGTATTAAATAAAGGACAATATCTATACTGTTTTAAAATTTCAACTTAAAAGCTAGTCATAACTTTACAAGGTATGACCTATGTTTTTTTCATTTTTTCAATATTACTTAGAATAAGCAGTATTACTGAAATACACAAGAGCCAGCTTTTAAATGCCTGTGGGGCTTTGGGAGAAAAGTATCAATTCACATTTATACAAATACTACTATTAGCAGGTTCAAATAACTGACCATGGTGTATATTAGCAGTACAGTTACCCATTCACTCAGAGAATGAAAATGGCTTTAAGAATGCAGGACATCAATTTGAGGACAACATCCTTATTCAACAGGGTATCTTCTGTTAACTGGGAAAAAACCCCTACAAACCCACCTAGGGGGGAATAGAGATGTTTTTTATGGCTGAAGACATCTGAACTGCCCTGTTCTTGCCAGGCATCCTGATTGCTGTTCTCATCAGTACCAGGACCCAGAGATTTGCAGGAAGGATGTCTAAGTGCAGCTACATCCATGTGTATGACTGCCAGCTGTTCATACTGGTGACTGGTGGCGTGCCCTGATCCTGGGGGGACCAGGGAGAAGCACAGGAGCCTCACTTTCCTCACTTGCTCCCAACCCTTGCGAAGCCCCAGTCCAGCAGGTCTCTTACCACACCTCTCACTATTAGCCTAACCTTATCCTTCCCTAGAGTTTTTCAATCTACACTCTAATCCCTTCTGCTCCTTGTTTTCTGTTCCAGTTTATTGCTGCACTTATACTTCATCACTACATTTCCACAGTGAGGATTACATAGTTAAGTTCACAATCACTATCAAGATTACAATGCAGATTTCTGTGACGATAAAATCATTCCACGCTCTGGTAAAGTCCGAGCAAAGAAGCTTCTACACCAAAGAAAAAAAAAAAAGAGGAAAAGCTACCGGATTTCAAACAAAGCATTCATTCATAATTCAGAACCATACTCCAGCTATTGAGTTGCATAGTTGCTGAGTAGTCTGGAGGTCCTATACTGACCATACTGAGAAAGACTTCAAATGTGGGATCATTTTAGGGAAAGGAGGTCTGTTTTAGTCACATGTGTCTGTGGCAGGATCTACTGCTGCAAATAAGGCTTTTGGCGTTGTTAGACTAATCTGCTTGATAAAATTACAAGGATTTTGTAAGTGCCTCTGTTGAGTCCTATAATACTCTGCAGACAAGCTTACTAAATAAAAACAAGTATGCTGCTGGCAGGACACATGGCCTGATTACAGTGAAGAGCAAAGCACCGTGGTTTTGCCTTTCTTTGTTCATATTACCAGCTGGGTTTTGACATGGGAATCTTCCAGCTGACAGGGTTACCCCTTCCCAGGTGATGTAGGGACAGCACTCACTGTTCATACACTTGCCCACTGAGAGGAGCTGGCTGAATGAAAGGCTATTTTGCTTGCTGCACAGCACATGAACTCCAAAGCCCTTTAAAGATGAGGGTGTTTCGAAAAGCAGAGCATAGGTTCCACAGATAAGAGCAGCAGGTCAGTAGGAGTCCATCTAAAAGCCATTAGGTACAGGTAGCAGCTATTTGATAAAGAAATTTCTAAAAATATGGTGAATCATCGGATAGGAGAGGATGATCAGATTTGACTGAAAATGCAGGGAATGAGTCAATGAATCCCTATCAAAAGCTGAGAGCATGTTCAGCATACGACATCCTTTGCCTGCAGTGTTTCAACAGGAGGAGAAAAGGAAAAGGTATTCTGGTATAGGGCCAGCTGTTGGACACAAGAGACCTTAAACCTGAGTGCCTGCAAGTAATACACATGTATCTCCAGAACTGCAACCTTAGGCCTCTAAAAGGTTAAATAGCAACAGACCAGGGAATCACTGTAAATATTACCACCACTTTCTGCCGATTAGTTACTTTGGGATGTTATGCTTCACCTATAGGAAAGTGAGTTGCTCTCCACTTAAAACTGCTTTGAGAACTCCACTGTTTCTTCTACACATGCAGCTGATGTCTCACCATCACTTTCATGAGCTGAGGCAATGTTCTTTGCAGTCAGAAAATATCCATTAATGCTCCTAAATGCATAAACATTCACACACAAGCTCCAAAAATCTCACTGTTTGGGTCTCCTGTCCCACACTGTTTCATAAGCAGACTATAACTGCATACCTCACATGGCAATTTTATCATTACAGAAATATATACAGCTAGAAAACAGGTAGAGCCTTTACTGTAGCACAATTCTAATTTCATAGTCTGCAGCAATATAGTGCACCCTCAAGCCTAGCTACACATCACTGGCCAGCTAAGAACTACTGTAACAAAACAACATATTAGAAAGCTGCAGGTACTTAGAAGCAAAAATATTGAGTGGGGGGGGTTTCTCCTCTTTTGATTCTTCTTCCTTTTTCTAATTTCTTCATTTCTAATTAATGAAGCCCCTTCAATCTAGGGAAGTCTGTAGGTGGTAAATAATACATTCTTAAAAGGTTAAATGGCTTTCAGCATTTTTAATTCCAACATCCAATGCTGTTCCATTCAGTTCAGCTTTGTTCTGCCCTGCCCCAGTCACGACACAACACAACACATTCCTCTCTCTTATGGCTCTGTTCATCACATCCCACTGGAAAGACTCTGAGGCATCAAAAAACCTGGAAATGTTGAAGTACTGCACAGACACAAATCTAACAGCTCATCTGTTCCTTGCTCCTTGATTGTGAAAACATTTGCTTTCTTATAGTGCTGAAGACAAGACAGATGTTGATTAAGAAACTTTCAGTTGGTTTTCAGCAGCCAAACTGCAAATAGAGGCAGATTATCCTGCAATGCTTTACTCATCTTTAAAAGTTCTAATTCCAGAGGAAAACAAAGGCAAATTACTTGCTACAAGCAGAATATCTTAGAAAACAGGGTGCTTGGTTCCTTTTCTTATCCTCCCAGGGCATGCTGGCTGTGGCTAACAATCACCAGACCTAGGGGTGATGCCAGAGGGAATTTTTGGGTCTGAGTGGGTTAGGTTGAAGAGTACAGTTCCTAGGAGAGCATTGGCTTCCTTCACACGTGGAGTCTGCAGAGACAATCTTTGGTCTGGGAGCTGAGAGTAATTTTAATAGCTTGTTTTACTGAATCAGACCCAACCACCCACAGCACTGTTCAAAATGACCTCCCTAACTGTCAGTAAGTAACCCAAACGACTGCATTTTCTATTTGTAGGCTATTGGAAAAATAGTTTGTTGGGGTATTTTTTAAATCAAACATTCAAACCAGATTTCTAAACTTGAACTCTATCCCCTTCTCATACATCTCTGAGTTCATTGCAGCAGTAAGTTATATAACAGGGTGGAAAGTTATGGGGCTTTCTGTTTTATCAAGACATACAAAACTGTACCAGGATAAAAACCAACATCCTTAATTTCAGGGCTACAAAAAAATCAAATGCTAGACTTTGACATGAAATAGACATAAAAAATGCAAAATACAGAAGGTTTGCATATTCATGAACAGCAAATACAAGAGAGATAGGTGAAACTAACACACACACCTTCTTTCCGCCTTCCTTGGGAGACCTTTCCCTCCTTTAACTAATGGGCTGTAATAATCTGATAAGCAGTTCACTCAAGCTTGTCTTCTGGACTGTTCCCTGCCAGGACTGCAGGTCCCCTTTGGTGCAGCCTTCCCCAGTATTTGGACATTATACACTTCACACTGATCACACACGTTACCGTTGGCTCACTAGTTTCAAACTTGGATCATTTTTGCCTTTACAGAGGGTTTAAAATTTAACCTAATCTCCAACAATTAGTACAACTGTCTAAAGGGCTGTGTTCCATTATATACCCAACAAACTACCTGCAGGGGTAGCAGATAAAAATGAATACATGGGAAAAGAGCTTTCCTGGCTTTCCTTTCCCAGAGTAATTTCTCCAGTTTACTGTTCAGTAACACAAACTTGTAGAAGATGCCCCATTTCTTCCTGCAAGGTGAACTCCAGGGATGTGGCAAGAGGCTCTAATTCACCCCACTGTGAGAAAGGAGAACATGCACTAGAACTGCTTCTCCTCCTCCTGTAATTCAACCTGCATAACATTTGCTGACTGGTTCCAAACCTGTTCTGTGGCATCTGGCTGCTCCATGTCCCTGGGGGAGGAGAGGAGGCTAGAGATGGGTACACTACGAGGAGCCTCAGGGGAGGAGAGACAGAAGAGGAAGACTGCAGAAAAAAGAGCAAGAATCCTTCTCTTTCCTGTTTGGGTGTGTGGTTGGGCAAGCATTTGCTTGGTGAGGCAGCTCTCCTCATTCCAGCAGCTCTGGGCTTACATTCTGCTTCAGCTGTAACCTCTCCAAATTCAGTCAAGAGCCCTCCAAAATCAAAGCCACCTTTATAAATCAGACACCTGAAATTCACATGCAAGCAAAATTTGCAAATTAGGAATTGCTGTCCTTAAACAGACATCTTGGCAGAGTGCGGAAACTTTCAGCTTTCCTGAAAAGCTTTCTGTAGGCCAACAGACAATACAGGACATTCTAATCAACAAAAATTCCCAGACCACATAAAACAGGTAGTGGGATGAAAATCCAGACCTTCAGCTGCCAACAGAAGCCTTGGGAAAACCAGACTGACTGGCTGTACCTGGTGGAGAAGAAGCGACTTGCTATGACAAAGTTCTTTTCTAACTTAGTCTGATTCCCCTGAAGTCTGCTTGATCTGCTGCCACTGTTTTAGTCTAGTAGAGTTCATATTCTGCTTCTCTTTCACCATTTTTCATTCTTTCCTCTGATGGGAAAGAATCTATTTCCCAACCTAGACAGCTGTCCAGATGTTTTAATCAGTATTTCTTTTTACATCACAACTGAAAATGAACAAAACCCACCTTCATTAAATTTTCTCTTTAAAAAAATATTAACATTCACATTATTCCAGCCATTAGCTTTTTTTTAATCTCCAAAACATTTCAAGAATAAAAAATTCCTTTTAGTTTTTGCTTTGTTTAGTAAGTTTTTTGTTTTGTTCTGAAGGGGGGGGAGAAAAGTAAATACTGAAATTTAAAAAAATAATCCAGCTATGCTGTGAACACACAGTGGATTTAGAATGCCAGGTATTTAGGGTGAAATGAGAATGGTATACTGAACAGACCTATTGACCTATTAACAATCTACCCACATCAGGACAAGACAGAATACTAACACACTCAAGTACAGGTATTGTGGTATTCTGCTGTTACACGAAATCTCATCTGGCTACTGACCTTTAATACACACTCTGGGGTTTCAGACACTTCTAAACTAAGTATGTAAAATTCAAAACAGACTACTTTATTAAAAATATTAATTGCCTTACTTGTTTGCTCTGTCACTGAAACATTTATTCACAGCAGCACAGGATCTGACGGATGTTTGTTAAATACTGCTGGCTCTCAGATTTAAAATTTGAAACATGTACTTAATCTGCATGATGTAAGCAAATATAAAAAGGAAAATATGCACAAACTCAGCAACGCAGAAATCCCGAAGCAGTGTATTGCTGCCTACCTGGCACAGGATTCTTGCTCACTTAATCTCCATTAGGAACATTTCTAAGCAATTTCCCCTAAACAATACATCCAAAGTCCATGCAATAAAAGCTGTGCCAGATCATTACAGGCACACGTGACCATAGTTACACATTGATTTTATGCTTTTCATGATGCAGAAGTCACCCTTAACTAATTACTGAAGATTTTAAATGGACCAGCACACCAGCATTTTAAGGGTATTTATAACAAATAGTATCGATTCAGACAGCAACAACCTTCTTTATAGCCTCACTTGAGTTAAATAGAACTATAATCACCACAGTACAGCTGAGCTCAAGCTGCTCATTCCTGATCCCTACCTGAGGACCAGAAAACAAAGTTCAAGGAGCTTTCTAGGCGCCCTGTAAGTGCCCAAGCTCCCTCCAGCTCTGCTCCCACCTATCACTACATCAGGCAGGTCAAGTCCTCCCGACCATGGCACATTCCTCATAATCTGGTGACGTTCCTGTCCCAGTGTCCTCCCCACAGCACAGGCATGAACTGCTGACATTCCTGTCCCAGTGTCCTCCCTACAGCACAGGCATGAACTGGTGACATTCCTGTCCCAGTGTCCTCCCTACAGCACAGGCATGAACTGCTGACATTCCTGTCCCAGTGTCCTCCCTACAGCACAGGCATGCCTGCGCCTCCTCCTCACAGGCTGGGCTGTCCCACCAATAGCGACAGGGGATTTCCTGCACTGCTCTGGAGAGCACAGGCAGCACCTCTTTCCAAAACACCTCCAAAAAGGTAGATGCAGGCAGTGGCATCCAGTTGTTACAGAGGATAATTACTCTCAATTTTCTTGAATTTTTATTCCTGCAAGTGGAATTACTCCAGTTTTCAGGTAATAAGCTAGCACAGACAAGGCTAGAGTTTGGCTCTGCCATAGCAGAGCAGGGCAGGGAGTGCAACAGTGCTGTGGGAAGCAGCCACACCACGGTCCCTTCAGTGCCAGCCAGGGGACGGACACAGCATGGATGCAGGCTGGCTGAGCTCATAGAAAGCAGTAGTTTGAAGAGATTTGAAACAATTATTAACTAGGTAATCACATCTCTTCTGCCTCCTAGGCTGAGCTCTTAGAGGTGTTTTTATTTGCTTACATGTTTTTGGGAGGCAGAAGATACCTTCATTAGGTTACTACAAGGAGGAAGAGACCAGGGGAGAGGATGAACAAGCTGCCAAGAGTGACCCCTAATTCACTTAAAACCCCAGTGTACTTTACAGGCATAAGAAGCTATTTTTCCAGCCTGTTCCTTGAACTCCTAGTGAAGAAACAGAGCTAAAATCTCACCCAGTGGATTCCAGCAAAAGGTGCAGCTCTTTCAGTTTCATTTCCACTTTGCCTTATCAGTTATTTGCAAAGTCCTGCTACATGAAGGCATTGCAGTGCCCTTCCCTTGCCTCTGACCTCTCCAGGAGCAAACCTTTGCTCTGGGACAGGGCAGGCACACCCAGATGGTGACAAGCTAACCTGGCTCCTCAGGCAGCTGACAGACACTGCTCCAGCCTGAGGATTCCCATGTCTGGTGGAGCAGGAATAGTGCAGGCTGGCAGCAGCCTCACACCCGTTCCTCCAGCTCCCAACAAAGATGTTCACAGGAAAGCTGAGCTCCAAAGGGACCAAAGATACATGCGAGTTCAGATCATGTTTATGACTCTGAAAGAGCACAGGATAACCTTTTGTGAATGCTGAAGCATTTAATTTAGACATTTTCAATTGAGAAATTCTCAATTTTCCCTTTTAAAATGGCATTTTTTCATTAAGGTAAAAAAACAACATGGATTTAACCTATGCATAAACATAAAAGCAACCACAGTTTACAGAAGGAAGGGCCAGAGCAGAGAATCTCACAAAATTCTTTACATGTTGGACCACTATTTATCCTGTAGAATGAGAAAGGACCACAAATTCATTCTGCTATTTATCCAAGTCTTGTCATGAGACTTAAAAGAAAGGAAATGCCTGAGGTACTGCCTCTTTCCCTTCCCATCTCCTGAGCCCAGAGGCTGTTGAGAGTTTCATGCAGCCCTTCCCATGGCTTCTCTAGGGCTCAGAGCACACAGGAGCTCACCCAACACTTCACCTGCTCTCCTTCCAGCATGCAGCCCTGCACGACAAAGGCACAACACGGTACATTTCTGCATTTCATTCAAACAACAGTGAGTCTGTTTCTCATTCCTTTGTGGTTTGTGCCCATCACCCACCCAAGGGGACTAAGCAGAGGATGGTGACCACAGAGTTCCTGTGCTGGTTAACAAGCCACTAGGAACTACAAGTGTCTGAGCAAAACTATCTGTAAGCCTCAATGGCAAGCAGCAAGGCAACAACAGGCATTTACTGGTTAGTGAAGAGGGGTTTTAATGCCCTCTCTAACAGGGGAGAGCAGATGGACATCTTACATAAACTCAAAAAGCTAGAGAAGAAAAAAACACTGGTGCATAAAGTACCTGGGGTTATGTCTGTAATATTGAGAAACACACATCAGGACATTCCAGGCCAGACAGGCATGTCTGGCCAGAAAGGCATGCCAAGCTTGCCTTCAAACCCACAAATGTAAATTGCACCTTCCCATCCTACCCCAATGCCTCTGCATGTTGTATTCCTAAAATCCCAAATCAAGTGCCAGGCTTGGAGGACTGGATCTTGCAACTCCCTCTCTACATTGCAACATGTGCAGAAATGCAAAGGCCCAGGGGTGGCCACTCAAGAAAGCACAGAGCCAACACAGCCAATAAAATGCACATGACAGCCTGCAGGAATAGGACAGTAGGGAAATGAACTGGCAGGGATGTAAATTAGTAGCTCGGCACATGTGATACAGAAAGAATTCTTTTCACACAAGCATTAATTTAGGCATCACTAGCAAGACCATGACTGGCTCACAAAAAGGCCTGATGTGGATGCCAAAGTATAAATCTTTCAAGTATTTTAGGCAGGGACAGCTCTATCTGCCCTCCCTGACTAACCAGTTTCCTCAGTACTTTCATCATTTTGTCCTTTTGCTGCTCTTACAGGTAACTGATGGCTTCAGAAGGTCCATGGGACCGTTTATAATGCACAGGATTCTGAAGTAACTAAAGACACAGAAAACCAGCAAAATCTATAATTTTCTTGCCTCATGACAGACCCAGCTGCCCATTTCCAGCCTTCTTTCTGCATCTGCCCACCTTAAATGCCATGGCGTTCTCTAAAGTCCCCTAGGCACTCCATATCCTAGAGACTCCTGGCTCTGCCATGACTGCAGTTTCCTTATTTGTGAGTGAAAAAATATATATTTTTAAAAGCAAATATTATTATATTGCTGATTACTAGGCAAATATTCAGCAGATGATCTACCGTAACATTTCTTTTGCTTTCCAGAAATGAGCTTATTGCCCAGAGACAGTAAAGTGTGCCTGGCAATTCCTGCATGGCCTGAGCAGGCTCCAGTATTAAACAGTGACAATCTGTAATGGTCATGAGCACTCGAAGAAGGAACATCCAAAACTGGCAAGTCAGAGATACACACTTCCAAAGAACTGAAAAAACATTTCTCCTCACAAATACCACAAAATGCTATTCTAAAGTCCAACTGAATGACATTATGGATCAGCCCCTGAGCTATACTCTGATCTAAGCAGCTTCCAGAAGAGCACAGCATAAGGAATAGAGCATGTGTAAAATCACTATGGTAGTCCTATTGCCAAGAATCACAGGTTTAAGGAATCAGGGACAGAAACTGCATCCAGGCAGCACACCTGTAGCCCCACCCTCTATGAACTGCCTAACTACTGGGACACCCATAGCACCCCCAGCAGTGGAATGAAAACAGTCATCTACACTGTGTAAAAAAGTATTCCCATTTATTTTTCATACATTTAGTGCCTAAAAATTTCATAGGATGTACTCAGGACTCTTTGTGTAGCAACCAATCTTTATAGTGTTCATGATTTCATGTGTTTCTATCACTTCTCCTGCAGTCACCTCTTTCCAAGCAGAAAAGTCTCCCAACTCAGAATCTTCTAAATAGGATGCCATTCCATTGCCTTTATGGACTATCACAGTAAAAGTCCACTACAAGATAAATTAACAAAGAAAGACCACATGAATATTTTTTGTCATGTAGCATAAGAATGGCTGCCTTGAACAACAGAATAATTTATTCGTCGTTTTCTCTCCTCTAATCTGTTGCCCTTCTTGTCTTTCAGAGGTAGATGCCTAAAGGCAAAGTTCATTGTCTTTTTGAGGCCAATACACGGCTGTATCATGAATGGAAAATAAGCAGTCATTCTTAGAACTGTAAATAGTAAATCCTGTGCAGCACTGAAAACATATTTTGCAGATTTTCATCCATTTCAACAATTAAGGGCATTGAGAGTGTTGGTGAAATCAATATTCAGAAGAGCTGAGAGTTCATTTCCAAACACTAGGCAGGTGTCAGCAGCTGCAGTCACAGCAACTAATATTTCCACCCCAGCTTCTAGATCAGTGACTGGTTATCAAATGTCTTGCTAAGTGGAAACAGTGCTTGCCAACTCCTTTTCTATTCAGGCCAAGTACATTTTCAGAGCCACTGTGCTCAATGGGATTCTTTTGATCTTTCTCCAGGGTTTCAGAAAATGTCCATAAGCACTAATTTGTCTCCCTGTAGTGATGAGCAGCACAGGTAGGAGAGAATCAGACCCTTTACTACACAGGCATCAATCCTGCACTCAGAGCTATGCAAGCAGAGCCCTGTATTTATTCACTAAAGTAATACTGATAACACTGAGGCAGCAAGAGGATCGAGGTGTTGCAACAATTACAGGCACAAGAGACTGACTACAGCAACACATGTCCTTGGGGAGACTTATCTTTTTCTCCTCTGTGCTCTCTCCCCACTCTCTGACTTTGTTGAGACAGCAATCCTTCATGACATGTATCTCTGCTGCACCCATTTATGTCAGGATGCGGAATTTAGTCTTTCTAAAAAGTCTTTTAAAAAAAAAAACAAAACACGTCACAAAGAAGAAGCTGGGCATAAAAGCTGTGTTTCTCAGCTGGATATGAAGTCAGCTTTGCTAGACAGACTCTTCCCTGAAACTTGCCTGGAAATCTGCAAGAGAGCAAATAATTGGAACAACCCTCTTGCTCAGACATGGTACCATTTGCACAAGCACCTTTAATTCTATCTCAAAACACAGAAAAAGGTGGCAAGCACAACCTCGTCATTCCAAACCAGAGGTATCAGTACACGGAAAGTTTAAATCACCTGTTGAAAGTTCACCGTGAGCCTGGATAAGGCTTATTCTTGGTTTGTAACCCAGCAACCCCTTATTTCTTGACTCATAACCAAGTGTTAACAAACCCCTTTCCAGAGAGTGGATGACACAGGAATTTAAACCAAGAGTTCCCTGACAATAGCACTGTTTCATCAGCATCAGATCTGCAAGAGAAGAACAAGGTAAGGCTGACAGCACTAATATAATGCAGCAACACCAACAACTGTTTGTACTATGGCCTCAAAAAAAGGAAAAATAAAATTCTTACTTGTAAGAATGCACAGTCACCTGGCAAAATTCTAACCATCAATACAGCAGCCAGACTCCAAATCGTCAATAAGCAGCACTATTATAAGCAGGGCTCCCCTGGGACCATCGTGAGTGCTTTGAAAACTGGCATTTGTGAAGTACATGCATCAAGGAGAGTTCTGAGATCAGATTCCCTGAAATAAGCTCCCATATTTACTGACCTTCAAGGGTAAAATAGGAACTCCAGTTGTTTACATAAGCTTTACCAGAGGGAAGTGGGTATGTAGGGCTGTCTCGGGGTGTAACCAGAAAAGTTATGTCTCTACAGGGACTTAAGGTGTGGAGACTGCATTGCCATCTGTAAACTCATTACCGTGCATATTCTATTTGCAAATATAATGACAGGTACACCTTTCTAAATACAGGAGACTAACATATATTTAGCATTCTGGCTAAACCACTGAAGAGAAACAACATAGCTCTGCCTTTGAGGGTAGAGACAAACAACAGTACTTGGCCTTCACTGAAGGAATTGAGAGACATTGAGAGACTTCTCTTCAGCTGCACTGCCAGTAAATGGTATCACAGGTGCGCACAATGGGCAAATTGTGCAAGACAGCAGCTCAGGTCATGCCCGGAGAACCTGCCTCAAGCCTGAATTATCAAGCAGTGAGGTGGTTTCTCTATTAAGAGGCATCACTGACCATCCCACTACTTGGGAGCCCGCAGTCTCCCCAGGGAAAAATCTAGCCATTGTTCTCAAGATGTTAGCCATCATGCTTAACAAAAGAGAGCATCCACAGCAATCTTTCTGATCTCAGCAAACCAACACCAAGCGCAGTACTGGAGAGGCAAAGGGTCTCCTTTTCCGGATCCTGCCCGTCAGCCCTTTAACCTGAGGCGCTGCTGCCCCTTCCAAGCTCCAACAAGCCACTGCCAGCCCCGGAGTCGGGTCCAGACCCATGCGCTCCCTCGCTAATGCACCACCTGATGAAAAGGTGCAGCCAAATCCCAACAAACCCCATCAGACCCGGCAGCGGTGCAGAAGCACGCGAGCTGGAGGTAATGCTGCTGTCCAAGCCCTCCACTTAGCTGACACCAGGGAATACACCTGGGGAACAGCTCTTCCCAGTGATCCCGTCACAAGAAAACCCACTGCCCAACACTGACCCGCTCTGCCACCAGCCAGCCTAAAGTCAGCCAGATCCATAAGAAACCTCACTCGATCCTTCTCTAGGCATTGCAGCTGACTTGCACTTCAGCTCCTCGAGTTACAGGAAGCCTTTGAAAAACCTCTCTGTAACAGCCTTGTTTTCCTGGTGGTCTACGAAAGGCTCTCGGCGTGACCCGAGCACATCCCGAGGATCGGAAAACAAAAAGCGAAAGAACAGAACTGTCATTTTCCCCAAACAGGTGCAAACCTTGTTCGAACCCGCCTGGGAACGGCTTTCAGCGTCCGGAGCAGCCGGTGCCCGAGGGCGCGGGGCAGCCCCGCTCCGCCCGGCCTCGCTCCGCGCCCTCACACCGCGCCCGTCGAGGGGCTCGGCGGCTCCGGCGGGGCAGGGGCTGCTGCTGCTGCTCCCGCCCG
>VZTZ01029927.1:0-30565 GCA_013400955.1 Drymodes brunneopygia | reverse complement strand
GCCCGGCCCGGCCCCGCTCGGCCCCGCTCACTCACCATGGTGCGGCGGCTGGCTGGGAGCCGGCCCAGCCTGGCCCGGCCGCCTCCGTCCCGCCCGCCCCGCTCAGGTGAGGCCGGGCCGCATCGCCCTTCCCACAATGCCCCGAAAGGGAACTCCCGGCGCCTCCTCCCGCCGCTGCCGGGAGCGCCGCGGGGCAGGGCAGGGCTCTAGGGAGGGCACCGCCGGGCAGGGGCAGGGCTCCACAGACCCACACCCCGGCAGCGAGGGGGCTGGCAGGCCGCGTGTGCCCAGCCCCTGCCCTCACGGGGTGACCCCACCTGCTGCCCGGTACGTGCGTGAACCGCTCACAGGGCACCTTCCTCACCTCGGCATACCCAACATTAATGAAACGCAGTTCCTGTCATCCACTGGCTCGAGCTACTCCCCCGTCGAGTATTCATGCCCTAAAGACACGGGTAGATCTACAGGCATGATTACTCTGCAGCCCATCTCCATCAAAATGGAACTCTGATAGTTTAAATTCCTTCAATGCACCGGTGCTTTGTGATGCAGCTGGATGAGAGGGCAAGACCTCAGCAAATCCCTGTAACCTGTGGCAGGGATTTGCTGATCAGCAGCTGGTGCCAAAAGAATGTGCAACATCCACAGACTCAGCACCTGAATCAAAAGATCTAAATCCAGGCCTAAGGCTTCTCAAGCTTGTACAAGGAGTCTGATCCAGATGCAAACTACCACGGGAGCACAAAATGAGAAGACTTAGCATGCCTAAGTCCCGTGTCTGTAGTCTAAAGAAGAGACATTTCCCAGGGCACAGCGGGCATCAGCTCAGGATATGGATCCCAGCTGCTCAGGCAGGGAACAGCTGTGCTCTGCTGCTGGGTGCAGTGGTGCATGTGAGTCATCAGTGAGAAAGGGACAGAAATGCAAAGGGGCTTGGGGACTTCAGGGATCGCTGTGGTGTCAACGACAACCCCTCTGCAGCCTCTGGCTTCAGAGAAGGGAGAGAGATCCCTGTCCAAAAGCAATTGCATGTACAGCTGAGAGAGGGTGTGTGGGCTGAAATCTGCTCCCAGTTGGAAATGCAAATTTGCAAGAGCAGAGTACAAATGCAGGTGTGTGCTCCTTATGCTCATTCAGCAGCGTGGAGGTAATTTCCACATTTCCCTAACTGTGCATGGCCCTACTCCCCTCAGCCCTCCCTAAGTTTCGCTTTGGTCTATACAGACACACTGTTCCTGTAGTCCTTCACTGCTGCTTGCTCAGTTCTGGTTTCTGCTTGTTCCAGCCCCAGCCCACAAAGTAGCACATCACATGCTGTGCTGTGATGCTGCCGGATGCCCAGGGCTCTACTTTCACTTCTGGAGTGCACAACACACAGAGTACAAGTCTCAGCTGCCCAGAACTCAGTGATACTTCATCTGCTCACTTGCCCCTGGCCTCTGCCCTTCTCAAGCACACATCCCAGTCCCATAAAGCAGCACTATCTTCAGAGGGCAGGAACACCTCACCCTTTGTGCTGTGGGGTGTAGCACACCGTGCCATGCTGCCAGACAGCACTGGCCTCACTGGTTTTACTGGGGCACCATGTTGCCTTCAGTGGGCCTGCCAAATACACACTTAGTGCAATCAGAATCTGTTAAAGCAGACCAAAACCTTTTACCAGATTCTCTATAAGATCCACACAAAGTGCCACAGTACCCACACTGCCTCTCCCAGGAAATAAACATCTGCCTTCCCCACAACCATGTTCATACCCCTGTCCCTTGCAGCCCCCTGCCTGCTGTGGCCTGTGCAAAACAGAGAGCTGACTCTGCACTTAAATCCCAAACACTCCCTTGGCTATTCACAGATAGCACTGTGGCTCTGGGAAAACCAGGTCTCAGAGAACACTCAGGACTGGATTTGCCTAACACACAAGAATGTGGACACCACACTGCAGCTGTACTACAGATGTGAGTCATCAATACTTTCATCTCCAAAAGGAATTTAAAATTAAGGGATGAACATTCTCCTCACTCCCTACCTATGTAATTTACTCAGGTGATGAACAATAATATTTTTTTGCTTAACAATTGTTTCCCAATAATCTTACTTTTTCTATGCAAAGACCTGACCTAATTAGGCCATAAACTCAAGAGAACCAGCCTGCTGTTTGTGTGTTTTTGCAAGTAATCAGAAAAAAAGCAGCAGCAGCAAACACAACATAGAGTGCACATTAACAGCAGTGGCCAAAGTCAGCCCATTATGGCCAGTCTTGGAAGCTGGCAGAGAGAAGCCCTACAGAAACAAGCCTGCAGATACAGGATCATGCCTAAATTAGATGCTTTCCAGCTCAGAAAGCCAGGCTGCACTTAATGACTGCCTAACTACCCATGGTAAGGACTTGGAATTCTCCCCTCCCCACCTCTCTACCACTGGGACTGTGTAGCTGCATAATTCTCTGATAAAGAAGATAACCATCAGTAGTTCCTAGCTGGGAAGTTTGAGCTATTAGTGTCACTCAGCAGTGGGAGCAGGGGGAGGCACCTGGGGCACACAGTTGTGCCAGGTGAACCAATGGGGTGAATTTAAGTCAGTAAAATGCCTTAATATGAACTCCTTCCAGTGCTTCCCTTAGGCGCAGTTAGTTAACTTAAACACGAATGTTTGCAAAGTAATGAATGTTTATTTTTCTAACCCAAAACTTCTGCAAAAGGCAGTTTTGAGACCCTTCTATTTGGCTTCCTCCTCTGCATGGAAGGAGTATGAACATCTTTCTTAAGGGCTCCTTGAAACAGGCTTTTAAGAGAGGCAAGGAGCTTTTTACTGCTGTGGGATATTTTATCCTCTTCGCTTATATTCCACTCTCCTAGCAGCCTGTCATATTCAGAAGCAGAAAATGTTCACACCAAGAGTTACAGTGGATTCAGTGAGCCTTGTGTGCCTACACCTGATGTAAAAACTTCCCTAGCTCCTAGGTGCCAGTTTTGGTGGGTCTGGGCATTATTTATGTGAAAAGAAGTCATTGCTAAAATGTCAAATGCCTAAACCTGCAACAGGCTTTGTCTTGGGCCCTCCTAATGTCTGCTTTATGCATTTCAGAAGCTAATCCTGAACCATATAAGCAAAGCTGGATTTTCAGAAATGATTTACAATTGATTGGGAAGTTATATTCCTGTGCATTTCAAGAGAAACAAACAAATCCTAACAGCTTCAATTAAGAGAGACAAATTACTATCTAAAGAACTGTAGGGAATTAATGAAATCTAATATTCTCACTTCCTTCTAAACAAAACTGTACAACCTTTCCTTCTGAAAAAAACCCATACCACCCTTTTATTGCAGAAAGAAGCCTTTTCACTGATGCTGAGTCCCACAACAAATGAGGCAGAATACTGAACCCTTACTCTGATTCTAGCCAGCAGATGCTCTGGTGTTGTTTTTCAGCACCTGAACTGAGCTCACAGACTACTACAGGTAAGAAGCCCTGTGCAAACCAAGGAGTTGAGGCTGATGAACATTCCACTTGGTGATTTTATAGGAGACCTGCTGTGCAGGTTTTTTACCACTTGATACTGGGTCTGTGGGGGAAAGAAAAAACTTTAAAAGCCCAATTTAAAATCAGCTGCAGGAGGTAGCTTTTAATTGCACTTTGGATCAATAGAGAAGCAACGTAACACTTGCTCTTGGTTACTAGGCAGGGCTTGTACTTTTCCAGACTGCTTTTCCTATGTTCCCTCTTCCTTATTTGCTCACACAATCTGGATTCTCCACAATTTAAGTGCAGGACAAGCATTCATATCACTAAAGCACATACCAAATTATCTATCTATGCCACAGATGTTGGTACCTTATCAGCAGCAACATGTTCTGTAAGTAGTCCCAACATTTAAGTATATTAGAAAAGTGTTAAAAATAGCAATCCAAATCATTATAGCCTGTACTGAAGCAATAGGTGTACACAGGCACTTAAAGGGTGTCAAGTAGAATTTTATTTCATTTCCTAGCTGTATAAAATTAAAAGCAGGCCAAAAGGTAGACAGGCATTAACAAAGCTCCATGGAGAACTTTTTCAATCCAGAGAAAACGTGTTCTTGTAGCCCTCTTGTGTTCAGTTGGATTAACAGCTATTACATCCACAGCATCCTTCCTTACCTCCCCAAAAATCACAGCTCTGCATGCCTTAACCACACAGCCAGTCAGTTCTTTGTCCTGTACACCTTCACTCTGTTTCTTTCATGGTTTTTCTCTTTCCATCCTGGTTGTAAAATCGAAGCCCATTCAGGCCATGCTCCTGAATCAGTGGAATACTCAGTTTGGAATATTCATACCATAAAACAAGGAACTGCTACTTTGGAGTAGGAGGACTAAAGCACCCCTCGTTGCCTGTGAGCATGCTGATATTCCCAGCATTTCTTCTCCATAAAAGGACTGTAATGAACACAATTTACAGCCTTATTTCTCTCTTTTGGTTAATGCCTGTGAGTTTAAGTTTTAAATTGAGTGTC
This sequence comes from Drymodes brunneopygia, assembly GCA_013400955.1. Lineage (NCBI taxonomy): Eukaryota > Metazoa > Chordata > Aves > Passeriformes > Petroicidae > Drymodes > Drymodes brunneopygia. Next base: position 26,078 of record VZTZ01029927.1, on the reverse strand, counting down.
CCTCAAACACCATATAGAAACACCCAATTCTCTACCCTCACAGAAATCATCCTGACATTCTCCAAACTCAGACTATTGGCAGTTCTGTTTATTCCACACCTTCCCTACCAATCACCAAGTTATGGCTGCACTGCTGTGGGTGTCTAATGGGATGGAGCCTTGTACCTGAGGATAAGGCAATGGGTTGTTTCCTAAACCACACTCACCCTCCATGTCTGCTGCCTCGGTCATTCTTTATTCAGACACTGCAAGAGACATCAGGGTGAGCAGGGTATTTGTGCTTCAAGAGCTGCTATCACCTTCTCAGGAAGCCAGACTTCAATGTGGATGTGCTGCTGTGGAGGAAACCTGGAGAAGGAGCTGTAAACTATGGAAGAAAGAAAGAAATGAATGAGAACAGAGAAAAGACAAAAGACAGAACTAGAACTGACAACCAGCCATGGCTTAGCAGCAACGACATCAAGGAGTCTGGGCAAGCAGTGCCCACTCTTGATCAGCTGCATGGCTGCACTTAAGCTCATGACAACTTAGGAGTTTTGACAGATACACACCTGTAGATTTTGAGAGCAGATGAAAACAGGCTTCAGAAAGAAGACTCAGTACAGATAGTGCAAGGCATAGTATCTTTACTTGAAAGACAGCTAGAGTAGCAAAGTAAGGAGCAATATCTTTCCCTATAAACAAGGTAAAGAGGAGAAAAATGTGCCTCCACAACCCGTAGTATCTTTGTAATACAAAGCACTTTAGGAATGAACGTACCAAATTTTTCTGCAGATAAGCCAGTCAATTCCACTGAAAGTAATATAAAACATCAAGAGTAAGTCAAAGAATGTGCTGCTACTTCTCTGTGTGAGCAGATTATACACTAAAACTTGTCAGAGACTCTGGGTAGGAATGCAGGTCAAACAGCAGGCAGTTACAGCAACTCGGAGCTGCTGGTATGGTGGGGGCAAAAAGGGTCATGTGTAGAGGCAGAAAGCAAAGTTTCTAATGACCCCATCTATTTAAGTTCATTATTTAATATTTAATTTTATGAAAAAAATTGTATAGATTTTATTACTGATAGTATTTTGATACTTCCATTGCCAGAGTAATAAAACAAATAACACTGTCTTTGAATCTGTTCAACAACTGGCTTTTAGATATTAAAAGTTGAGCAGACTACACAGCTACCTAGAGCCCATGCCGTTGTATCTTCCAAGGGGACAGAAAGCTTTGTAGGATCACTTAATAGCAGCCACTTAAGAGATCCTTGATCCTTGCCTTTTGTGAATGAGAGGCAGAGAAAGCCTTCAAAGGCCACATTGAAACTCCCTGTAAGATGGTTAGTTGATGACAAAATAAGTTTTTAAATGTTAGGCTGGCAGAAATTCATCATTTTCTGTAGAGTTTGATCATGGCATTTCACAGTTAGTCAGGTCATTCAGCACTGAAGACTTGGTCAACAGAGATAAAAAAACATTAGAGAGCTTTCCTTTTGGACTCTGTGGTAGTGAATCTGATCAACATAAAAATATGTTCTTTTCCTGCATCTAGTGTATTCTAAATCTCCTCAATGAGTAAAGTCAACACTACAGGTACTAAGACCTGGCACACAGCTATCTGAAATTTAAATGAAGTTTTCGGTATCAGGAATTTGAGAAGTGATCAACTGTGCATTCTCAGTTAGAAAACCAATACATCTATTTTGTGCTTTCACTACAAGAACACCATTTGCAATTCTCCAGCATCTTCAACTTTAGCTAGAGTTCATATGCCTTATTCAAAACATAAGATGGTCTACATAGACATCTAAATAGGCTTTTCTGACTACAGATCAGCAGCAGCTTCATTTTTTCCAGTCAGTTTTTGTTGGAACTAGAAAGCACAGGAATTTGCTTTGGGAAAGGTGAGAAGTATAAGCTGTTCAAAATAAGACATATCATGTTAAAAAAAAAAACAACAAAAAAACCAACAAAAATTATTATATACAACACAGACTCTTCAGCCATCGTTCAAAAGTGGCAAGTTTGACAAACTCTTCCAGATTCCTTCTATGGATCCCAAATACCCCAAGGAAGCAGTGAGCCACACAACATACTCATCAAGCAACATACAGACATTCCAAATGTTACAAAGCCAGGCAGTGCTTACTGGAGCCTGTGAAGGCTGTGAGCAGCTGTGAGGGATAAGGATGCTTTCCCAGTTTATCTCCATCCTTTCTCTGTGAGAAAGTATCATGAAACAAGTGCAACCATCTTGTGTGGCTGCAGTTTGTGTCCTCTGTATATATTATATTGTAGACTGTGCTCACCCCATCCAGCAAAATTAGCGTTTCTTTGGCACCTCACACAGGTCCAAGGCATCTCAGGAAAGGATCCTGTGGTACTCTGTAGATAAGAACCTTTGCAGAGCTCTGAAGAGGAGACAGATGAAGCAGAGAAGAGGTCTGTATGAGCTGGCAAGCAGAACACAGGACAGGGTTACACATCCCAAACTGGGATCACACAGCAGTTGCTCCCCTCTCACTCATGGGTTCGTTGTGGCCCTTGAGCTGCTGCAGCTCATTCAGTTCCAATACAACACACCCAACAAGCTCTCACAGGAACCTACAGTTTGTACTGTTTGGGGCAGGTAAAGGAAGAGCCAGAGCACAAAATGCAGATTGTGCTTTCACAGGATGGAAAAAAAGATGGATCATCCAAATACACTAAGTGAATATCAAGAAATATTTTATTGTACATGTAATCAAAGTTTAAAAAACAAACAAGGAGGAGCAAAGGACAGATTGATCTAGATCCGCTTAACTATGCAGGGTACAGAAATACAACTAGGAAAGAATTAGCACATATTAGTACCCTTTGCTCCCCTTCCCTGCCCCAGTGGAAGAGGTTACACAAGCGAGATCTGTAATGCTACAAATCAAGGCTTCTCAGTAATTGCACACTTGAGCTGACACAGTTGAAGTATGTTGTTTCTTGAGAGAGTGTGTGCCTTCAAAATAGTTGTTTATAAACAAAACTACTGTCTCTTTAGTGGTTTGTAAGCATTACTCATTCAACACCAAGAGTATACTTAAAAGACTAATGACTTAGTGGCCATAACTGTCATTATATCTGAACCAACACTATCTTTAAGTATATCAATTATAGAAAATAGATTCCTTAGGCAGTAGAGAATATATTATCTAGTGGCAAAAACAATGTAAAGAAGCAGAGGAAGTATTCACAGGGAAGGGAGGGGGGAGCTGCGTGCTGAGCAGGGGCCCATTGAGTAATCAGAACTAAAAAAGCTGAGTTCTGGAGTGCTAACTGCAAAGGAGTTACACCTCAGCATCATGGGTGTAGGTTTCAGAATGTCTGGGTTGAAAACTGGTACTCATTGCACATCTACATCAATCTCCCAGCTTAACTCACACCCTAGATCCTCCTAACCTATTATAGTGGGATATTAAACAGTTCCAGCACTGTAACTCATGTTCTACCTTACATGCTGCGAGGAAAAAGGCTTCTGTTCTCTTCCAGAACCAGATAGGAAGAAGTCTGAAAGTGAATGCAGAGCATTATCACAGCTTATTCACCCCTGCAACTTTCCTTCCTAGTTTAGAAGGCTGAAGGCCTTCAGAGCATAAAACTGCAACTGCTCTTCCGGTGCAAGCTGATTTTCTCTCACCAGCTTAGACATAAGCCTTCCCAGAAAACCTAAGCTATACAGCATGTAGCCAGAATTGAATCAAATCAGTGTGACAAGTGCTAAATCCTGGACTGAAGGCAAGACAAGTTTTGAGATCCCCACAAAAGATGGATTTGTTTATTCTTCAGTGGCCTAATAAGGCTAGCAAATTAAGAACTCTTCACTTCCAGAGAAGGCCCATGGAAAAGCAGACAAAGTAACAGTAACTATCATATTCTGGATTCTAATGCCCTTTGGAGACTATCAGATTTTTGGCTTAAAATGCAAGTGAATCACGATATATTAATGATCTTAATCTATTTCAGCCTACAGTATGGTCCAATGCAGATTTTTAGTGTCAAGTTACAGATCTAGGACTTGAATTCACTAACACTCATAGCACCACTTGATTGTTGCTGTAAGTAAAGACAGTCTAACCCTCCGTGTACCACCACCTATTCCAGGCCACCTGACCTTCCATTTTTCTGTCCTCACACATATTGCATGTTTTCAGATAAATCTTAAAACAGCTCCAAGCTTAAACTCTGTGACATATCACCTTAGCTTCCAAAGTTAGAAAATAAATTCTCCTTTATAGTATTCAAATGTAGGAGATTCACTCAACTGACAAACCAGTTTACTGACAGTATCTCTCACTAGTTATTTTCTTTATGTGCCAACTGCACAGTCATAAAAGCCTCGCAGCTCTTCTTCATACTTCTCAGCTTTGAAACAGGAAAGGATCAATATAGGTATCTCAGGATTAACAGACCTAGGTGCAAGGAAAAATGCAGCTGTTCTGTACCTCAGTAATTATTGCTCAGTATTTATCTGTTTTAAGCAACATCAAGACAGTATTTGAATTTATGCTGTACTTTAGCAGAGACAGGTTCCCTAACATTAAAGAATATCAGCCTTTCCACAGAAAAAATCTCTAGAATTTAGCTGGCCATTTTTTCTTAACCCTTCCTTGTAACAAGGCAGATTTGTTTAGGTTCCCATTCTAACAGCACTATAGTTGTCAAAGTACATGGCTCGTGTCTGTGGCCAGTCTATAGAGTAGGTGGGCTGCACGTTTTCAAAACTACAGAAATTTATCAGCTATGCTAAAACACGACATAAAAGCCCAGGATTGTTTGCAGACTCACCAGCTACCTACACAGAACAGCTGTTCCACAAAAGTGATTTCACTAACAACTGAACTTGAAGACAAACACTACAAGAAAGCCAATAAAGGATCTTGTGTGATCAAAGGTTCTCTTACCATCTCATCTGAAAGAAGCTACCTTCCACTTCAAACTATCTCCTCCTTCCATAGGAATAACCAACATACCTTTTGGAGGCAATTTAGACAGTGACTGCTCAAAAACATTTCAACAGAACTGCTTTTCGGAGGAGAGAATAAGTTATTTTACTATTTGCACAAATTGAATTTACTACACTCATTTTACTCTGGTAATGTTTTAGCTACAAGCTATCTGTACAAGATATATCAGCAGAGATAGCACATTGTTAACACTACATATGTAAACTGAGAGACAACAGATCCTTCCATCCAGGTGTCATATTGCAGATAAACTGTTTATGTCAGTCCAAGAGGCTGCAGAACCGCACCTCAGCACCACGGAGATTGCCGGGGAGCCCAACAGAAAAGCTGTGCTCTACAAGGGTGACTGTCCATCCTGGAACAGCAGCAGGAGGAGAATCAAGCAACCAGTGTTTGCAGTAATATTCTTGAGGAGGATTCCATTCATCCGGTGCATATTGCTGTACATAAGGTGCAAGAACTTGCCACGGAGGAGATCAGCGGGAAGAGAAGCCAGTGGCAAGGCTGCAACCAACTACTGGTGTCATGTCCCAGATCTGGAAGAGAATGGTAGAGAATTACACAGCATTAGTGTCAGACTCACAGGTCTTTCTGCAAGAGGCATAGAAGCAAACAAAGATGTCCCTAGACCCAAGGTAACAATTCCTTTCCAACCTATGCTTGAAGAAAATGTAATAAGAGTTATGAAAGTCAAATTTGGGGCTCAAGAGTCTTCCTGCACTTCTGTGTAGGTCTGTTTTAAGAAGTGCTATGCAGTTTGTCACAAACATGCTTAGAGCAATACAAGGACAGGCTGGCACAGTCTCAGTTCTGACAAGCATGGTGAATGTAGAGCTTAAGCACAGCAAGATTCCATATCAGTCTGAGCTCCATGTCACTGTCTCATAACAAGGGCTTTCAGTGGCCTCCAAGCCATGGAGCTCAGAGCAAAGGAACCTGCATATTTCCTCAGGTCTGTGTCTTTAAGGCTGCTGGCAGATTTTCCTGCTGCCCACGCCTGCTGTGTGTTCGTTCAGAGACACAACAGTAACAGATCCAACAGCTGCACTCAATAGAGTGGAGTCATTTCCTCATCCAGCTGCAGAAGAGCAACCTAACAAATACAATTCCTTCTTCCCACAATAGATAGTTTGTAGCAATAGTTGTGAGAAAGAAAAAAAGAATATACAGAAATGAACTCTCTATTAAATATCTCTAAGCAATGCAGGAAAGAGATGCAGGAATACCTTCACAATCCGGTCACTCCCACAAGTCACCATTAGCCCTCTGGAGATGTCCATGGACATGTGTGAAATGTTGTGTTTTCCTTCATGAAAGGTTGCCAAGGAAGTACGGCTGCACAAGAACAATTGAAATGAAAGCCAGCCATCAGATGAAGCTTCATGGCATCATTATAGCAGTGCAAAATAAACTTAAAAGAAAATTAAGTTGCTCAAGTACTAATAAATCAATTCCAAGAGCTGCAGTGCCATATTAAAGGGGACAGAATTAAACAAGCAAGTCATGCTGAGGCACTGCTTATGGAGTTGCACAGTTGTGACATTTCCTGGCCTTCTGCAGCATGACTGTTAATAATACTAGAGCAGAAGTGGGACACTGAATTAGCAAATACTTCTGCTACTGGTTAACAAAGTCAAGCTCCAGCTACATTTTTCCCCTGCTGGCTACAGAAGCCAACTAGGGCACAGCATCCCACTTTTCAAAAAACCCAACCCCTAGCAAACAAAAAGCCCCAGCAATGAAAAATGCAACAACACAACAAAAAATCCGAAACATCCCCAAAATTTTCACATCTGATTACTCTGTTCGTATCAAGAAAAAAGGGGCTCCTTCATTTCTAGACACGTTTAAGCAAACAGCAAATGATGTTTAACCCAATTTGCTTGCATGGGGAAAATAATGTTAAGCTCTGAACAATATTCCCAAAGTTTTTAGAAACTGTACATGAACTAATGCATATACATCCTGGCAGCTGTGATGCATTGTCTGACACTCACTTAGCAATGTTAAGTGCAATCAATAGCTTTTAACTAAACTGAAACCTTGAGACAAATATATTTCAAGTCTAGATCTGGGCTCCTGGAAAAGAAGAAATAAAAAGGATAAAAATGTTGTAATTCCACATCTGATCCAAATGCGCTTGCAGAGCCAGATGGGGGATCTCTGCCATCACAGTGCTTTCAGTCCCCAAGGCCTATTAGCAGAGAGTCAGCTCAGTGTGTTCTGCAGCATTGTGTGTGGATATGGAGCAAGCCCAAGGGTTTCTGCACACCAGCACTGTTACTACAGTTTATTACTCCTTAATACTCACTCTTCATCCTTGATTGACTCAAAACAGGAATCACAGACACGGACCTGGAACTCAAATCCCATGATTGGGTAACTCGACCGTTTGGTGCTGCACTTGCCACACACTGCTTGCCCACATTTTCTGCAATGATGCTTCATGGAGGAAAAAAACAAACGAATAAGTCACTATGTCACTTGACCACCATACTGAGTGTCCTCTGAACACAAAAACAAAAAAGCTTCTGTTTTGCAACCTGTTAGAAAGCAATCTGTTAGGAAATGCTCTGTTTCTTCAACCAAAGACCAACATCTCTGGAGTTCTGAACAGTCGTTTGGATCATTAATGGATTTATCTCCATATTCTCTGTGTACACCCTCTTCTCCTGCAAGCTCCTTCTGGGAGAAGCACAAGAAGAGGGTTGAACAAGCAACCTAGTTAAAAACAGTCCAAGGAAGCCAGAAACAGATGAATGTCTTGGTGCCCATCCAGTCCCTTCTTAAAGAAAACTACCTGGAAAGCTTTCACATTCTGGTGCAGTAAGAACAGGGCTATTACTGCTTCACTGGAGTGAGCATCTAAATACTCAGTTATGGGGCACTGTCTGCCATTTTACACAACACTTGAGGATTAGCTGTCCATAGTTCCAAAGGGCAGAAACATTCAGAGAAATCCAACAGGCTCCTAGCACAGCCTGCTTTGACCTGTGACAGAAATTTGATGCAACACACTCACAGAATTTGGAAATCTCTTAGCAGTGCCTAGAAGCTGTAACTTCTCAATATACCCTCACTTCAAAGCAGCAAAAATGTCAAGAGTTGTGAAGATCTAGTAGTCTTAGTGGTTTTCTGTTTACATTTTACTCAAGTGCTGAAGTACAGCTAGGCACTGAAACCAGCCATCTCACCTGTCTCAACCCTATCGTCTTTGTGTCCCACATTTGCTTTATATTCCAGAAGAAAGGTTGTTCACACTTCTGACAGGAATCACTTTCTAGCCATTGAGGAGCCTACAAAAGAGCAGGAGATGCAACCAATCAGAATTGTTTTCCCTCATACAACAGTCAAGGAAGTTTTTTTTAAGAACCCTAAGTAAAGTTTTACTTGGAATGATGCCCCGGCTCAATTCTGGACATTGCAAAAATAAATTGCTTCGAGCATAGTACATAGAAAGTTTAGCAGAAAAACCCCAAACCCAAGAATACAGTCATTGGTTACCTACACACCTCCTACACTTTTTAAGCCTACACGAATATGTTGTGTTACTGCCTTAATAAGAAAACTCATTCAAACATCTAAGTTACTAAACCTGCAGCAGGCATTCAAAGACTGCTGCTCTGGTTGTCTGGATGGCTTTTAAGGAACAGTGTAGTCCAAACTGTAGAAGCTATGAGGCAGTAATCCCTTTTAAGAAAGGGGGTGTCCAGAAGTAAATTCTGTGAGTAACTATCTTTCCTACTTTCATGGGATTGCAGTTTGAAATAATTAGGAATTCATCTGCATTTTCCATCCTGCCCACATCTCCATTAAGCATCCCTTCACCCACCCACACACTTTTCCTGCCATAAATGGACTAGGCCAAATGAAAATAGAGCTTTTACACATTTCAGCTCTCTCAGATACTTTAACTGAACATCCCTGTAAGAGATGAAGAGGCACGGTATTTTTAGTACACTGACTTGAATTTGAATGTGCATATTCTATACAACTTTACATATCTCACAAGGAAGTCGTCCTGAGACTTGACAGGACGAAAGCTGGAACAACAAAGCATTTTTTCTTTTCAATTCACTTACATTGCTGACAGTAAGAAAACAAGAGCATTCTCAGTTGCACCACCATGGATATGAACTGATGCAGAAAGAAAGTGTATGGCTGGGTCAATTGCTGTGTACTGAGATCTTTAAAAAAAAATGCTGCCTGGGGACTGAACCTCTGCCTTCCGAACTGCATCTCAAAACCTGCCTCTCACTTCTTTACCTGCTTTGACACAAGCTGAGAACATATTTCAAGACTATTGAAGCACAGTCCATTGGTTTCTTTATCACAAGAGTTTGATTGCTTTAGATTGTTCCAGCAGCAAAGGCCACAGCCATTCCAGTGAACTTGTCTCTTTGAGATAAAACTCTAAGCAGTCCCAAGCATGTCCTGCACTTTTCCTGTCCTGGGAACCCATTTACTACGATGCAGCATGGACAGCCAGTAGAAAAGAACAGGTTTCAATGATACCATTCAGATTTAAAGCGTCAGACAACATGACGAAAGCAGCCTGCAGAACTGACTAAGGAAAGTCACATCTGTCTCTGAAAAGGTGGAAAAAGAAAATCTTTGACCTAGGACATGAACTTACCTCTTCTCGGCTGATGTCCATGTTCCAAACAGCAATTCCCCCATCAGCAGAACAAGACACCAGCTGCCGTGTCAGCTGGATGTAGCAGATAGCCTGCACCTTGTCACTGCGAGCAAAGCACACACTATTTACTCACAGGTATTTAAACAAAGCTTGATTTTCCAGAAAACCCTGATTCATCCTTGTAAATAAAGCTACTGAGGAAGCCCAAAACTGCTTTCCAGTTTGCTAAGTCCACTAAGTAGAGCTCTGAGGATGAGTGAACAGATGTTGTCACCTGAGCACTACCCTAGCTGAGAGTGTTCCTACAGGCCTGACCAGAATACCAGAGGTACAGTTCCATGTTAACATTTGCTGGCAGTAAGCCCTGACAGTGAACTGAGTGTCAACTGGCTCAGAGTGTGTGTGCAAATATTCTTCTGTGTTGGCAAGGAGAGCCACTTTTCAAAACAGAGACAATTGGAAAAATGAAGAGAAATATTTGTTTCAAGATGTAACTAAGCAGCACACAAAGGTTCCACTTTTGCTAACAAATCACAGTAAGTCATGCTGTAGCTGCAAAACAAAGTATGCATTCACCAATACAACAATTCAATCCTAAAGAAAGTCATGGCAAAACAAAAGTCTGCCCTAAGAAATTAAACAAGGAATTTAAGTAGTATCAGACTGCTTTGCAACATCTAAATTGAATTAAACAGTCATTTTGCTTCTCAGAAGAATTTACTTTCCCATTCACTACAGAGAGAACCTAATTGCTACAAGTCTTCACCAGGACACATGAGGCACCAGCAACAGCAGTATAAAGTCCTCCAGTCACTGACCTCAGTTACTTTTTGTAACCAAGACTCTGTTAGTAATTCTTTAGCTATAAAACTAAATCCTCAACATTTAAAAAGAGTTCCAGGACTAAGGCTATCAGTCTTGATCAAAGGTGGATGGAGGCTTCTATGGAATTAGACAAGAGGAGAACACACTATACAAATATCTTTAAAGATAAACAAAATCTCTACTACCAGTGCATTTCTAAGTAGAATATATCTTCAGTGGTGAACTGCCTGTCAGACTGAATTAGAGCCCTACGTTTAAAAATGGCAGCTAGTGTTGGGTCTCTAAAAATTAAGAGTTCATTAATACAGACAACTACCTCAACTTCAGAAGAGGTGGGACATGACACTTTCTAAAGCTGAGAGACTACCTCTGTAATTTAGCCAATCAGTTTATCACCTCACTGATAGAAAGACAGAGAGAACACGAACATATTGAAGCTTATTTTACATGAGTACGTGAACATGCTTATACATAAAGGTTCTAGCCCTCCTCTCATAGGTAACTCAGTGCAGTATTTGTAATACAGACATATGCAATTTTTACATAAAGGCCAAATCAGATGATTTCGGATTTTTACCCACCTCCTTCTGTAAACTACTTCTGTGTTACTTCTAAACCATGGTAATAAGAACATATTAAACACGAAAAAAGATTTATCAGTAAAGGCTTTCCTAGTACTGGTTATCCTTCTTCCCCCTCTAAGTCCTCAGGGTTCTGCAAAGAGTAATTTTCTCCATTATTCACAATGATTCAAATATCTTGACATGCTATTTAGTCTTCCTGGGACTGTGTGTTCATTACAGGACATGTATGAAAAATAAGACTCCATTACATACTGATGTCCCTGGAGCAGCAGCGTTCGCCCCTTCCTTCCACCAATATCCCACATGATAATGCTGTGGTCAGAGGCACCTGAGAAGAGCAGCCGTTGGACAGGATCCCACCACAGGGAAGTAATACTCCCTAGGAAAGAACATTCTGCAGTTAGATGTAAGGGACTGGCTCCCCAACACAGTGATGCTCTCCTGGAGCATTAAACATATAGAAAGCCTTAAGGCAAAGGAAGCATCCAACAGTAAAGTGCAGTCCTGATAGAGAGGCAAGGAGTACTGGACAACAGAACAGAATGTCCCTAAGAAGACAGATACAGCATAAGCCAGAAAGTCTGAGTTCTGCCCCTTGTATTTAGGTAGGTGATTTTAAGAGTTGCCAGGCTGCTATGTGAGCTTTGGAAAATAGAAGCACTAACACTTGCCAAGCAGAAACCAATAGCTACAACACAGTATGTTGCTTGGTCAGTGGCTGCAGCACAGCTCGCAGTGTTCTCAGGTAAAACAACTCCCTCACATAACCATTTATAACCTTGAAATAGTTGGACTAAGAAAAAAAGTGACAACTTCGCTGCTGTTAGCAAATCTGCCACTACTCACTCAATTACAAAGCTAGATTTCAGAAGGTCCAGTGTGACTGTGAATTAGTCAGGGATAGAAAGAAATTAGTCATCTGACAGTAGCAGCCTTATACTAAACCCATACGCATGTTAAGGTAGCCAGGAAGCTAAAGGAGTAATTTTGTTACTCATGCCACCTATAGTTGTGAAGTTGGGACATTTTATTCCCTTGCAGAGAGCCTTCCCTTTAAAGAGTCCTTCCGTTGCTCAGTTGTCATTAAAGGCCTTGTTAGTCCGAAACCAAGATGATAAATGGTAATTAGAGCCCAAATCAGTCCTTTCCAATGCTCTGAAGCAAGAGGTGTTTGGGGATTTTTTGCCTCCTTTAGGGCTATACTGTTTTCAGACTGACCCATGTAGGAATAGCATGGGCACCAAAAAGCACTAACTTTGAGTATTATCTCAACGTTACACAGAGGAGGCTATTACATATGATGAATTCTGGAAGCTGAGAACAAACTCTAAAACCATTTAAACTGCAAAGCAAACACTGCTTGCTTATGAAGTCACTTTTAGCAAGTGCTAGAAAGCAAACAAGATCAAATCAGACTTTTGAAATCTGTCAAACACAGCTGCACTCATAGAAGTAGATGCCATTTAAGTTTAGAGTAACTTGATCTTGAGAATATTACACAAATATGGTGAGGGGAAAAGGTTACGCATAATCTGATTTGCTTAAAAAAAAAAAAAAGGAAAAAAGATGAAATCACTAGTATTATACCACTTGAAGAAAAATCTGTTTCTGCCCCTGAAATAATCTTTTGTGCTTGCTCAGTTCTTGTTTTAAGGGTCACAGTCCCGATATGGAAATATATGAGCCAAAGTTGGCTGCTGTGTGGACAGCACTGCTGAAGTTGGTGCTTGGAAGCCCATCACAGCTCAAGAGACAGAACACACACTATAAGAAAGTGCCACACAGATGTACTGCTTTCAGACTAACTGTAACATCTACCAAGGAGCTGCATTTGAACACAGACCAGTGCAAAAGTATAGAGAGGCAAAGGAGTCTCTAGGGCCAAGAGTATTATTTTGCTCTAAACTGAAACAATCTGAAATTCTCCTTGAAAGCAGAAGAGACATTTATCACTTGAAAATCTCAACTTGCCTCCTGCATTCAAAATCAGTTGTATCATTTTACAGTCATCTGTAGATCAGGAGTCTACCCAGCTTTAACAAAGCCTACTCTATACTTCCAGCTGTTAAACAAGGCAGCCTTTTCCAGTGGGTAAAACTCATGACCCAGTAGTTCATCCCTACCCACATGCAAACTGTCAGGTGATTTCAAAGTTGCCAGTACCACGTGGGAAAAGGCATTGTCTTGTTTATCTTTCTCAGCATATTATTAAGTTACACATTATTCTGTGATTTGCATTCTTGCCTTACTCATTACAGCAGAGACAGTGGCTCTGTATCATGTTATGGACCTTGATTCTTCATTTGAGACAAGGACTTCAGCTGTAGTATAGAGGATGAGACATTTGCAGTTTCTAGACAGTTTCTTCAACCTTAAAGAGACTAAAGCTTTTAAAGGTGGCCATCTAGTGGATAACTTGTGTTTAACTGAATGTATATGTTTACCTTTATTTTTCATCTATAATAAAAATACTTGTAGGTATTTATAAGGTTAAGATTTCCCATCAGCACGAATGTGCTTGTCTAACAGGAAGTCAAGTACAGCTTTGAATAGCTTATGATAACCAGTACCCTGGGCTGGTTTTTCATCCAGTGTCTACACCTGAGAGGCAGATATGCCAAGGAATATCTCACCCCGACTTACAAAGAGGTACCGTATCTGCGACAAGTGGCTTTAAGACAAAGAGTTACTTTACCTTCATGCCCTTTGAGGGTTGTGATAACTGAACAGGTATTCTGTTCAAGCTTCAGAAGAGTGATTTGTCCAGAATAATCACCAACAAATGCATGCTGAGTTTCATGGTCATATCTGAACACCAGTCAAGGAGAAGCTTCATTTGTCCAAAGAATATTTTACATGACTGAAACAGTCGGCTATAGAGTCTAAAAAATTTGAAATAAAACATTTTAATATGCCAGATAAATACTTACATAATTACTTCTAAAGTGGTTAGAGACTGTAATAAACCTTTTTGATTCCTTCCTTCTCACCACACTTTCCTACATATGCAAATAAAATTGTATAGAAAATAAGTGAGAAGAGTTTTAGAAAGCCACTGGAGAAAGCCATGAGATAATCCATGCCCTAGTTTAAGGCAAGCCAAGTAGCTTTAGGCCATTTCTAGCAGATATTTACAGAACACACTCATGCTTGTCTACAAGATGCCAAAACTCATCATGCTACTTGTTGCAGTGCAGAGCTCTCTGCAACCATTAGGAGCACCTCACTGGGCAGCATTCAGTCTTACCTAGCATCTTCTCCAATAAACCTTCATTTTCTAGCATGTTGGTAGTTGATATCCCCAGGAGAGGAAAACCAAGATACAAGGATGCTGACCCTCCACAGCAAGCCCACCTTACAGTGGGAGTACACTCCCAATGCTCTAGCTACTGCCAAGGGGAGACTGTCTCATTTCTTGTCCTGTTCTCTGGACTTCCCTGTTTACCAATGCAGGTCCTTGAGTGTGGTATTGAAAACTGAACTAATTTCAGAAAGGATTCTGTCAGTCAACACTAAGATAAAAGCCACACCACATCCTAACATGAGATCCATTAACAAGGTGGCACATTGGGCAAAAGCATTACACCTCACAACAGTTCTGATACTCAGTTTTTGCCACGATGTAACTATGAACTCCAGAAACCAAAGCATAGCAAGCCAATGGAACTAGATAATTTGCTGCTTTTAGAAGACTTTTGCTATTCAGAATATACGCAAGAGCTACAAAAGACCCATACAGCTGACACCACATAACCCAAGAGCTCTGTATAAATTTAGGTGTCCTCCTGGAACCACACAAAAACACAAGCAGCAGCTAAAAAAGTAGCCTATGGTATCCAACAGAAAAGGCTAACTTTAAAAAACAGTCTACCAAAAAGCCCACCGCCCTAAGTGAAAATGCAGAGGCTTTGCCATCTGATGACATCCCAAAATCTCTTAAGCCTTTCAGGATCTTGAGATAAACAATTTGCTTTCCACAAATCCTCTAAGTCCCTGAACATGTGATCCTTTCTTCATCTTAGAAGTTCAGGCTTGCCATATCCCCACTAATCCAGTAAAGAATAGGCACTCTACTGTGTGTTTCAGAAGCTTACACATAGGATCATTAACAAACAACTAAGGAACCTCCTGATAGGGAGGCCAAGCACCTAGTACCTACACCAGCAAGCTAGTTCTTCCAAACACAAGTTCAAAGGCAGATCAATTACAATGGATTTTCAAATGCCAAGTTCTTCAGTGGAAATTTATTTTTATATTGATATAAAAGGTCATGTTCTTTTCTCCATTTTAATAATAAACTGTGCCATTATTTGCAATAGCATTAGCTATAGAACCCCACTGAATTCGGTGAGGCTCAGACTCTTCACCAGGCTGCTGTGAGCTGGTCTCCAACACACACACACCAGCTTTAACCTGTTATATGCTGCATTCAGCTGATATGAGCTGCACATGGAATGTTTTGGGGGATACAACTCCCCTGGACTCTAAAAAAAAGCAGCAGTACAAACCTGACAGTTCTTCAGTTAGTAAGGCAGGGTCTGCACAGATGGGAGACCTCAGAAGGCCAGACATGCAGCTAACAACTGAGCTTTCCTCCCAGCTTCTTACCAGGACAAAAGTGTACAGCCATTCTAGAGAGGGCTTCATGCTTTCAATAGATTCAGTAGTTGACCTGTTTCACCTTTTGAATCTTGCTACTTCTAAAACATTATTGCCAGTAAACCTCATACAGCAACCAGTACCTTCAATTACTGTCTAGCTACATCTAAATGGCCACCATTTACAAGTGCTAAAAAATAGTTTTAGAATTTCAAGTATTTAACTTGCTTTCAAAAGCTCTGATACATGAACTACCTTTCAAGTTACTGGGTTTGTAAGTCTTTTACATAGGGTACAGAATGCCCTGAAGTACTTTCAGCTGAATAGACAACCAGTGTCTAAGCTGCAAATGCTGCAGTTCAATGCAGTTTGCAGAAAGCAAATTGTACAGACAAATTACTAATGGCGAATAAAGTTTCAATGTACCCGGTAGTTTAAAGATAGAAAATATTAACTTGAGCAAAGACAGAAAAATTAAAGCAGTCCAAAGGGTTTTCATGATGTTTTATGCTCTAAGACTCAAAGGCACACTGGCATCTGTTGAACAAAGTGACTTACCCAGAAGTCTATGGGCCAGGCTATAGATACAGTCACTGCCACAAGATGCTACAGAAAAATATCTCAAAATCAGGAACTAGTACAGACTGGGATTTCTGCAGCTCAAGGTCTCTTCTGCTATCTAGTAACCACTAACAGAAATAGAGATATCAAACTCCTAGTGAGAATAAGGGTTAGCAGACTTGCAAAAGATGTCACTCTAGTTTTCATACATGAAAGGTTGGGAACAAATTGAGGTAAAGGAACAAAGTACTCTTCCAGCTCCAGGGTAGCAATCATTTCTCAAAGGATACTGTAGACATGAAGCCCAAGAGGTGAAGTAATGTCTCCCCAGCATGCTCCCACTCCTGGTGCACATCCAGCTGATACACTTGTCATGACCTGTGCTGATAAGCCACTCTGATGCCAGGCAGAAAGTAATAGCAGACACTCGATTCTGGTGAGCTGGGAGAAGAAACAGATTCCGGCTATTTTTCCCCAAAAATCAAAGCGCTTTGTACTTCCATTCAAATTCAGACAGACAGAGGTTGAAGATGATATCTAGGCAATGCCCTAGGGAGATCTTTTACCATTGTTTTATACTTGCACCTAGGCTAAATGAAAAGGTTCCCACAGTTCTGTTTAGGATTTGCCTTCCAAATAGCTCAAGTGAACCAAACCCATCAGCCAGCTGATGTAAGCCTTTCTCCCAGAGAGAGAGAAGCTGAGTTCAGCACAAGGTTAAGGAACAGGCATAACCCTCAGCTTCCTCTAGTTAGCCCAGGACTCCTGGAGAGTAATGCAACACATCTAAAAACTTGAATTGCTTTACTAAATGCATCTTTTCCTATCCCCAGAGTGCTATGCTCACATTCATAATTCTAAGCAGCTGAAAGGGTATCTAGTCCATGGCATTTAAACTGCTTCCTGTGACAGCAACCAAATCCCACCCAGCTTTGTTGAGAATGCTGCCACTCAGCAAGAAGTTACATGTGCTTTAGAAAGAAGCCTCCCCTGCCCCCCAAGATGCAAGTACTTCCCCTGACTGAATTGTCAAATCATTTCTCTTTGGATAAAGGGAGGTTTTGTTGTTTTAAGAACAAGGTCTTTTTCTCCCATGCAAGAACATTGCTTCTATCAGTGTCAGGGAGCCACAGGACAAACTGCACTTTGTTTTGCTACATAATCTGCAGTCTTTAAGAGCTTCCTTCAGGCCTTTCACATTAATATTCCAATTTTAACCAACAACTGAGTTTTGTATTTCTCTAAAGGATCTGTAGACAAATGCTGAAATTAGCATCTCTATAAATATTAGAACAATCCCACAAACCCTGTTTCCCACATATTGGAAAAGTAAGCTCTTTTTCATCCCTGTTGCTCTCCTAGGATGACAGAGAAGGTCAGGACTCTTACTTTGAGCTCAGAGTAACCAAACGCATTGATTACAAGAAGTAAGGACAGAAATTGCAAATACCAAAATTCACCTTTAGAAAGCTCTTACACCAACACGCATGTAGTACAACTACGCCAGCTGAAGAGCAAAATCTGAGTTCGCTAGTTCTGGCTCATTACACTTGCAGGCTAATGATGTAGTGAACTTAATGACTACAGCTTGGACTCAGCTGTCTGACAGAGCATTTTTCTTAAGGCAGTTATCCCCAACTAAGAGACAACTATAAGGTCAGTCAGAGTTAAAGCATATCTGGATTTGATTAATCTGTGACTGTGTCCAGTTTCCCAAGCATTTTAGATACCTTCCCTTTACACAAATGTTAGTGTAGATAGTGGTTAACGGTTTACCTGGATAGGTCTTCACGAAGTTCATCTTATTGAAGTCCTCAGAAATATGAAACTCCTAAAAGCAAAGTGAAATTGTTAGAAGATACCACAGTGACATAAGCAACATTGATACCCAAAAAGGAGCAGCCACCTCACAGATCAAAATTTGCATAGCAGCAGTATATCCCACAAAAAACAAGCAGCTTCTGAGGCTGAAGCAAAGCACACTGAAATACCAACTGTAAATTAAGGTTTTAAGCAAACTGAATTTTCAACAGGAAACATCCTTTCAGAATTGACTTTGCTGAAGGGAGATTATAGGAAGAGATAAGGTCTCATTTGTCCCCAGCAGGAGCAAACAAAACTGCATCTTGTAGTATTTAGGATTTGCATGTTTGTGACTTCACAATGGACTGGTTTAAGTGACAGTATTCTCTATTTGATCAATTAGACTTAATGAAATTTTAGAAGTCTCAACTTGAAATTTCCAGTAGTTATCAGTAGAATTCTATGCAGTTCTTTGTAGGCTATTCATAGCAGTTATCTGTAGACTCACTCTTTAGGACACTCATGCAGTACCCTGGCTCCTTATGGGGCAGTTATTTTGACCTTATTTTCATAGAGAAAGGAAACCATTAAAGCATTTGCAAGTCACAAGATCCCCCTCCATCACCAAGGTGGGGAAGAATAAAACCTAGTTTCTGTTCTGCTGAGTGTATGCTCTCTAAGACAGGGACACCAATTACAGCGAGAGTATACAAAGAGAGAAGAAAGAATTCCCAGCAAGAAAAGGGATGAACCCAGCCTCTTATAATTTTAGAGCTAGTGTTGTAAATAGATCTGCAGCAAGCAAATCCAGAGACATGTCCATGGCAGGACACAGACAGATCCATACTCCTGGCCAGAACTGCAGCAAACCAGCTGCAGTTCACAACTCCTCTCAGAGCACCCATGGCACTCTGCCCAGCTCACTGTGCTCCCCTCAAAACAGCTCCTTGGCAAAGTGTAAGTGTTTGGGTCCATGGCTGCACTAATGGCTCAAGGACTTTTTGAGGCTACCTGGCTCACACCTAGCCAGAAGAATCTTTGCTTTGCAGTCCCTCCATGTACATCTCAGTTGAACTGCCAAGAAGCTCAGCCATTTAGCAGTAGCTGCATTCCAAAATGAATGGAGAGAAAACAGACTATCAGCTGCCAGCAACACATGGACAATCTGAGCAATTCTAACCTACATTTGGAAGAAAAGTCACAACAACTTACCATGATAGCTCCATTATCCTGGCCAACAAATATCCGTCTGCTGTCATGATGATAAGCCATGGCAGAACAGGGTGCTGTCAAAAAAAGCAAGTACATTCCAGTACTTAAATAAAGGTATTAGGATACACATGACTTTAATAAAAGACAATTCTTTCACTCAGGACAAAAGCTGTTTAAGTAGTTTGATAAAAGGTAGTCTGCATAGCTAACGTCCCTTGGAAAGACAGTGCAATCCCCACATGTGAAGCTGAGGACAGGAACATGACTACTGTAACTCAGATATACCAACAGGAACCATATGCAAACATGATTTCCCGCCACTCAGCAAGAGGAATTTTACACAGGCTGAAAGCTGAGCTAACAGCAACAGCTGGTTACACTTAAGAACTTGGGCTCACTACTATTATCTCAAATGCAGTCCCGAAAGAGAAAAATGCACACCTTATATTTAAGATTATATATTATAAGATATATTTAATATCTTATATATATATTTATGTAAGAATATTCTTATGTCTCAACTTTCAGCTGGTGGTTAGAAAAACTCAATTAATTGGCAGACAAGTTATTTGCCATCATTTGAGGCACCTCCAGCTGCAGATGCACAGTGATTTACCTGCTGAAAGATGTAGTTCTGACAGAACACTGCCACAGATCTCACCCACCATGCAACTAGTTTCAAATCAAAGTCTGAGCTCGATTTGCTGCAAAGCTCCCAAAATCCAGATCGTTGAGGGAATGCAGCCCTTGGGGAAATGAGAAGGAGGTATTCCCACACACACAGCACAAGTACAAAACCCATACCATGCCTGCCACCACTTACCGTGTCCATATTGTACTTACATGCCATGGTGTGATAGATGCTGGGCCAGTACTGCCCACTGTCTCTCTTCAGCCATACTCGGATTGTTCTGTGCCATGGGAAGAGCAGGGAGAAGCCAGCTGTGAGTGCATCATCCTTTGCACCTGAACCACTTCATTACTTACAGATCAGCTCCACTCCCCTCAGCTTTTGTGCTACTCAAATACAACAGAGGAACGACATAACAGAAATAACTGTACTCAAATGCTACTCTAACATAACAAGAATATTAGCACTAAGAATAGGCACCCTTGGATTTGGGAAAGTTTTCTTCAAAACTGTTTATACATGGAGTTTCAGTGAGCATGAAATGGAAATACCATTTCAGCTCACCTCAGAAATTACGACAAATTGCATCCCTTTACTTCCTTCTTGGCTCTGGTTGATATAAGTCAAATTCAAACTGCAGAAACTTGCTATCTTGGCAGAGCAAACCACAGCTTGTTTATAGCAGATTAAGTGTCTGATACATTTAAAGTAAAGGAATTGCAAATAATTTCATTATGGAAGTCCAAACCTTTTCGTTTTTAAAGCATCTCTGTGTAACTCACCCTTCAGCAAGCCAGATACTGAATATTAACAACAGAAGCATCTCATCCTCCAGACCAGCACATTACTGACATCTCCACCCCCAAATATTCAGAATCCATAGAGGAAAACATATCTAACTCAGTATTATTTCCTTTAAGCCATGCCTCTAATCCCTCATGTAGGAATGCAAAGGACAAGCAACATTAGTTGCTGTTGGTTTGCACAGCTTCTCTGCCCTAAATACGATCAGGATTGAAGAGCCAATCAAACGGAAACTGAAAAGCTGACAAGATGACTTGGACGGCATGCTAAGATTCTTTATAAAATTGGCTTTAGTTTGCAACCTTCCACAATCATCTCTTGGAAGGAAAGGATAAATGGTCTTGAGAACATTTAGCATTGTACTACTGTGACGACTGTCAACTCCTGGGAGGAGGGATATAAGAGTATCAGCAAGGAAGTGGAGAGCTACTGTCAATTAAAAACATTCCTACAACAGACACACTAAAGGGACTCTACATCAAGAAGTTAAGAGAACACATGTAGATAGTGTTAAGGGAAATTTAAGTTCTCTTGGAATTTCCTCTCCAAACCATTGCTTGCCTTTTTGCTACTGTTTGAATCCAACTTCCTCATTCCTAAATGATCTGTAAATATATGTACCTGGAAACACTAAGAGGCTTCATTGAGATGGGCTGTTGTATTTACTGTTTGCTAATGAAAGTTCTGGTGTTTAGAATTCTCTAGAAAAATACTAGAGCACTGATTTGTGAAACATCATGTAGGATCAACAGTGAAGAGTTTAACAAAAAGAGCACAGGAGGGGACCGGTGTCTTGCACCACAACCAGAACTTTTCAGAACTTTTACTGCTGAAGATACAACAGTAGCATTTTAATTTTGCAATCCATTAAAGGGCTTTTCTTTAAAAGACCACTCAAAAATAAAGCAGACAATGCTCACCCTTAATGTACTACTTTTCAAAAACTTAAAAGCAATACAGCTGAACATACCCTGCCCCAAAAAAATGATTTTCAGCTTTTAAATCAAGTTGCTTTTTCACCAATTTACGGGCGTATGTACATTAGTCCAGTCCACTAAATATTTTGCATTAAGACTGTCTCTTAAAAGCTGTCACTTCTTCTTTACAATAATGAACAGCCTGCCTTATGTCAGTAAGTCACCATCTCAGAAGAGCAGTTGCTATTTCTTGTTAACATGGAATATGGGAAAAACAATGTTTCCAAGTCATTCTAATGATGCCAACCTAACATCACAGGTTAGCACCTATGCACCTTTATCAGCTTTTTAACTGGCTTTTTAAAGCAGCTCCATCACACTCAAACTGTTCTGAACATCTCAGATGGTGGCTTCCACCCTTACTAATTCAACTCTTTCACTTCTAGGCAAAGTCATGTAATTATTTTTTATTTTAAAAAAATTACATGATAAAAAGTTATCACGATGATCAAAATCATGCATTGCTGATTTTTCAAAAGCAGAGGTAGCTTCCTCTCAGTATTCTGGTTAATATACTAAACTAGAGTAAAGAAAGTAAAGATTTGTTTTTTCTAAGAAATTATTTAATGGGAGTATAATTTCTGCGTTGATCATCAACAGTACAGTCCCTCAGTGAAGTCAAGAGCCTAAGCAAAAAGCTGCAAGAGTTAGCAAAATTAACTTCTGAAAGCTTCTTATTTTGGTTTAAGTAAGATTTAGACTCTGCTCGCCTCATGCTTGCAAAGATAAGCTGTCAGACAGCTTTATATCTAATTATATAAAGCTCTGACTGAGCAAAATTTGAAGAGATAGTTTCACAGTAGTCAGCAAGTGACCTGTGCCAAAATGGCACTTCTCCCTGATTCTCTCTCCTACAGACCTGTTTTTGTGATGCATCTCCTTATGTTATGACAAATTAATTTGTGAAATACTAGTTCTTAAAGGACTAGAGAAGTCCTCCAGTAATGCTGCTCCCACAATCTCCTTCTCCCACTCAATTGCTTTGTTATGACAACTGCCTTAGAGTCTTTAGCACTTTCCTCAAAACTTGGTCTTTATTTAATGGAGAATCCTGTGTTCAGTACCTGAGAAGAGCCAGCTACCACTCACTTCTCCTTAAGCATTCCCTACTTAGGGTCTACAAAGACACAGGGTTGTTTGATAGCAGTCTCAGTAAGGATGTAAAAATGCTGAAACTCATTAAGGAACACCCAGAGATAGATACAGACTTTTTAAATTCTAGATTCAGGTCTCTGAGAGTGGCAAGAAGAAGCAAAACTTTTTAAAAAAGATTAAAAATTACCTCCAAACTTCCCTAATATTCAGTATTGAACCAGAAACTGCTTTCAGCTGGGCAGCATGCACATTTATAGAAGCACAATTCAAAGGGCTTTTTGCACAGGATTTTTTAATGTAACATAAAGAACATAACTCAAAAACCATCTTCAAGCAACACTGATGGTGGCCTTACCAATTTCTAAGAGATTTTGTTGTTCTCAATTGCTGTTTCATTTACAGAGTGAGTAAGTACCCAACAGTGCTGGAGAAAAAACATGGGGTTTGAGAGCAGAGACAATGCTTTGTTCCAACAGTGTTTGCTGCTACACAAGCTGCCCTCTGGAAGCCAACAGCACAGGTGTCAGGGAGGGAGAAGTGATGAAAGACCAGCAGGCAAATCCCAACCTGTTACAATACCAGCACTGCTGTGGGTTACTATACCAGCCCTGTTCCCAGCACTGCACCTTCCTAACTCCTTCAAACCAGTAACAACTGCTTTCCTACCCAAAATCAACCACTGGCAGTTGTTTTCCTAGCAAGAACAGAATACTGCCTCTTTCTTGTAGTTAAACTAAATAAATAATATTCATACTGTTATCAACCTTGCTCCCAAAACAGCATTAGGAATCTGGTTTAATCACAGTGCAGTGATTAAAGGACACAGCTGATAGTTTCTATCAAATTTCTGCTAAAACTAAAACATGTTTTGACTAGTATTTAAGTTTCATCAGCAAAAAACCAACAAAAGCTAATACTGTACTTTAAGCAGCTACTGATGGTCACCAAATACTAGCACTAAAATGTGCCAGTGACCCCAGAGCTCCTCTTAGCCTGCAGTAAATACATTACTTTCATCTTGCATTTTGGGTCTTGTGCACAGCTTATCATCCCTCAGCATTCCCAGCTGCAGCTGGGAAACACTCCTCTTGCCTTAGCTATTTGTCTGCTGAGGGACACACTGCAACAATTCCCAACATTGTCTTGCAGCCAGGGTCAGACAAGATGCCATCAGGGACACAGAGTTAATCATCCTTTCTAGATAAGTTCTGAGAAAGCTTCACAGATGGCAAGTGTCCTGAAAAATCCAATTGGGGAAATTAACTCTTTGTCTCCTGCAGGTACTCTAGTTTCCTCTTTCATCTTCAAAACTTTAAAAAAATTGTAGAATTTTGTTTGCATTCACAGATCTACTGTGAATTTTTTTGTATCCTCTGAAAAAATAAAACCAATACTTTTCATTCTAGGAAATATAATTTAAAAGAGAAAGAACTACAATGAGTAGTTCTAACAAGAGAATAATCTACAACATTCCCAGAGGATGTTTGTGCACCAATGTTTTCATCACTACCCAACTTGCAAACACAGTCCTCTGACTGGTTATTATGAAATACTTGACAGCCTTAGCTGCATTAAGATGTAATAAAAAATACTTTAGCCCAGCTCTTAGTGCACACAGCAGCTCTTTTGCTCCTTGTACTCTGTACTTTGCTGCCAGTAGCATAATCAGTTACACAGTATTAACACCTACACTGCACTTGCAGTGAACAAACAGGGGAGCACTGTTTGACAACATGTTGAACTGTAGGTGAAAGCTTTGATGTACTGTAGGAGGTATCCCAGATTAGAGGTAATACAGTGCAACCGTTTCTGAAAGTTCAAAGATTTAAGTAATTTCTCACAGTAAGGCAGGTGACACAAATTCAGCCACTCCACAGACTCGGAAACTGCACACACCAAAGGTGGGCGGTGGCCACTGTTCTCCTTGCACAGGTCTGTAGCTGACATCAAAACTTGCCCAGAAAAAGATGCAACTCCATCTTTGGCTCTTATCAGCAGTCTAAGTACGCAGCCTGCTTAACCTTTGGCATTAGACCTCAAGTTTAAAAGCTGGCACTGTCTGCCACAGGCAAACCTCTGCAAGCCTGTACCATGAAACTCTGTGAAGGTTTAACTTTGATACAGAGTTTTAAAAATCACTATTTCCTCTTCTCTCCTTCAGGAAGCCCATCAAAGCAAATTAAATACAATCAATCACACCTAGGTGTGGAAAAAAAAGGAAGCTGCCCATTCCCATCCCAGAGCTGTTATCCAACATGTACTGCACAAAGCCATCTCCATGGGAAGGGATGACATGCACGAACCAACTGGAGAGCTGATCTTTTTGCACTTTTTGACTTAAAAACAAATGCCAGAAAACCCAGTTCCGATAACACTACTGCTCTGCTGATTTTCAACACTCCTATGCCCTCCTATTTCTCACAAGGTCAAGCTTTTCAAACAAAAAATCATGCAAATATTAATGCAAATTTAGTTTTAAAAGTTTTATAGTATAACAGCAAAATTACCCCTGCACACCTCAAAGAATGCACTTTTGTACTTTAAACATCGTTCTTTCAAACGGAGCCACAGTTTCTTAAGAAGCATCTCCCACCCCTCTTCACATTTAAGAGACTTTCCACATAGCACGGGTAAAAGTCCATCTCTCGCTATACACTGCAGACCCCTCACCACTCTCCTGGCCACAACCCTCTGTGCGACCTGCTTTCTCATTTCCACTCTCCTTCCATCTGAGGAACTGCTTAATGATATTACCAGCTTCTGTAGCAGACGTTTCTGCGAGCCAGTGCCGAGAATCAGGGTTAGGCTCTGAAGACACCTCCGCTATCCAGCAGAAAGCACCGTGCTCAGCAGCTCATCACCCCTCTCCCCTCAGATCTGCCAAATCACTCCCTGAGCGGCTTCAGACAGGGGGAAGCTGCTTCGGGACTTGCACACCGAGCCATGGAATGGGCTCGTTCCCACTGGAGCAGCTCGGGGAGCTCCAGCTCTCCCGACAGGCAGGGGAAGCAGTGACACACTCCAAGTGTTTCAGCCAGCACAGCGGAAGGCCGAGGGAAACACACTCCCTCACTCCTGGTTCTGCTCATAACCTCTGCAGGACCCATTTACACGCAGAATGAACTGTGCCTTTCCAGCCGCTCCGCAGGGCCAGGACAGCGCGCACGGAGCACAGCGGCTTCTCCCCGCCGGTGGGGAAGTGTCAGCCCCGCGTCCCGCCCCGGGCGGGCCGAGCCAGTCCTCTCTCACAGCCGACGGCACCTTCCTCCCCGGGACGGCGGCTCCGCGGCTTTCCTGAGGGCTGCAGGCACGGAGTCCCTCTGCGCCTCCCGGCACAGGGACGGCGAACACACGGATTTCCCTCAGCAGC
>VZTZ01029925.1:0-11262 GCA_013400955.1 Drymodes brunneopygia | reverse complement strand
TGCAGATGCTAAAAGTTTTTCAGAATGTCAGTCCATTTTGCAGAAATAGTATTTAAAGAAATGAAATCTTGAATTCTTCTCAGAAGTATTACGAATAAACTCTTGTTCCCTCCTGAAAGGGAGCACAGTGGCATGGCAAGTAGTGACTTTGTGTCTCTGAAGACTGTTAGATGTAATCAAGAAAGCATGATACTTTGTAGATTTAGTCCTCTATCTTAGACAAAAACAACAGGCATGAGATATATTTTACTATTTCTATATGGTAAGAAAAAGAAAATTTAAGTTCTTTCACACTTTTTTTTCAGATTTTAACAGACAACTCCTCCAATGAACAGGGCCTAAATAAAGTGTTTGATCTGTGTGTTGTATGTGGAGACAAAGCATCAGGTATTTATTTTTTTCTTTCTTTTTTTTAAGGTGGTGCAATTTTATAAAAGCAGTTTAAAATTCTTCTGAAGCTATATAACAGTTTGAATGCATATACATGTATAAATTTCTATACATACAGTGGAGAATTGGACTAAATGGTACTCTAGTATCCATGGATAGGATTTATTGTTGTTTTATATAGAATAATAGAATATCCTGAGTTGAAAGGGACCCATAAGGATCACTGAAGTCTTACTCTTGGCCTTGCACAGGACTATTCCCAAGAGTCACACCCTGTGCCTAAGAATATTGTCCAAACTCTTCTTGAGCTCTATCAGGCTTGGTACTGTGACCACTGCCCTGGGGATCCTGTTCCAGTGCCCAACCACCCTCTGGGTAAAGAACCTTTTTCCTAACATCTCACCTAAAATCTCCCTGACACAACTTCATGCCATTCCCTTGGGTCCTGGCACCAGAGGGAGTAGACCAGTGCCTGCCCATCCCTTTCCCCTTGTGAGGAACCTGCAGACCACTATGAGATCTCCCTTTAGCAGGGAGCAAACTTCCTAGAAAGTAAAATGAATTAAATTTTTTTTTCAAAAAATTGGCAAAGGTTAACATAAAAATACAGTTGCTAGAGCTCTAAATACTTGTCAGACTTCACCCACCTCAAGGAAATTTCTGCCAAACTTAAGGCAAAGATCTGGTTGGTGTGTTCTAATTGTTAAAACTTCTCTGACTCCCCAGTGGAGGGCTGGAGTCTCCCTTGAGGGGCTGGAGATTCAGTGAGGTTTTCCTCCTGTGCTGGCCTTGGAATATTGAGCAGTGGTAATGACTTTGGGGAGAGTGACAGGTTCCTCTAAGCAGCTGCAGGTTTTGGGGAGCCTCCCATGTGACAAGCAGTGTCATGAAAACGGCTTTGCAGTCACTTCCAAGCTGGAATCCAAGAAGCTACATCAAAAGAGTAGGTGAAGAAGCAGCCCTGGTACTTTGCAGAATGAATATTCATAATCCAGCTGCTGCTAAAATGCTTCACATATTCTTTTAATATATATGATGCTTTTGAAATTTCACATTTTAGTAGTGGTAAAAAGGTTATGATAAAGTAATCTAGAAAATCTGTCAGAATTTCTAGAAACTTCAGGAAAGAATCTAAAAGTGTTTTCTCCTAAATTAGGTCGTATTTGTGATTTATTTTTGTAATGTGCCATAGGTATTTCAAGGACTCATAAATTAAAATTGTTGTAACTGCCAAGCATGCCTTCATCCATCCTTTTTGGTAATGTTTATGTTTTATGCAAAATCAAAACAATTTACTTCTAAAAGTAATTTTAAAACTTACTTTCTGTAGTATATCTGAGAAATTTTTATATTATACAGAAAACTCACAGAACTGGTCTTCAAAAAAAAAAGTTGTAGCTATTCTAGATTATTCTTTCATTTGATGTTTTACTGCAAGAACTTTGAATGTACCATTACCCTGTTAGAAAAATGAAAGGTGAAAGTAAAGTTTTGAAGTGATTGCCTGCTGCTGTAAAATGCCACGTTTGCACCTTCCATGGTTCCATTAGATTTAATGCATACAGTTTCAACAGCTGAACTTGTAATGAGCAATCACAGGGCTTGTCTGTAGGAAACATTGCTAGAGAAATGTATAAATTAAAATATTTTTTACTGTGTTCTTACTAACCTGTTTTCTTAGCCTTTTTTAACACTACTGTCAACAGATAAGGAAATAATTTAATAAACAACTTGCCTGTTTGTAAAATCCTGTTCAAGTGCTTTGAACTAGAAAAATGGTTCACTTGCTTTTTTTATGTTGTTTTATAGCCCAAATACATTTTAAGGTCTGCAACCCATGGGGAAAAATGAGTGTTCTTTTTCTGGGTAAAATAGCTAATGCTTTGTTTTTAATAAATGTAAAGTCTAAAAAAATAATATTACACTGTAAAATTAATGCCACATTTTCTGTTATTTTGTAACTAGGGCGTCATTATGGAGCGGTAACTTGTGAGGGATGCAAAGGATTCTTTAAAAGGAGTATACGGAAGAATTTAGTGTATTCCTGCCGAGGAACAAAAGACTGTGTCATTAACAAACACCACCGGAACCGCTGTCAGTATTGCAGGCTGCAGAGATGCATCGCCTTTGGCATGAAACAAGATTGTAAGTCTGAATAAGAGCAAATTACTTTACCTTGCGGCTACTTCGTGCTTTGTATAGATACAAATTGTTATCTTGGTTACATATTTTTAAATCATTGTATCTTTTTCATTTAAAGATTCGTCCAAATTCGGTGTATCAGAAATATGAAATGCTTTCAAGCGTTTGCTTTAAAAACTTAATAAGCTCCATCCCATGTGATGAAAGTGAATTAATTGTTACTCCTACGTGGCAAATACCAAGCATGTCTGCATTTTTTTAATGCAGTTCAACTTTTTTATGTGTAAATTAAGCTACTGAATTTTTTTGAATTCTTCCTTTCAGTTGTTCCACAACTGAGATTACTGGCAATTGCTGTTCACTTTTGACAAAGCCCTGCAGAGACAGTTATTGACAAGACAGAGATTCATAGTGATCTAAAGTTCAGTTCTTACCAATTCCTGCAGATTCCAAGTTCCTTTTAAGCTTTCCATACATTAGATGTAGTGGTATTGCAATATCTCAGCAGTATCAGAATACTAAATACACAGAAAATCACACGAAACACAAATTCTTCAGACCTAATACTGTGACACTGCTGCTGTACGTACAGTATTGGTCTTGTTCTCTGCTCTCTGTCATCCTGCACTTATTTTGCTGACCCCCTTGAACCTCTGTGGGCATTCTCCTCCTTACAGCCCTGCTTCTGTCAGCAGAAATCAGTAATACAGAGGAAATTAATTCAGAAAGGAAGGAAAAGCTGGGGCAGTGAAAGTGGATCTTTACCCTCTAGTTCAGCTGGCAGTAAGTAAGAAAAGGCCCCTTCACAGAAGACTTTTAAAGCAGAACAAAATCACTTAGGGATCAGAAGGCAGGAAAATGATCTCTGGGTCATGGGGGAATACTGAGTGGGGCAGAAGATTGTTTGGTGATAAGAAGTCTCATTCTTCAGTGGGGTGGGGAAAGGAAAGAAAATTTAGCATCATTGTGGACTGTAGCTCCCTCAGTGAGGGTTATTTGTCCCTTGAAGAAGTCTTGGCCATTTCTCAGCAGTCAGGCCCTACTACTGAGCACAGCATTTGCAAAGGAAGATGAAATACTTGCCTCCATCTCCCACCCTTTAAAGCACTACTTGTGGGTGGCAGGCTGACTTCAGTAGCATTGTTGATACTTAATATTACAACATTTGGGGTTTAAGATAGTTATCAGTGTAAAATTTTGAATAGCATCACAGTCTACTGCTATCTTGAAAAGTTTTAAATTTTTTATCTGAAGTTAAACATTTTTCACATTTCCATATTTTCCCCATAGGGGATAATACTGTAAGTTCCATTTGATGATATATCTGTAGGCTAAAGCCCTGATTTCACTGAGCCATTCAAATTAAAAATCCACTTCTTCTCTGAAGTCAGTGACTGTGAGTCAGTGTTGCCCAGATTGATCTTAAATGGTCTGAACTGAGCTTTATGAATGTACCTTCCCTCTGTATTGTCTAAGGTCCTAACTTGAGAAGCCTCTTTAAGTGAATGAAGTTATGTGGGTTCAACATAGCCCCACAATCCATAGAAAAACATGTCGAGTCCTTTACAAAGGAAGTGAGAGTGTGAGATAGTGAAACTGAGAGAATGAGAAGCTTTAAGCTTCCATTTTGATTTAAATTTAAAATAAGGGGATNTTAGCTGCAACCCCAACTTTTGTAACAGACAATGAAACAGCAAGGTATGTAAATTGTATTCAGAAGTGGCTATCTCTGTCTTCTGAAAAAGGAAAATTCAGTTTTAAAATTAATCAAAATTAAAACTTCTGCTGTTTCCTGTCAGATCAACAGGTTTGCTGGAATCGGGAATGTTTATTAACATTCATCCGTCAGCAATAAAAAGTGAGCCTACTTATCTGATGACTCCAGATAAGGTATGTGATAATATGACTGATACATTAAGCAGTGCTCATTGATGTAATTGTATACGTAAGGAGAGAAGGGTGTTCTGTTTGGTTAAATTAATTTTTAAAACACTCCTTTACAACATTCACCAGTGTTACAAATGGCTTCTCTTTACAAGAATCCTCTTAGCCTCACACAGTAAAAATGCTAAAAACACTACAAAGTAAATGCCCTTCCTTCACATTTTTAGAGAGCTTTAAGGGCTGCATTATTTTAATTTTTCTGTTGGGATAATCCTGACACTTGGCTCAGTCTTTTGTACAATAAAGTGAAAAGTCACAAAACTTCTTGTGGCATTATCACAGCATATTTTGTAAATATGGTTGGATTTTTTTCTCCTGAATGACTGGTTTTTTTGGCAAAGCTGGTAAGTCCTGTCTCATAGAAAGTCTTATTTCTGAGCTGGTTTTTCATTTGTTTCAATTTTGTTGCACTTACTGACCCACTAAAGCCATGTGGTAGCTTCCTTATATATGCACATTAGGAAGCATTTGTGTTTTTCCAGCTGGTATTAAATTACCTCATACTGTTTTCATGCATTTTGCTTTGCTTGCTCTCTCTGATGTTAGCAGCAGCATACTTGTCTAATAATGTACTTTTTTTTGTTTTGTTTTGTTTTGTTTTGCTGGGACAGGGGGGACACGTCCTACTGCCTCTCTGAGTTGCTAGCCAGTACTGAATCAGTTTGTTTCTTTGCAGTTAACAAAGACATAAACACCAAAAAGGCTACATCAGAATTCTTTTTCTGCTTGTTTATAAAGGTGACTTCTCATGAATTTCTTCTTCTCAGACATTCTCCTACCCTAATACTACTGACTGATTTACATGGGGAAGGAAGATACTAAAAATATAATCTAGAGCAGTCTTATATTCCTGGAGACGGACTAGTGCATAGAGAGATGAAGTCTTCTTTCTGCACTTGCTTGCCATCAATAGTATTATTTCTGAAAGAAACAGCTATTACTTTTACAAGTAAATGTCAAAATATTTCATATTTTAGATGCCCTGCAGTGTCTAATTGCTGTATTGTGATTACCTATGTACTGAAAACAGTTTTCTTACAGGTATATCTTTGAACATGCTCAATTCTTCATTTATGTGAAAGTTAGACTCTTCTCTTGCAGGTTAGCTGCTGCCAATTAACTGAGAATTAAAAGCTGTTCTTTTCCCTTAGGTAGAAGCATGTCAAGGAGATTTAAGTACGCTGGCAAATGTGGTGACTTCATTAGCAGATCTCAGTAAATGCAAAGACATGTCACAAAGCAGCACAGAGCTATCCATGACTGAGAGTTTAAGTAATGGAGATGCATCCTTACCTGAACTCAAGCAAGAAGAACAAGATAGTAGTGATGTTACTAGGTAAGGCATGTTACACTTAAAAATACTATTCTTTTCAAGAAGGTCCCCATCAATTCAGGCAATTAAATCATCACAATGTAGGAAATTTATATGCTTTAAAGGTAACAGTGTAAGCTCATGTAGAAGATAAATACTGTAAGATTCTTCCAAGTGAAATCAAAAGAAAGTTCCATTAGAGAAATAAATCCTTTTAGTTGTTTGTATTTTGAAATTAATTTCAGTATATATGTTACAGCTGTATATGTTACAGCTGATTTTCTTGCCTTTTGGTTGGCCATACGAAGGTCTTGTACTATAGTCTTAGTACTTTGAATCATCCTGGAAAACTTGTTCTTAAGAGATCTCATCTGTGTCATAGTTAACCTTAGAAGCTTGAAAAGCATTTTCCTTCTACATGGGAGAAGTTACAGAGTTCTCACTATCAATATGAATACATTCACTGAATATCTTACAAACTTGTGTCTTGCACTGGTTTTAACCGAGCCATTGTGGTGAGCATATGTAAGATGTTCTGTGTAGTATATACAGAACTACACAGAACATCCACAGTTATTCCATCAATCACAGTCATGTTCTTCCTTGGTTGTTGTCTCATGCAAGCTTCTGACTGCTGTCCCAACAATATTCTTTTACACACCATCTACATTTTACATGCTGTTCTGAAAGTACGTGTAGAGTAAATCCATTAAGGGAAAAAAGGTGGGCATATAGTGGCTGAATTATTGGACTTCCCCTGTGGTCTCTACTGCTTTGTATAATTGCAAGCAGATTACATTTTTTCTGTTCCTTTCTTTATATACTGCTTAGAAAGTCAATCTGACATTTTATAGATACTGATTTGGGCCTTTGCTGTGTCCTCCTAGGTAAAGAATGTTAGAATATGCTGTGTAAGTAGTATTGTTGCATGTGCTGATAGACATCATTCAATACTACGGCTGTTCAAAGAGATGTAGCAATCTTTCATTTGCTGGCACTTCCAGATGCTTATTTTTGCAAACTTCAGGGTTTCTGTTCAATTTTAAAAGTCTGTCTATGAAAAGGCATCAGGTTCTCTCAGCCAGAGAACTTGAAAGAGCTCTGACTTGGCATACTCTTGTCAAGTAGGTTACCTAATAGTTTTACAGTGGGGAGGTTCAAGTTAAACACTGCTGTGAAAGGAAGTTGTTACTCAAAGAGAAACTAAAATTTTTCTCTATAAAGTATTGATTTCCTTGTCACGTCCTATGCCAGCATGATCTAAAAGATGCAGATGTTTATTGAGGAAGAAGAGTTTAAGGGACTTCAGAGAGCACATTTTATCCATCCATGCTTTTCATGTGCTTTATTATATTTACTGCTTGCAGCTACAGTAGTTAAAATTTCACTTTTTGCTGACATAGAGTACAACTTTTGCTGCAAGCACCCCACTGCTTTTATAATGTAGTTTTACATGCTTTGTCCTCTAATGCTTCATTATGTTCTTTCTGTACAGTTTATCTGCAGTCCTACATATCTGTTAGTGACTGAGCCTGATGAAAAGAGAACTAAAGTTGTTTGTAGCAAAGTGTCCTGGGTTGACTATATGATCCTTGTATCCCCAATCGTCTGTCCTGCTTATGCCGGATATTAAGTTCTGTAGCTTTAAGTTAGGCCCAGAGAGACTGAGAGAGTGAGGGGGGGGAGNCAAAGGATATCAATACCATGTATTTTAATGTTGATTATGCCTTGTTTTCTCACTTTGTGGGCTAGATTTTCATAGCTCCCAGGCAGGCTTTGTTCTAGATTCTCTTCCTTGGTGTTTTACCTTACAGTCATTGCTCATCTTGAGGCTTCATATAGGGAAAGGACTGACATTGCTGAGCCATGAGGAAGCAAAGCTGCTCCTGACTTCTGCTGGCTTACTACTGGCAGTTTATGAGATAGGAGGGAGAAGATTTCTTTGAAAGCAACATTGAAGAATGAGTTGGGAAGAAAGTATCATGGGCAGACATTGTTAACAAGTGTACCTGCCTACACTATTTAAAAAGGACTCTTCAGCCTGTGCTAGAATAAATACAGCATAGTGACAGATGCATATGACATTTACCTTTTGGGGAAAGGGCAAGTCTTGTTCCTCTCTTATATTTCTGTCCCTGACAAATGAGGAGCCCTGCAGAGATCCTGTTTTTTCTTAAAAAGCAGCTGTCACTGAACTGCTGTGTTTGCCTGTTCTGCCTAAGACTGCAAAGAGTGAATTGTGGAGGACCTGAAACTCAGATCTTCTAGCAGGAGTCCATAGTATAGTTTCTAGAGCTGAGCCATGAATGCCTTCCCTTTGTGCCAACTTTGGATATACCAGAGACAGAAGATGGCCCAGCTATGTCTGTATAGTCCATTCGTGTATGCCCCAGTCACCCTCATGTGTATGCATCAAGGTACACAGGCTAGTGAGGACCAAAAAGTTCATTTACCATCCCAAGCCTTGAGGCAGTGTCAGCAGCTCTTTCACTGTGATATTTCATTTGGTTGTGAGTAGTTATGTCAAACAGCTCGATTTTTTTTCTTTTTTAGCATGTTAGTGAATTCATACAGCTAGAAAGTGGGGGGGTAGAGAAGGTGGCCAAGTTGTACCCCAGACTTTGGCATTAAATCAGTGATTTTAAACTCTGTGGTAATAAACATGTCTATAAGTTGAGAATGAGCTCTATGTACAAGCTGATAATCAGCTTTTGTAAAGTTTTCAGGCCTCAGTGCATAAGTTTTTCATGCAACACTGTATAGAAATGATGCTGTTCCCAGGATATGTCATCTGTCTGTAGGCAGTGATCAAGTCTGTGTATTTTTGATTGAAGGTGTGTCAGTTGTGGTTCTCAGGTGTATTTGTGAACAGAAAAACAACACATGTTATCAAGCAGCAAAATATTGAGTAATATAGCTGTGCTTGTCCTGACACCTGCCCTCTAGCATTTGTGGTTGTGAAAGCCAAGAGTCACTGCCACGCAGCAGAGGGTACTCAGGATTGTATTTGAAAGCATGTGAGTCCTTTCTCTTACATATTTTGAAGCAGTCTTTTCAAATTAATTTGAAAAATCTAACTACAACTCATTACTTAACAAAAAAAGAATCTTACTCTGTGCTTCATAGCAGTAAAAGCCTGTAAAATTTATGTGTGCTAAGTGACTGTAACAGCAGTCTGGTAATCATGTCCTCAAAACACTCATGCCAGCGCTCTCAGTGAACATCACTAGAGAGATCTTGAAAAGCAAACTGTGATTCAGCAGCACTACCAATTTGTTAAAGCTGTGAATTTGTTGGCAACTAGTGTAAACAGGATCTGCTGCTAATTTTTGTTTCAGAGTTCGGCGGAATGTCAGGAAAAGCATCCTACTGACTTTTATTTTCCAAATCTCACTTTTTGAAACAGACTTATACATACAGGTTTCAGACTTGTGCAGGTTCCTCTTAAATTGAAATGGTTGCTAAAATGAAATTTTCTTTTTGTTTGTTTGTGATCTTACAGGGCATTTGATACTCTTGCAAAAGCATTAAATCCAGGAGAGAGTGCAGCATGCCAGGACTCTGAAAGTATTGATGGCAGTGCACAGCTGCTTGGTGGAGAAACAAGTATGAACATTGTTGAAATAGAGGGGCCGCTACTCAGTGATGCTCATGTAGCATTCAGGGTACTGAATACTTTCTTACTGTTGATTGTTTATAACTGTTTTGACACAGTACTGTACAATAATGATCTGACTAAATTTTGGTTTTAATTTCTTAGGGGAGTATTTGTTCAGGTATTGGCATTAATTTCCAGTGAATGAACTGCTTTTGTTTACTAGTTAATTCTTTGTTTGGGAGAACAGACCGTGCTCTGCTGTTGTTTTGCTGCATTGGTTATTTTATAGTTTCTTACCTTAAAAATACTGGGTAATCCATTCTAAAGGATGTACACAGACAAAGTATTTGCATGAAGCAGAGTCAGCATTTCCTTGCATGAAGCAGAGTCAGCATCCTCATTCTCACTTGTTACCGGGTGGATCTGATGCAATCTGCAACTGCATTTTGAGACTTTTAAGTGTGTTTGTCAGTTTCTTGTTTGTGTAGGTACCCTATCTTNCAGTTAAAATGAATCTTCTCTCTTACTCTTTGGGAATATCTTAGAAGTTGAGTTTTGAGGTTTTCCATTTCCAGTTGTCCCAGAAATGAATCTTTATCTCCGAGTCAAACTTCCTGTCTTTTTTGTTGCTTTGTAGTTACATAGCATACAGTATGTAATGGTGTGGCTAGTAATGCAAAAGGCAGTCATACAGTTTTCTGTCAGGATTATACCTTTTTTATTTAAAACACAATTTTATTTTTTCACTTCAAAGAAACTCAGAAGACTGATTTCTTCCTAAACATATTATGAAGAAAGTAAAATAATTGTCTGACATGTCTTTCCTTTTTCTTTTCCTTCTTTTTTTTGCAGCTCACTATGCCTTCTCCTATGCCTGATTATCTTAACGTTCACTATATCTGTGAGTCTGCCTCCAGGTTGCTTTTCTTGTCCATGCACTGGGCACGTTCCATTCCCTCTTTCCAAGCTTTGGGGTAAGTATTAATTTACTCTGTTCACTTATGTTGTGGATATATGCTTTTGAATTTTTGGTTTTTGTTGTCTTCGTCTAGGACTTCTAAAAATATAAAACTACTAATTAAAACTTTTACAAATCTTACTCAGTGAGGTAAATTTTCTGAATCAAAACTGCATTTTGAGTCTCACAGTTTGAGTCCAGTTCAGGACTTTGGTTGGGTTTTGAAGGAAGAAGGAGCAGATTTAAAACAATCAAATGCCCACACACTGCTACTTCTTAAATATATTTTGAGAGAACAGGAATTCCTATCATCTTTTTAAATAGTTACAGCCCCATCCTACATCCTGATGCTTATCAGGCAGTCACCAAAAAGAAGCTTCTGTCTGAATCCCCAAGTATTTTTATCTGTATAAGGTGAATTACTAGTAATAATTTTGCCTTTAATAACCTACATTAAGAAGAAGGTTAGCTAGATTCAGCAGACATTCAGAATGAAGTTGTCTAATTTCAGAAGATTTGCCAAAAATAAATTGCTCCTGTAGCCAAAAAGGTAATACTTACTGTTCTTATTACAGTTTGTATAACATCCTGGTTCTCCATCAGAATTCAGTGTATCACTTAAAATTCTTAAGTTCAGTTTTGTAGTCTATTGTTGATCATCATGAAAAAACATCTCAGAACTGCAATAGGAAAACATTTATGTTATATTCAGAAGTAATTTTATGAAGATACATAAAACAAATAAAGATACTGTATCGGCTCTGACACAAATGGTGAATAAATCATGTTAGTTTGTTCTCATCTGCAGTATTTCTGTTTGATTCAGTATCAGAATTGCCTATGACTGTGGCAGCAAAGAGAATTCCTTTTTAAAATGAGAGATTATCCCCTTTTGCAGGAAAGCTGTCAAAAGCAGGA
>VZTZ01029923.1:0-59222 GCA_013400955.1 Drymodes brunneopygia | reverse complement strand
AACTATTAATTTTAAGTGCTGTGAGCTGGGCCTCGAGTCCAGGTCCTCAAGCTGTTTAGGCATACTTGGGTCTCAGTGTGCTTGGGGGATAACTGCACTACAAATGTGTTGCACTGTTGGACACAAAAGAAACACGTGGATTTCTCAGTAGAAGGTTAGGAACTACCAGGCAGGACCAGAAAAAAGGGTGGCCTGCCTTTTTTTATTTTTTCAAATTTATATATTTTTTAAGATAATTATGGATTGGTCAATGAGATTACCACCTCTATACTTTCACAGGATAGTGACATAGTCAATCATCTTTCTCTGCCGAGGAGAAAGGAATGAAAAACAACCCAGAAGTTCAAAACAATTTAGGCTGGTTACAAAAACAAGGACTATGTTTATAGAAAATGCATGAGAACTTCTACTACAGAAGTAAAAACATAGAACACTGCAAAAATCAGAGCAACACAAATGCTTCCTCTAAGCATATGTTCTAGATCTTTTTTCTTTCAAGTTATGAACATGCACTGATCAAATGCTGCATGATAGTATTGATAGTACTTGAGCACAGGCAAAAAACCGGAAGCCTACCACATCTGAATAACACCCTCCTCTCCCTGAGTTTATACAGTCTGAGTCTCCTATGTAAATATCGATTGCTTTCATTACAGGTTTTTCTACTCCAAGTCAGCATCTTGAAATCAACCATTAAGTTCTTTACACAGTTAGTTCTGTCTGTGCTTTAGTAGGATAATTTATTATGCATGAACAGTGGTTGCAATGATAAAGGTTTCTTAGGAAAAAAAAGGAAAGGCCAGGTAAATGGGCAAAAAGTTAACAAACTTTGGCCTTTAAAGTCTCATGTTTCCTCCACATGTAAATTCTTAGATTATGTAATCTGTTTTTCATTTAAACCTTTGAGCAGCCACTCCATCAGTGGTTCTGATTTATGATGGAAAGCTTTGTCCTGAACTGCTAGTATCAGACTACTGTGGCAAAATGATTCTGTAAGAGACAGAAACACTGCAGGCTCTGTAATATGTACGACTCCAACTTCCTTGTGAGGGGAAAAGGAGGGGCAGACACTGATCTCTTCTCTGTGGTGATGAGTGACAGGACCCAAGAGAATGGCCTGAAATTGTATCAAGGGAGGTTTAGATTGGATATTAAGAAAAGGTTTTTCACGCAGAGGGAACAGACTCCCTTTGGAAGTGCTCACAGCATCAAGCCTGAGAGAGCTCAAGAAGTGTTTAGGCACTGCTCTGGGACACATACTGCGATTATTGGGGTGTCCAGCGCAGGTCCAAGAGTTGGACTCAATGATCCTTGTGGGTCCTTCCCACTGAGCTTATTCTATGATTCTATTATTCATCTGATATAGAGAAGCTTGGATAAACAGAATGCCCAGAAGAATTATCTAGAAAAGCTCTATATCCTGTCGGAGAGGAGAGCGTTCTGAATTCTTTGTTCACTCTGATTTCCATGTGAAGTCCCTCTCCATTTAAGATGACAGGGAGAGGTGGGGAGGGCCACCTTGCAACATGTGCTTTAAATAAGCATTTGTTTTTATTCCATTGGGGACACTTACAATGGTGTTCTAGTCATGTATTTCCCATTTCTTTAACAGAAAAAGTTCATATGAAAGAAAAAACCTGGCAGATCAGTGTGTCAGTATTTGATTATTCACCTATGCTCATTTAAGTAACCGAGTCAAGTCTTCACAGCATTTTTAAGAGTCTGGTTGACAATTATGCAACCATCAGTTTACCAACCTTAGTTAAATTTATGTTATGAATTTGTAATCCTGTGAGAAATCAGATGTGCACATACGTTTGTGTTGTAGGGCATAAATGCAATTTCTTCCCCTCCCCAACAGTTCTTTGTGCCATCTTTCCAATTTTAATTGATATCACGGAAATCAAAGAAAGACCACAGTGAATCAGCAGTGTTGACAATGTGCCAGGGTGTTTAGAAAATAGGCATAGCTAGGGAAGAAGAACATGTCAAAATACATTTGGAACATATTGGAATATGTTATGAAATAAAATGTGTTTACCTTTTTGAATGACGGTGTTGGGTCGTGCTGGCGACGCTTAGGAGGAGGAGGGGGTAGGTGATGGAGCCCTAGAATGGACCACATTCCTGGTTTTTTATGCAAGATACAAATACTCAGAGAAGGGATATGACACAATATGACAAATCACTTCTCTAATTCATTGGACTTGTCAAACAAATTAACTTCTCTGGTGGTAGTGGTGGTGGGAACATTAGTATGATCAAAATGCTGGTGGCTGCCTAAGTTCTGCTATCACATAGTTTAACCAGGCTTAGACAAGTTTAGACATCTGAGTCCTAAAAATACTGGAAGATAGTAACATCTGCTATGATGCAAAACATGTGATGATCTTACCACTGGTAGCAGTGAACTAAGACATTCAGTGTGGTGAGCAAAAAGGCATCTTAGGCACATATACATCTGAATGAGAGGCAAAGGCAGCTCCCCCACTCCCCTACCTCTCTGCCACTCCCCCCAAAACCCCAACAAACAAACAAACAAACAAAAGAAGCAAACTTCCCATAGGAATGCCATTACAACTTTTTTTTCACTAGTAAGATGCCACTAAAAGTGCCTGAGACATTACAGCAAGAAAAGGTTTTGCTTGCTTTTAGGAACTTGCCTTTGACAAGAAACACTTGTCATATTTTCTTCCCACCTACATCAATATTTGGTATTTACCATCAGAGAAAGAAGAGAAGAAAAAAGTCCATAAAATTTTTTGTGTTTCAGGCTGTCATTAAATAATCATCAATGTCAGCCATTTTATAACTCAGTTAGCCTTTTCCTGCATTGAATAGGCATTAAAAACCTCTGTTAAACTTTGTGATATTTCCTTCAATTTTCCTGCGGCTTCCTTCATTGGCATAGTTTCTTTAGACTGAATCTGGTTTTAAGAGCTCCTAACCTTTTAATAAACTTTTGTCTTGTTATTATATATTGTTATATATGTTATATATCTCCCTAATTCATCATCTGTCATATTTTGTAATCTGATTCACTATTTGGAGACAGGAGCACAATGGAAAACATACACTGTTGAAAATAGATATGCCAGGTAAAACCTATTATTTCTGTAAACACTGATAGATAATATTACTTCCCTCTCTCTCTCTCTTTCACAGCTATATCACACCCGTTGCAATTTTTTTTCCTTGTTCTAGATATATGGATAATGGAAATTATTAAATTTTAAAATATTTTGACATTTACACCAGTTTCATCTATTTTTCATATGATTTACTCCTGCATCTTGATTTCTAATAACATATTGGGGGATTTGGCAAGACATAGAGATCAGTCATAAAAGTAGGCCCATTTCTGAACTTATAAAAGGTACAGAGCTGCTAAATACTGCTTTATTCCACACCACTATGACCTCAAAAGTCATACTTGATGTCACCCTCTCTCATCCAAGCTGAGAACACAAAAGGTGAATCTCATTCTTACAGTATCAGACATAAAATATATCAACTCTTGTTTCTCTGAGAACAAAAATTGACCAAACAGCTTCTTGCAGACTTGAATACAAATCTCTTTGTGAACAATGAAAGCAAAAGATATTGCTTTGATCTGAGGAACAGACCAAGACAGGGATGAAAATGTGGCTCTGATACAGGCAATGGAGAAATAGAGGCATGAACCTATATTCAACACTGGAATACGGGAAATACCACAAAATTTTGTACTGGACTTTCTGGAGTCTCAAGTTTATTTAATTGAATTTATTTCATTAAATTTAAATTTGGGCACAAGCAAGTAAAATCTGGGGCTACGTGTGGTAATGGGGGAATTAGTTGTTCTGGTCTCCACAGCCGGCCCTCTCTGTCCCTGCAAAAGCGCTCAGGGCATTAAAATACTGGACTACAAATAACCAAAATAAGTAATGGTATAATTATTTTACACAAATTAAAAATGTTGCTTTCCCCCTTAGAGCAACCTGAAAATAGGACGATTCATTGGTTAAATTTTAATGGAACAATCAAAGAGCAGTTAATTCCCCAGCATGGGGTACCCTCAGTGGGCAATTACAGGGTTAGGAATGCTTTGTCTCTGCTTTGACCTGATTGGTGTAAAGTCCCTTGATGGTTTGCAATGTTTGTTAAATTGGCGACAGTCTGTAGTTGGATAAACCTTATTAGCCAAAAATAATAGACAGTTTGGTTGCCAGTTTTAATGCTCATATGTTGCAATCAGCAGGGTTTTTTTTTCCTTTTTATATCAGTGTTTCAGAGGTTAATCTCGGTTATCATCATCTTAAACTCACTCTTATTCTTATCAGTTATATTTAGTGGCAGATTGCAAGCTTTACTTATTATCTTGTTAAATCAGTAGGTGAAAGCCTTTCAAGGCATTTCTTTTTAAACATATTTTATTAATGTTAATATGCCAGATGGGACAAATTAAAATGGTTCTGTTCTTCATGCTGCCACTACCCACAATTTTGCCACATCGTTTGCTGTTTAAAGAAGCATATGAAAATGATAGGTACAGAACTTCTATAATAAATGTTCAGAAAATGATAGTATAACCTCTCTGGAAAAATATTTTGGGTTTTTTTGAGTTAAATTCATACATTAAAAAAAAGTCAGTTCTGTGCATGCAGCTGGTTTGATCTTATTATAGCTGAGTTCAGGGCAGTCTTGATCAGAACAGTGTGGCAGTATACCTTTTCTGTGCTCATGTTAGGGGTCAAAAGAAAGCTTCAATACTTTTATCATCATCTGTTATTGGTGCTATTGCCCTTGTGATCTCTGTGGCATTTTGTGTGGGTACCAGCAGTCCCACAGGCCACAAAGACAATGGACCTTTCCATGGCCACCTGGGTTGGCTCCCTAAGAAAGACGTCTGTAAATCTGCCTTTGGAAGTCACCAGTGTGTTATTGGGTGTTCCATACTGGGTAGCCTCATACAATTTTGTTGATTGGTAAGGCACTTTGGGGACAAAACCCTTTGTTGTGTCAGCACAGTTTGCTTAGTACACAACCACTGATGAAAGACAGAAATAATAATGCTTCTACTAACAGCAACAGTTATACAATAAAAACAAAATCAAGTAATTGATAAGCAGATGTCTCCTTATTTCAATCCAGCTGAAATGTCGTTATGGGACAAATGGCTCCCTTCTCTGATTTCAATGAGATTTGACTTTTATAACCAGGGATCTTTTATCCCAACAGCAGAATGGCAGAGTCTGTATATTTGTGCTTTTCTCTATTACAATTTGTTGAATTCTTTTTATGATGCTATATCCAGAAGCCCAGTGGAGCTTCCTTGGTTTGCCTGGAGAGCCCAAGAATTTCTTTACACGCCCCAGTGGTAACCTCTGCTATTAAACAATAAAAATTGGGCCCAAATATTGCCAAATCTGTGTGTTACAACTGTTTGAATATTCACTGTCAATAGACAATTCACGATATTTCCTGCACTGGATCAAATTTCACTTAGAGACTGATAAGTTGAGAAGACAACATGTTAAATGAATGTAGTCAAAGTCTGTAGAGAAAACAGCTCTTTCTACAAGGGAAGTGTGGATAGTGTCTAGGGATTAGCCTTTCATCTAATTTTACCATGAATCTACTTCTAATATTAAAACCAACTCAGTTTCTTTATCTCTCAGTGCCAGCTAGAAAGATTTTAGTTTTCTCTAGCCACTGGTACTTCAGGCTGCATACTGAATCTGATGTGCATGAAAATCACTTAGCATGAATATAATAGAAAATTAAAGTAGTGCTGAAATATACTTAGCTGTTAGAATTCAAGTAGGCGATGTTAGGATTTGCCCATTTAAAACATATCCACGTATTATAAATTGCTGTAAACAATTTGTATTTTTGTAACAAAACATAGTATTGTTTAACTTATGTTGTGGCAATTTCAAGGCTGTTTTTCCCTGTAGTCTTTGTGAGCAATAGGAGGAAAAAACCCCTCAAAACTGCTATACCTGTTATCACTAGAGATAAATGATGTGCATATAAATGCCTATGCCTATATGATATATAAATATATATGTGTGTGGGTTTATGTGCATGTGTGCCCATGTAATTATATATATTGTGTCTAGTTATGTGCATACTCTTCCTTTTGTAAGGAATGGTAAGGATTTTGACTAAACATAGGGTGCAAATCAAGGTTGAAGGACACCACAAATGTAACAGGATGACTGGAGTTTTAAATAGGAGAGATGGTAATTGTGCAAGACTCTGTGCAGGATTTGTTTGCCACATGCTTCAGGACTGCAGAAGGAAGCATGAAAAGCAGAGTAGAAGAGCAAAAAGTCCAATCTTAAAAAGGCCTGCCATACTTTACTAGACTCCATTAACCACAGGGCATTGTGGCTTTCCCTGTCTAGCATGTTCTTCTTAATGAAGAAGGAGTGCAAAAGGGGAAATATCATCCGTCTCAGGGATCATTTCAGACTCTACCATTAATGAATAAGTGACCACCATACTATAACTGCTCTGAAGGAAATAAAAATTTATTTCTTTAGTATTTCCCCCCAAAACTTTTCCTCAAAATGATTTTTTAATATTCAGGAGAAGGTTTCTTTCTTAAGTTATTTCTATTTTTTTTTTATTCCATATTAATTTGTCTGCATTAGAAACAGGAGGAGAACAAGTGAAGTATCACAAAATGATTTTTTTATGGTGGAGAAACCTACAAAGGTTTAGAAATACTATCAATTGCATGTCAATTCTTGTCAAACTCCACCAGATCTGA
The DNA here is from genome assembly GCA_013400955.1 of Drymodes brunneopygia. Classification (NCBI taxonomy): domain Eukaryota; kingdom Metazoa; phylum Chordata; class Aves; order Passeriformes; family Petroicidae; genus Drymodes; species Drymodes brunneopygia. The sequence goes on along the minus strand of VZTZ01029923.1, from coordinate 52,462 downwards.
CTAATATCAAGTATTTATCTGAGGAAATGGAATTCATAGGAGTTGTGAAATTTATTTGCCAGAGCCAGGTAAACAGTTCTAAATTTAACTCCAGTTTTTGTTCTGCTGCAGAAAGCTCTGGATACGTTGCCACAAACTTCAAAAAATAAGATAAAATGTAAAACTTTTATTATGCTGCATATTGTTCTCATGAACACACAATATATGGACAGTTAACTACCATAATTTAACTTGCCTGTTTCATCATTAGAGACCCCAAAATGATCTTGAAACATGAGCTATCACTTTGTTTCTGCACATTATATTATCTAGATTATACGTAAAATACGAAAATGTTTCAGATTGAGCGGAGACCACTACTTCAGATATCACAGTGTTTGTATATTAAATATATATTACACCTGACACTGAAAATAGATCTGGATGCACAAAAATTTCAGTCAGAGAAGACTACAACAACCGTCTAATCTGCCTAGAGGTGATGGTGTTTTACCATACAATCCATTCCAAAATACACAAGAGAGATGGTGAATAAATTTCAAAATATATTTTGACTCAGGAGCATCATATGACAGTGAGCATTTCATTTGTCGTACCTATGATTAAATAACTGGAAAAGAAAATGCATCTTCTGCTCGGAACAGATTTTGGTGACAGGCGTCTTGTCATGTCTTTGCTAGATTGAAAAGCCCTTCCTGACATTTTTTTGTATGGACTTTGCTCCTTAACCTTCTGTTTGTTAAGATGGGTAGACTGAGCTCCTTCAGCCTTTCTTCATGAGGCACGTTTACGTATGTTCATTTCTAAATGACAGCAGCACAGAAATGAATGTTTCTTCTAGGAATCCTCCCACTGAGGCAGACACATCTCAAAATTCAGCGCCTTGGCGGCTTGACTGCTATGACAGTACAGATGACTTAGTTTTTTGCTGGCTGAGAAGATCTATCTTAATTAAGATAAAAATAGTAAATTGCCTAAATATTGAGCACATGTAGAAGAATATATAAGTCAATGACTAATATATGCTTTTGAAAGCCTGGATTAATGTTTAAAATGTTTCTTCAATTAAAATCAACTCAATATCTTGAACTTATAAATAACATGATTAGGATGGGCCTTGGTTTTATTTTCTTTCCCCTCACTACTTCTTTCTTTTTTTTCTGTTCTGGTTGCTGTTTTTTCATCATGGGTACGCTTTGTTTGGCAAGTTTTCTGACAGACACAGTTATATGATGCCCAGTACAGGACCTGAGAAGACAGTGTTTGAGAGGACAGGGAGAGCTGCTGTACAGGGCTGACTTGAAGACATCTCTGCAAAGGCTTGGGGAGGGAGACTGCCTCTGGGAAGTATCACTCGCATAGGTTTGTATATTGCCACAGGCCACAATGTGAGGAACTCTGTTATCTTCTGGCTTTAACAGCCTTGGGCTAAGCCTTTCCCTCTCTTCAGCCCACCCCTCCTCACCTTATGCTTCATCAATATTAAAGGCAGAGAGGTTTTCAAGTGGTATATGATTCAACCAAACTCAAACCCTTGAGTCTGGGCTTTGTAGTGCTGCTATAATATGAATGATATTTAAACAGAAAATCAGTGGGAGGAGTAAGAATAGCTAATGTCTCAACCAGTGAGAGAAACTTGGGAGGTGAATGGAGGTGGATGGAGTGATGAGAGGAGTTATTATTATGAACATTCAGCCTTTCTCATAATTTTCAGATGTCCAATAAAAATATATCTAACAAATGGCTTCTAATTGTACTTGGAAGTCTGTGTGAGGGACAGGCTTGCACTTACCAAGAGTATATAACTTCCAAGATTGTGAAACTGTTAGCTTCTCTGCAAGTTGGTCCTCTTATGTATAAATCCCACAGATGCAATTATGAGATGCCCAAAGCTTACACTTAGGAGGTGAATAGAATCCTACCCTTTTTTGTAATTTTTTTGTACAGGAACTTGCCAAAAACATTTGGGGAATTAGAACAGTCTTCCTTGTTTTCTATATTCAGGGAAGATAAAGCATTGCCCTTAATATTTGTGATGTCACAGTTGTTCTGCAAGCAACAGGCTGTCTAAAGCTGTGTGCATTTTCTCCCATTTCAGTTCACACAATTGTGAGTTTCATTCTGAGTTTCATACGAACTAAGAAACTCAAAGCAAAACTCAGCTGGAACATTTTTTTTTTGGTTCATGCTGGAAGGTATGCAAAACCAGAGACAGACATCATTTTCACTCAAAATTTACTTGTTCCAGGTTTGAAATAAATTTAACTTAGATTTAGCACCCAGGTTCAATAGAACTTTTCAGTGAACCTAATTTGACTTTCTTTTTTTTAAACTTAGGACACTCAATTGATGACTTGTTAATGTCATATAAGACTAAAATTCACTTACATAGAATTTTTCCAATATGGCTGCTGAGCATAACAATACATATGCGAGAAAATTTTCTTGAATATAGAGAAAAAAATGCATCTATTTTAAATGTGTTTGCACTAGCTTGTTTTGTTCACCTTGAGGAACTGGGATTTTTCCGTTGTTTGGAACTCTACTCCACAATGCACATCCTTAATCCATATGCACACAATCCACAAGGAACCCCTAATTTCATTGTTTTATTTGGCAAAAACAAGGTTTAAGACACGATTGTGGCATGAATCACTATTGGGCTGCCAGCTTTCAGAATCTACTGAGCCAAAATCAAACAAAGATTTTTTGTGCTACTGCTCCTTTGGCAAATTTGAAAGGATGCTGAAACTGGTATTCAGGGTCTTGGTTAGGAAGCAATTTTCCTCAGAACTTTTTTTTTACCTTTTTACATTAACCATTACTTTATAGAAAAAAAGCCTTCTAACATGGATTTTCTACTTTGATCTGAACCTTGGTGCTCTTGGTGGAATTTATCTCATTTTATACCAATACAAATTTCAGTGAGAATCAAATTTCAAGACATTACGCATAGAAATAAAACAGGGAGATTAACCAGGTAATAAAACCAGCACATAATACACATAGTGTACCTTTAATTGTGATGTAACACTGGAGATTGATGCATTTATGACTTCCTGAATACCTTTTTCTATCTTTTCTTAAGCCTCAATTTAGTAAGATTCTTATTTACAAAAGATCTTTAAGAAACATTTTTTATACCTGTATCTCAGCTTGCTCTGAGGTACAAAAATAAATAAAATTTATAGAATTACTAGCTTTAAAAAAATCAGATTCAAAGAAAAAAAATAACAAAACATTTTCTTGACTCTGTTCTTTGGAAAGAAATCAGAGTTGATATATTTCTATGTGCATTTCAGTGTTTTAATGAGTTTAGCAACTCTGAAATACCCGAGCAATATTAGGCACAGATGGCAACCCATGGAACAACACTAGATTCCTAGAAGAAGACGGAATTTCATCAGGGTCTGATGAAGGATCACATATGAAAGACTCATTCTGAGTTTCATAATACCTTGCAATGAAAGCTTAAAGCCCAGGTAGTAACATCCAGATCTGTTTGAGTGTGCTAGCAGCCTGATGTACTCTGAGAGTGGTCTACTGCCCAGTGTGTTCTCCAACATTCACAGCCCCAATGGCATCCAGTGTTTCAGAGATCTCTTTCATAACAGCAAAAAAATTTGGCTTGTACAATGTAGCTAAGGAGAAAAGACAAGACAAAGGCCAAAAGATCAATGCCTCCCCCCAAAACAGACCAACAAAAAAAAACCAAAAAAAAACCCCGAACAAACAATATCAACAATCCCCCAAACCCCCAAAAAACAATCCAGACAACCCAAGCCAAAATAAAAGAAAAAGAATTAGAGTATACCAACACCAATGAAGGTGTTGTGACAGTGCTGCTAGTGAAGAGACCTGATTTTGGGGCCCCACAATCCATACTGGCAAAGACTTGCTGCCTGTGGAAGCAGTGCATTGAATATCTGACAGCAAGTGCACTCTCCTAGCACTATTTTGCCAATAATTGGAGCAGATTGGCAGAACGAGCCGAGCAAAATCAGGCAGATCCTCTGGGTGCACAAGCATAAGCATATGTGTATCAGAATGACAGGCTCCAATAAACACTAAATAATCAATATCTACTAATTCCTAATTATCTCATTCTGCTGATGTAGTATGAGAGATATATCAAGAAACTGCCTTCCACATGCATTCATTACAAATTCAGATTTAGTAGCTGGTGGTGATGTTAGGATAATTAGCAGCAAAAAAAATTGAAGAAATGTTGGTTGCTATAGCAACCTGTTCATCATGATCTACAGCATAAACACCCAGATTAATTTACAAGATGCCAGGTAGATATATGCTTGGCTGACTGGGGTACACACAGACACCACCTTATTTGCTTTTATTAAGGCTTAATCACCAACATTAGAGCTTTCAAAGTATGTGTGCTATCACTGTCAATCACAGAGGAGCTAGATGCTTTTAGGGCCAAATACACCAGCACAGTCTCTTTGCACCTCTCTCTGCTCTGCAGGGAAGGAGGAGGAAGAATAATATTCCTCCAGACATGCTACGAAGACACCACAGGGGCCCTGGAGCTGAGATCACTCCTATGAGCTATCTGTGTGATAAAAGTCATATTCTCCCTCTGTAGAAAGCCAGACCCAGTTCCTTCAATCTTAATGATATTTTTCCCTAGCAAACTCTTGTTAAAAGAGCCTTGTCCATGAAGCAGCCTTTGGTGGTGTACAGTGGTACATGATGTACAAGTGAGGATACCTGTCTTGCTGGAGTTATACACTTTGCACAATCCAAGACTCCATAAAGCTGACACCCTTGAAGCAGTGCATTGTTTGAGGGAAAACTATGAAACAGACATTTGAAGCACTGGAGGTGGTGGGACAAGGAGCTAACATCATGCCATGATGAAGTGTGGAAAAGACCCAAAGGAAACATGAAGGGAGGAGAATCAAGGCACACTGGTTAACTAAAACAGAGCTGTCTACTACTACAAAGTAGTAGTTTAATAACAATTTATAATATACAATAAAAAAGTTTATAGACATACTGTGAATAACACAGATAAAAATAAACTGCTGGAGTCTCTCTGTCAGTACTTTTCTCCTGCTATGAGGAAAACCTTCACATCCTAACCTCGTTACCATTGTAGAGAAAAAACCTTTGGCTTTCATGCTGCAAAATTTTGTGTAGATTTCCTCAGAACTAGCATCTTTAGGCTACTTTAGATACTAGTTGCATGTTGCATCAACCACCTTGCCTCCTAAATACACATGTGTGTTTCTGCTGCTGGTCCAGACCATTCCATGCTACTGCCTCCCCTGGGGCTCTGCAGCTGTTTGTGCAGCTGTGCAGAGAGACATATTGTGGAACTTGTTCAGCTGTGTAAGTTTGAGGTTGCTCAGAGCTGGAGGATCACACACGGAGCTTCAGAGGCTTTGGGTAGGATAACTTAATGGAGTAGAGCAGCATGGCTAGAAGATATGTTGGAGTCAAAACGCTTCTTCTTGACCCTTTAATCCTCACTTCCACTTGTCCATCCACAGGAGTTACGTACAGTCCTTCCTTTCAGGGTTTGTTTTCTGACACACTCCTTGAAAGTACCAAGCTCCAGTGAACTAAGGGCATCAGAGAATACTTTCAAGAAGCCAGGAAAGATACAAAAAAAGAGAAAGGAGGGACACACGTGTACAAATGAAGAATAAAATGAGTGCGTAGCAGAATAGGTAGGTAAATATAATCTAATGAAAAAGAAAAGAGAAAGGAGAATTTATGTTTCTGAGCAGTCTTTATCTTACAAAGCACATGGCTCACTCTGCACTGGCCCCAGTGCTGACACCTACACTGCAATTTGACTATATTGAAGAAAATTTTTGCCTTTTACTTTTCCAACAGCATTATGATTTACAGGGAAAAGGCACCATGGGACAAGAAAAACGAACCAACCAAAAGCAAGAAAACAGCAACTACACACAGCAGATCTGCTGTGACCATCTTTCCTTTCTGGGAGCCATCATAGCAATGTAGGACCTCCAAGCAACATATTGTATATTCCTACCTGAGCTACTGAAAAAAATGTCATATACAGAAAAGCCACCTTTGTAGAAAATGCAGACATATCTATCTGTCCAGCATAAGCAGTTTGATGTATCATACTGGCCACAGTTTACTTTATCTGTCCATATATTTTGTCTATGTTTTTCTGGCTATTCTGAAGTAAATAAATCAAGACTCAACAGATGTCAAAATTGCTGTGTTTTATTTATAAGGAGAAAGACAGGCCATCAAACTATCCATAGGAATTAAAAAAAATTCATCAGAGAGTCAAAATATTTACTTTCTTTCCATTCATATTACTTTCGTTTTGGCTTAACACTTATCACAATAATCAGTTCAAAAGAATATGCTTTGCATTTAAAGTAAACAATGGCTATTATACAAAGACTTTAAATTTTTCTTTTCCCACCCTTTGCAATATTTTTCCTCATTCCAAAGCTCTGCTCATGACATTATGCCCGCTCCAGAAACAGAGTCTGCTTTTCTAATTCAGTTTTTTTGAAAAACAGCCAGTTCCAGTCACTCCATGTCAAGTTTTTGCCTCTAAAATTTTCCAAACCTTTTACTAGTTTAAATGGATTTTTAAATTAGATTTTTAAAACGGGGAATTATTTTAAAAAATATAGTTAAAAAGTCATGTGTTCTGGTTTGGAAAATTAAAACAAATGGATGCAGCTCACAGAAAGTCAAGGAATGCTTCTCAAACCCTGGTTCTAAACTGAGGTTCATTTTACAAAAGCGAGTTTGATACTTTTTGTTTAATTAATAGTAGAGCCCAGTCCACAAGACACACTCGTCGCCTTAACTGGGAAGCATGTTACTTAGTTCTTTATTTAGCATTTCATAAACATTGGGCCAATTTAATCTTTGGGGTAGCTTTATTGAAACCAATGAATACAGCCAAATATCTAATTAACTGTAAAACTTTGGCAAGTATGCAAGTATTTGGCAAGAAAATATATATTCATCAAACAGTGCTGTGCACATAATGAATTACAGAATTATGTGATAAACTTCCTTTATTATTCCAATAAAACTTTAAAAAATAATTTAGCTCTAAAAAAAGTTTTGTTTTTTGGGGAAGAGATGACACAGACACCAGGTAAAAAGATATTTGTGACATCTGGTCAACGGGACCTGCCTCATAATGGCTTTGACATCTGTTTGAATAAAACAATTGCTAAGTCCTCTGGTAGAATATTTCTGTGCAATGAGATCAATTTAGCTGCAAGTATACCATCAATTTGAACCCAGCCCCTATAAAAGTCAGTAAAAGGATTTCTTTCCTCATGGTATAAATGACTACAAACAGAACAAACCTCTACCACAACAATTTTTAGAAATATTGCTACACATAATTGAAGAGTGGCAATAGAATACCTGTATGTACTTAATCACTGAAAGGATATAACTTAAAAATAATGTATATAATGAGGTTGGTTTGCTAGACTGTGTTATATCACTGCATAGTGAATTACTGTCTTTCCTAAAAGAAAATTCATTCTTCAGTATGTCTACCATTACCCTTCAAGAGCAACGTTTTGAAGTAGACTTCACAGGCCCACCAAAAAAACTGCTCTGGACTATGAGACTGTGCATGAGAAACAGCAGACTGAGCCATGAGGAAATTCTTCCAAAGCTGCTATTCCCCCACCATACAAAAAGTACAATTGCTATTGAAAACAGATAAACTGTGGGCAAAAATATTTCTTTCCTGAGATCTGGCCCGCTGAACAGCTAACCTCCTTAAAAAAATAAATGCAATAGTAAATACTACAATAGAAACCCCTTCACATTTACATGTACTAATACATCTTCTATGTTCAGACAGACTACACATCCTGTGGTTACTTGTTTTGAAGGACTAGTGAAAAGAAAACATAAACATTCAAAGATATTAGAAGAGGTTTCCTCCTTTAAATATTTGATGTAAATATTTAATAATATTTATTACCCATTTCACTCTTTTAAGTAATGATTTTTATTGATTATGTAGGAACACATTCATAGTATATTGCCTTATATTAAATGTATATCGTATTGTGGGCTTTATTGAGGACTATATCCAATGATTCAAAAATATTTTTCCTGTGCTTGGATATAACCTTGTACTGCTGAAAAAACTGACTCACATACAGATGAGATGGTAGAATTCATGTACTGGAAATAAGTTAGGCTCCAAGAGGTCTTTCTACTGGACTCCTCAGGTCTATCAAAGAAAACCTTCTTGTACAGATATTTTATTTCTAGTCACCTCAATGAAATATTGTGAGAGATAGAAAATCTCTATTGCTGATAGATATGTGAGATTTGCATCTGTTTTTTCGTACAGTAAGGGGTCATTCCAAGGGATTGACCTGCCATTGCTTCCAAGGGCTTTTGCAACTCTTCAGTAGGGAAGAGACTGAAAATGTCTGCTCGTATTTGCCCGCAGTACATGTGCAGAGGATGTCTGTGAAGAGCATCCAAGACAGTGAAGTGAGTTTTGTGCACATTTCTTTAGAATGTTCTTCTATCCCCTACAAGTCCCACACAGCTGCTGCAAGGCAGGGAGATTGGAGTTGTCTCTAGCAGGGAATAGAGAGCTGTGCGTCTCCTCAACTTTTAGGATGGGACTTATGCTTCTTCATCAAGCACAAGGGTTAAGGGGGCTCAGTGGGTACAAGGATTGCATCTCTTCCTGTGCACTGAGATGAATTTAACTGCAAGTATACCACCAATTTGAACCCAACCCCTATCTCTTCAACACCCAGCCACTGGACAAGTCATTGTGGGAGCTGTGGGTGAGATGAGATTATTATCTCAAAGATACTAAGGTGATACGCTCTTGTAAGAGCATGTTCCTTGTAAGTGATGTTGCTGGTCTGTAGCTCTGAAAACCCTCATAGAAGCCATAGATTAGAGCACAAGTTACTGTGATGTCATTTTAGTACTGTTTTTGTCTTCCCAGACATTACTTGCCATTAAACAGTGGAATTTTTTGCTTGACTGTCTCCTAGGATATATTAATTAAACCTTGCTAGATATTTTTCTTAATGTAATTTAAATCCCAAAGTAGTGCAAAAGTTATTAGCAATGTTTTTGCAGTAGTATCTTTTTTACAATATAGATTCCAATATTGAGTGTACATGTTGCAACTATGGTATCTTTAAAATATGTTGCACAAAAATAACTGATAATGATTTAAACATCACAAATTTTGTTGATGCTGCACATAAAAGAAAAAAAAAGCAGAAAAAAAACCCCAAATCCCTAACAGAGGAAAAAAACATAGAAAGGATAGGTTAGATCCTATAGATCCTAAAAAATAGGTCCTTGTGTCAAGACTGCTGAGGAGCCGTGTACCCTGTATTTCAGTATAGTCAAGTACTGTCATGCTTGCACTCTACACTGGCATAAAGCAAAAAAACCCAACAGAACCACACCACAAATACTCACAATCTGCATATTAGAGGTCCAAGTATATGGGGAGATCAAAGGACCTTTTTTGCCTTAGTGGTCCAGAAGAGTATTTTGGTGAAAATGTCTCCAGCATTTGTAGAAATGCATTTTATATTTGGAGGTGGCCAGCAGTACTTGTAACGTCATATTTTATTTGTTGCAGCCAATGGGCTGAAATGGAACATAATCTATCTCCCTACATTTTGTCTATCAGAAAAAACAGAAATATAAAGAATCAAACTGTCTTGAGCAGATCTCTGCCAGTTTACATTAAAAAATAATTTATCCATTGTCTGCTAAAAATTATCCATAGGAAGGTATAGCCTTATCAAGACCTAGAGAGGGACCTTCTTACTGCTGTCATTAGGGAAAAAAAACAATGGCCTAACACCTGGATTTAGCATATCCAAAGTCAGATTCCTGTATTTTCTTGTGGAGTCATTGGGAACAGTAGTAGATAGTTATAATAGAGCACCTAATCCATAATTTTTCATGAGTAATAAATGCATAAAATAGACAGAAGGAAAGAAAAGAACACTAAACCCTCAAAAACCAACTAAATCCAAAAAGTCGACACTAATGAAGAGAAGCCATTAGAGAACCAAAACCTAGCTGAAATTTTTTATCTGAACCTCACAGTGTTTTTTCCCTCGAATGTCTGAAAAAAACAGGATTAAAGGGCTCTTACTAGCCTGTGAAATATAATTTTTATTAACATACCATATGATGAATGCCAAATTGGACCAATCAGCAATAAAGTGTATGTCTGACACCATTGCAAACTGAATTAATAATTTTTGTTATTACATATTTTTTGAAAAGTAGATAAGTATCATATCAAGACATCAAAAAAAAAGTATAAAGAAAAGGAAAGAAAAAAAAAGGGAAGCTATTTTTGAAGCCTGTAAAAGCAAACTGAACAAAACAACTGAAAGCACTGTTGACATGCACAGAAGCAGCATTTCTTAACAGGAAAAAGTGCAAAATTCAGTGAGTCAGAAACTTTGTCATGCGATTTTGGTTTTGCATATATCTCATTATTTTGTAGGTAAAACAGTCCTGTAAAACACCATGAAATACCCACAATTTCACCTGACATGCCTATTCAAATAATGAGTTATCACACTGGCCATCTTTCAGCACCTTAAATCTCACTCAGTATCACTAGACCAAGTACTGACAGAGGTCCAAAGGCAAATGAATTTTCTCTTCTGTACTTTTTCCAGGCCGGACTTACATTATGCAATCACTCAATACTTGTCCCCTAACTACCAGTAGCCTTTGAAAGAATTTAAGTATTAAAAATGGGAAAACTGGGTTGCTCATAAATTATTTTTGTTTCTTTTCTTTTTAAAGAACACTAAATATAAATTTCCAGCAAAAAATAAAATCCTTGCTGCCCTTAGTGTAAGTTTCACTTAGACACAGAGCAGGGGGCTTATTAGCTGAGATAAAAAATATCTGGCAATTGCTTCATTTTCCATCTGATATTGTCACCCTTATTGGTTGCACACTAAAAAAAATGGAAACTGCCCTAAGGATCATAACCTAAGAAGAAGAAATCATACTTTGCCTCTTCTACAACTCCCAGTAATTTCAGGAAAATTTCCTATGAATATTTCTGAGACCTTAATAATCCTGCATAGCATCCACATACTTGTTTAAACAAAGACAAATATGGAAAAAAACCTCCAACAAAACCACTGAGGCAGAAATCTCACAAAAATATGCTTTTCACCAAAATAACTATATATAAAAAATTGAAATGGAATAAAGATGAAAATTGGAGGAAATATTGTTTTTCTGTAATGTTTTCCTGTTAGCATTTGAAGATCCTATAGTGGCTGCAGATAGCAAAGTGGAGTGGAGGAGAGGCACAGTTGTGCCAAATCTGAGACACATTTTGAGCAGACTAGAAATCGAGGAAATAAGGGTCCTGGTGAAGCTGGCAGATGAGTTGCACAAAATTTCATCATCTCAGGCATAATTAGAGGTTGTACCTCAGTCAGGAAGGCTGGATGCAGAAACAGACAGGCTTTTTTTTAGAAAAATAGATACTGGATCTTTCATATTTCTTTTTCTTTTTTCTTTATTTTGTGCTTCTGGATATTCTCAGCATACAATGAGGAAGCTGGTAGGACTACTCAGGGAAACTTGAGAAGATTTATTGTATGGCAAAGCCGTGAAGGAGAGTCTTACCTTTCAGAAGCTTAGAGGTAGGATATAAATGCAAACCCAGATGAATACGGTCCATAACAGGGATCCATCCATACCACCATCATACATAAAAGGTAGTGTGATAGGCAGGCAAATTCTCATATCAACCAGGGTAAAAATATAAAGTTATGTAATGTCTGGATCAACAACCACAATGTTAAATGATTTTTTAAATGAGTCTATGCATGGGTTACTTCAGCTACAGGTCCAGTTGATATTTGTTCAGCAAATGATTGATTTTAAGAAATGTTCAGGTGCAGAGGTAGAAATGTGATCTAAAGCCAGGCAGAGAGGCACAGAGAAAAACTGTGATGTGCTTGATGCTGGTACGGTATCTTGGTTACAGATGCATAAGCTTATCTATTTAAAAGAATCAGGTGGATAAATTATGCTAAATCTCCTCCACTTTTTCCTTACAAATCATCTGATTTCCCTTTAAGAGCTAATTATCCTTGTTAATTACTTTTGAATCCATGGATTGTGTCAAAGTCATTGAACTTACTACTTTTTAATTTGTTCACGTGGGTATTGTTGCTTAGGTCTGAAGCAGGAGCAGCCCTCTTGATCCCAAGGAAGCTCTGCTTGGCTGGTTTTCAGCCTTGCAGTTGCCAAGACTGGGGACAAGTGAGAAACTCTTCTTCTCTTTGCAAATCCCACATAAAGGTCTGCCCACAGTAGCAGACCTTGGCCTTAATGGGTGTTGCAAAGACTCCTGATATGCTCCTTCAGCAAGGGCTGCTCCCAGCTGGTGCAACTCATCCTGCTGTACTTAGCGTCCCTGACACGTGTTCTTTAGCATCCAAAAGAGAACTGGGCAGAAAACTAGCCAGAATCAGTCATCATGTTCGTGAACAGTATATTCTAATGTCCTAACTGGTGCCAGACCATCCATCTGAGTGAGTGTTTTTTGCTGGTTATCCTATTTACGTACTTCAGACATCTTACAAACAGGGATGATGGAGGAAGTCCCATGGAGAAGGATAGACTGATGCAATCTCACGTCTCAGTAGTGGCATGCAGATAGCAAGGCTGCCCTGGAGCTAAATGTAGAAGGGCCAAACCCTGGCTGCGTCTGTTTGCCTCCCTTTCTGGGTGGATTGGAGGCACAGAGTGCGTGCACAGCCTTTGCTTTCACTCTCTTCATTGAGGGGTCAGCTCTGACAGTCTGGCTCGTGCTTGATTACACCTTATTGCACAAGGAACCATCACCAGGCAGAAACAACACAGAGATTGTAACCTGGTTGTGCAGAAAAGTAACAGGAGAAATACATGTTTTATGATAATCACTGTGTACAAAGATATGGCTTTGGAAGGTGGACACAATGCTCCCAAAGGCAACAGCATTGTCATTCGCTCACAAAGGCTGTCTGGATTTCTCTTTGTAGCTGGTACTCTAAGGCATGCTTTTCTGTATTCTCAGTCAAAAATTACTAAATTTTACTAAATATGTGTTCTAAATTTGGGGTTTTTTACTATGCATTTATGCTATTATTTCTTTTTACTAAATATTGCCATATAATGAAAAAAAAACCCATTATAATAGATTTATGCTTAATTCCCTGAGAATATTGCATAGCACAGAACTGGAAAACTGACAGAGTATTGAAGCTGGTGATTAGCCAAAAACCAAACCTGTTCTGAGGTTCAGGGCCTGAGAGTCATGCAGGTGAGGAAAAGGAGGATGACTGTGGTCTGATGAAGCAGGCACACCTTCCTTCGTCTTGCCCAGAGCCAAGTAACATGTTGGGGAGTGGAGGGTTGGCTTCTCTGTCCCTTGGCTCCTGCCCGACCATCCCAATTATTCAGGATCATGATATCTGGAGTAAGGAAGCAGGAGCACTGAGAATGACTTTTTTCCCCACTCTTGAATGTCTCTCAGGGCCACATTGATATTTTCTAGCAGAAAGCAGCTTTACTTGGTAGGTAGAAACGAACCTGACTATACACTGTTTTCTTCCTTCTCTTTTGTTCCCCTCTGAAGGATTGTGACCATACTTTGCCTGGAACTATGCCAAGAACATTCTAAATCATCCCTTACCCTCCTTTCTCATCAGACACATGTTTTTTTTAAACAGTTGATGTGAAACATGCCACTCAGGATGTAAGTAAAGAGCCTAATTTTTCATTTGAGATAAGGACCGGATAAAAAAAAAATGCAAACAGCAAATTCTCATTTGATTTCAACAGGATTTAGTGTAGAAGTGTATCTGTCAGTATCTGTCTCTGGGACTAAACGACGACAAGATATGCACCAGGACAACAACAACAACAACAACAACAAAAACAACAACAACAACAAAACCAGCAAATTATTTGCAAAAATTGCTAGTCTTTAAAAGAAGAATGAGGAATTGTAATGATGATGTGATACACACAGATAGGCCAAACTGAATGGATAGGAACCTGAAATGGTTTCAATAACAGGGAGATTCTTAAGGGCATAAAGAAGGGCATAAGAGCAAATTCACAGAAATGAAGACTTGCCTTCTCCCACCTTTCAGAATACGATTTCATGCCACCAAATCCTTCAAGAAAGGAAAAAAAAAAACCAAAAACATTTTAAAAATAGGAGGTTGATTTGAAACTAATTCTGCTGCTCTCAGAAACAAGATATTTTCCTCTGCAAGTGCCTTCCTCAGGAAGGGTTATTAATGAGTGCAGATACGATTGTTTAGAAGAGGAAGAGGATCTGACTTGTGTGTCAGAGACAGAAGAATTGCCATATTGATCCCACTCCCATTAGAGCCAGTAAGAATTTTACCATTGATTTCAGTGGGAGCAAGGTCTTCAAGAGCAGCAAGAGGAATCCCTTGAAAGCAGAGAAGAAAAGCACAGAAGTTTTTGAATGCCAAGGTCAAACATTAAGCTGAAAGATGTTTCTAGACAAGGGCTCTAAGAGTTTTTATTTTATGCCACTTTTGAACTGCAGGCAGTAGTTCTGGTCAGCTGGAGCCAACATGCTTGCCATCCTTGGGTTCATTCAGATGTAGCTCCAAGGCAGATACTTCTTGCATGAGACTCGCCAGTTGTAGAAATTCCTCCCAGAGGAGAGTCAGTGGAATGTCTCAGTCATTGCCCTCAGAGCCTGCTGCGAGTCTCATTTATTTGGGTTGCCCTATTTTATTCCTTTCTTACTGTTTCCTGTTAAATTTTCTGCCTGGTCCATTTTTCTTACAACTTGGTAGTAAGGCAATCTGGGTAGCAGATTATTTTCCCCCCTGTTCACTACAGTTTGCTTAGCTTTTTTTGGTAAGTTAGGCTGGGGCAGGTCTATTCTATTCTTCTGATTCAACAGAATACACACATACTGCAGCAAACTAATTCTGATAACTTCAGTGCATGAATATTAATGTCAACAGCCTGGATAACCAAAAGGTAAATTAAGAAGTGATGTAAACGTTTACATAAAGTCAGTTTTGTCTTTCAGGTTCAAAATGTTTTTTCCATCTTTTTTTCCCTCATTTGCCTTCATTTTTGTGTCTCAGAATAACTCCAAATCACCATCAGAATGGCAGAGAATGATCACACAATGTCAATAGATCATGTGAAAAAAACCAAAAATTCATGCAAAGTTTTCAGCTTCTGTTTGGAAAAGCAATCAATTGAAACTGCTCAGGAAAGCTACCTTTCTTGGATTTGAATAGAATATATGAATAGGGTTTGTACTCCACAATTTGCACTCCAAAACTAAAAAATGGCAAATTTAAGTCAAACAAAATACCTACATTTTGGGCACTCTTTCTTTATTTATACTGATAAGTTAACAATGGATGGGGAGATTTATTCACCCTGTTGGTTTTTTAGATTACTGTGCAATGTTTTCATTGATATCTGTTTACCATTTCTAGGATAAAATGACAGCCATGTCATAATGTGATGAGACAAGTATGGCAGCTATTTTCCAGCCAAGTTTGACTGCCCACAAGCATCTCTATAAGTCCCCCACAACATACATTTTTTAATGAATTGAACTAATATATTTTAACTTTAGATAATAATTTGATTTAAGCAGAACTTACAGAGTAATTTCATCTTTTAAGGAGGTGCATTACGTATAGGTCAACAAAAAAGCTGCTGTCAAACCTTGTGAAGCCTTATTCATTGTCTGTTAGACTCCATTCATCCTAAGAATAGAACACTAATCATTTCTGCCTGTGGAGACTCTTGAGGATTTGGGTCTTATAGAAAATGAACAAAAGAAAGGCAAAATATCTGGTGGTTTCTTCTACTGGGTTCATTCAGGATTGGTTTTCCATATTTAGGACTAGATTTAGTTTTCAATGAAATCAGAGATTTCGCAAGAGTCACCAAATTAAGGGTTAGTGTTACTATGATTAATAACACAATCACTTCAGGAGTTGTAGGAAAAAAACACAAGCAACCTGCTTAGAGGAGGCTCTGCCTTTTTATGACTGTCTTGGGTACACCAGGCCCAGCATCACCAGCCAGGTGAGGGAGGGGATTGTCCTAGTCTGCTCTGCACTGGGGCAGCCTCACATCAGCTGCTGGGGACAGTTTTGGACACCACAGTATAAAAAAAGACATTCCACTACTAGAGTGTCCAAAGCAGAGCCGTGAAGATGATGAAGGGTCTGGAGGGAAAGCCAAATGAAGAGTAGCTGAGATCTCTTTGTCTTTTCAGCCTGGAGGAGACTGAGGGGAGACCTTATTGCAGTGTACAATTTTCTTGTGAGGGGAAGAGAAGGTGCAGACACGATCTCTTCACTCTCATGACCAGTTACAGGAAATGAGGAAATGGTCTGAAGTTTAGTTGGGGGAGGTTTAGTTTGGAAAAAGGTTTTTCACCCAGAGGGTGGTTGGGCACTGGAACAGCCTCCCCAGGGAAGTGGTCACAGCAGCACACTGATAAAGTTCAAGAAGCATTTGAACAATATTCTTGGGCACATATTGTGATTCTTGGGGTGTCCCATGCAGGGTCAGGTGTTGGACTCTAATGATCTTTGTAAGCCCCTTTCAACTCAGCATATTCTATGACAGTTTTATGATTCTAAGAAAACTTCTTTCATCTTTTGAGTGCAGAGACCACGTTTATAAGGACTCTCAGTATATCAAACCAGAAGTTCTTTCCCTCCTTCCCAGAACTCAGCATCTTTTGTCGTGAATGTGGCCTGAAATCACAAAGTAGAATTCATGAAGCAGGCCTGAGCCAGGTTTTGTGCCAAAATGACCTGAAAAACATGGAATCAATGGTTTACTGTTCTACTGTTGCCTATTCCAAACTATTTCATCCCTCTCTTTCTCATTTGCCCACTGAGAAACATGGACAATGTTTCTCCTTCCTTTCTCTTCCTTGACCCACTATCCTTTGTCTCGCTAAACTCTTAAGACTTTTCAGTAACAAGGCATGTGCCCTCTGTTTTCCAGTTTCAAAGATTGCCCTTATTATAATGCTATTGATGTAATTAATTTCACTTCATGTTTTATATCTTTATTCATAATTACACTATTTTTTGCATAAATACTGCTATTTATGGATACTAATAGTAAGGCTGACTTTTCAGGATCTGGTTCACTATTCTTCTGTTCTCCTAATCTAAAGTTTAGAGAAAACAGAGTACATAATACCTTTGTGCTATTAGCTTACAAATAAGCCAATCAAATCTTTTGAAATAATAAGCATTGCTAGTGAGCCTGAACATTAAATTTTTTCCCACTGTGACATAGTGTGTTTCTATACAATAAAAACATTATATAAAAAAAAACTCAACAAAAATATTTTTAATAGAAACAACCTCCTTAAAACAAAAAGAACAAAAACCCCCAAATCCATGTCAGCCAAAGTGAAGCCCTAAACCCATTGAAAAGATAAATGTCCAGAAGCTGAACCAAAGTCTCTTGAAGTAATTGGAAATATTTTCATAGAGCAAAGCACTGGCTAGTGCCTTCCTGGGTGATGGCTCTGTCTCTGTTGTGGAAAGTTTCTATCAGGTGTAGCCCATTCAACAGTCACCAGATTTTGGGGCTATGGGTCTTACACAAGTTGAAGGCTCTCATAGCCACTGATGGAAGGCTCTGAGCATCCCCACTGGGCATAGAAACCTTTGGTTTCCCAGGCTTTTATTGAGTGACCTGTCTCTTCTACAAAATGAGACTAGGATCATAATGAGAGAGAGAACTTTGCTAGATGTTGGAGAAGAGTCATGAGACATCTGTGTGGCTGAATAGTATGATGAGAGAGAAGTCATCTAGGTACTCATTGTGCCTAGAGCTGGGAAAAGCAAAAAGGGAACAAAAGAGATGTTTAGTCAGCCTTAGACTCGGAGGGTAAAAGTTCGTTAAATTGTTTAACTTCTTCAGTTTGAAGGACTTCACACAATTACTGCGCGACTGTCACAGCCACTGCCACAAACTAGTGGGTCCTTTACATGACAGGTTTCAGTACTGCTTTTTGCACTGAGAGCCATGAGCTGAATTTGCTGAAGCACAGCTCATGCTTCAGAGGAAAATATCTGTTTTTGTTAGGAAAGCACTAATATTTACACAAAGCTCCTAAAGTTGGGAGGTTATTTGGTACATGGATTTTAGTGAAGGGATAGGATGCAAAGCGAAGCCATTCTTAAAATTATACATGCAGTGAGGAGGTATGGCTTGAAAGTGATTAGCTGGTAGAAGATTAATCACAACCATTATAAAGAGGTTTAATAATTCATGATGGAGCTTAAATGTACTATTTGCGCAAAGGAAGGCACTGAAGCTATAGCGTGATTAACTTTCTTGATATGTTTCAAAAGCTTTTTGAAGAGTTGAGTTGTTTCTACTAGATCCATAAGTCCTTGAAAATCTCCCAGAAACAGGAATGACTTCCTAGTTTGAAGCGTATCTTTTCACTAAATAATCACTTCATAAACCTCATAAACCTTAGAAAAACTCAGCAAATGTGATTTTGTTTCAGGATGTCTGGATGATCAGGCAGTATTGGTTTTGGTAGGATTTTTTTCTTCTTCTTCTTATTATTATTGGCCTGTTACATAAGCAGAAAATTGTGATATCAGATGTTTATTTGTTACCAAAAGTTTGGTAAAAACAGAAAACTCCTTGACACCAAAGTAACATTAAGAAGCAGGAATTCTTTACTCAGCCACATGAATCGGGGTATAGCTTTTCCCAAATCTGTGCATGCCAAATACAGGGAAGTTTCTGTTTATGTATTGTATTCTACATAGGTGTTCATTGATTGTCCCAAACTAAACATAAGATAATAATTTCCCTGAAATCATAAACGTTTCCCCTCCCCTTCATGCATGTGTTCTTCTGTCCTGGGGGTCTCTCTGGTGGTCCCTAATGGTCGTAAACCCCAAGGTCACATTACAGCTGATATACTCGAATTGGCATGGCTCGGTGGCTTGTGAACTTCCAGTTCTCCTTCTTACGCAATAAGCATCGTGCAGTTCCACAGGACAGTGGTTTTGGAGAGCAAGCATTGTGTTTGCTCACCAGGTGTAGGCAATTTGTCATCTGGTAACATTTCCCCCTTTGAGGCTTGTGACACTTGTCTTCTTTGCAATCCTCCATAAGCCTCACCTTGCTTTTTTTTTTAAACTAACATCATATAAGTTCTTTAGACAAGTATCATAATTACAATTATTATTATGATCATAAGTATACTTTGCAAAAGTGAGGTCAACCAGTTAAGAGAAAATCCAAAATCTTTAAGTATTTTATTTAACTAGGTACTTTCTAATCCTGTCCTTAATTCTCTGATAGATGCAGCAACAGATTTTTATCTTACCTGATCATCCAATTTATTAGTCACATTTGGAATGTGTACACAACTATTAANGTCTTGTTTCTGCTGTGTTTAATGAGTTATTGGTTTTGCCCAAACATAATGAACTCAGGGTTCAATTCTTTCCACTTTGAGTGCAGTGTAAGTTACCAGGGGGACTTAATATGGTCCCTTTCACGTCTCCCAGATTAGTCCAAAACTCCAGGTTCCATTGCACACCATATCTTCTCCCTGGAAAGAATGTACATGCAAGAATGTACATTTGTTGATAACAATGTATCTTTTAAAACCTGAAAGACTTAATTTTAGTACTATTATGTTAGTTTCAGCAAAATTTTGAGGCTTCCCTTGCTTTGTTGGTGTGACATGGGAAAGTTTCTGGCCATCTAGAAAAAGTATCAAAATATCAAAATGTGCAAGTCCCATTCTGCCTGGGCAGTTCTACAAAATCAATTTGTCAGTAATCACCTGACGAATTCCTCTGTTTTACTAGCCCTGGAGACAGACTTCTTCTTTTCTTGAGATTATTTTGCAAAACAAATTACTTATTTTTCAGTAAGCAGAATAATAAATTTTTCAACTGATCTATTAATTTCTGTTATCTTCATGCTTACTATATTCCTTTGTAAACTAGTTACTCTATTCTGTACTTAAACTGTTTCCTGATGTTTTAGTTCTGCTATCTTATACATTGGAGGTACAATTACTTGCCCACATTAGTTTACCAATCACTAGCTGGGATTTTCCATTATTTTCAGTGATGGGGCTAACTGCCTGCCCTGATTTGGTTTTTGTCCTAGGACATTCAACTATTTGTTACATATTAGTACAAGAATACATTTTTCAGCCACCTCTGCAGCTTGCCGGTCAGTTAATTGATTCCCTGTATTAACTGGGGACTCCCCAAACTGATGGACTTTATAAGGGCATNTGTTGTTTAAATTCAAGTAACCACATACTCCATGTTCTTTTAACAGTAATAGGTTGAAAGCTAATCTGTTTTGCAAGGTTGCACGTGTTACCAAATTTTTGTCAAATTGTTGACTGAAGTTCCCCACTGGATTTTGGAAAAAAGATTGGTGTTGTCAAACAAGCTGTTATAGAAATTACATTCTGTGNAAAGTTTCTGGCCATCTAGAAAAAGTATCAAAATATCAAAATGTGCAAGTCCCATTCTGCCTGGGCAGTTCTACAAAATCAATTTGTCAGTAATCACCTGACGAATTCCTCTGTTTTACTAGCCCTGGAGACAGACTTCTTCTTTTCTTGAGATTATTTTGCAAAACAAATTACTTATTTTTCAGTAAGCAGAATAATAAATTTTTCAACTGATCTATTAATTTCTGTTATCTTCATGCTTACTATATTCCTTTGTAAACTAGTTACTCTATTCTGTACTTAAACTGTTTCCTGATGTTTTAGTTCTGCTATCTTATACATTGGAGGTACAATTACTTGCCCACATTAGTTTACCAATCACTAGCTGGGATTTTCCATTATTTTCAGTGATGGGGCTAACTGCCTGCCCTGATTTGGTTTTTGTCCTAGGACATTCAACTATTTGTTACATATTAGTACAAGAATACATTTTTCAGCCACCTCTGCAGCTTGCCGGTCAGTTAATTGATTCCCTGTATTAACTGGGGACTCCCCAAACTGATGGACTTTATAAGGGCATCACAATCACTTCTTTCAGTTTTTTCACACTCTGCAGTACTTGTCTGATTTCTTCTTTGTGCCAAAAAAAAAAAAAAATTGCCTTTTCTTTCATATGGTTCCATGGGCAGGTATTATTCCAGAACTATATTTTAAATCAGTTCATACGTTTACCATTTTTCCTTCAGTGATTTCTAGGTAAGGTCATTAATTCTGCTTTTGGTGCTGATTTGTTAAAAGGTAAAGTCTGGGCTTCTATTACCTGGATTGAGGTTCCCACTGCATATCTAGCCCAGTTCTAGATGAGTTTGCTCTTCAGATTCAGTCTGCCAGAACGCACTTATTCAATGGTTACCAGGCAGTCATGGCACAAAAGTCTCTGGGCTTCTTCTGAAGCCTGGGAAAAACATGGCTGGGCTTTAAAGTAATTGTTACCTTAAGCTCAAAATTGTCCTGCTCCAACTCAGTAACCTGGTATTTCAGCATCCTGCTGGCAATATCCAATACCAATATCCTTTTTGTTCCAAACCACCTGTTACCATGTGGGGTACATATCATTTTTTGTGCTTCTCTGCAGCTACCACCACTCTCAGGTATCCAGGTCACTTCACTTGCATTGTCCAGTTGTTTGCTTCCATGACCCCAAACACCGGCCAGTACTCCTGGTGTCAGGTATGTATGCACAAATAACTCTGATGGTTTGTTTTAAGTGTGAGAGTTCCAATGCAGGGGTTGCCATTATTTCATGACTTTTTGGACCCTCTGACTCTTAGGAGACCACACTGAATATTTTCTGTGGAGAACCATACAAGGCTTTTTCCAGTACCCCATGATTGTTGTGATATGAAATGTTGATTTAAGTGCTTTCTTCCTCTTTTTTGTTTTTTCTCATGAAGAGATTTTCTAAGAGACAACAGAAGTGATGAGGAATGCCCTAGGCATGACTAAACACCTTTGGTGAGTACCATCCTGAGCTGATTTTAAATAACAGTTTGCCTTACACAGCCCTGTACACCTCAAAAAGGTTTTAGGAGCCAGTTTTGGAGCATGGCATCCTGCAAACCTAAACAGGTACACACACCAAACATTGATGAGTGAGTGTGATAACTGTCCAAACTTTTGTGCAATTCCTACAGAATTTCCTGTAAGCAAGAAATTAGTTTATATTCTGCTGAAAAAAATAACATTCCTACCCACAAATAGACAGTTTCTAACCCTTGCATTAGCATACAGCAGATCTTGTGGGAGGGGTTGTTTGCTTGTTATGATAAATGGAGACTGAAGTAATAGTGAGCAACCACTGCTGAACTTTTTGGAGCTGGTGTTGTAAACTTAAGTATTGCCATGTTCATTTTACTGGAAAAGCATAGAGAGGAATCTCACAAGTCTTAAAAACTGAAGTTCTAATTAAAGTGTACCTAAAATATTCAGCACAAAAGATATGGAAGGTGTTAGTTCCAGCACCTTTTTTTGTTAAGCCCAGATAAAGGTACTACAGCTTCTGCACTAATTTGGGATCCTGGTTAGCAGCTGTAATAACATGTATGGAAGATAGCATTGTTATTTCTGCTATGGTTTTTAAATATAAAGCAAAAGGTATCAATCAGAGGGCAGGTACTATAACATATGTACACCTTTTTGTCCAAAAGGAAAACTAAAATTTTTCAATGTGTGCTTCACATTTCAACAGCTGTTTTTAGAAGGACATGGAGGGCACAATTCTGAAAACTGTGGAGCCTTCCTGTATACCTCAACAGTCTCCAAGATGCCCCTAAATGTCTCCCACACCTAATCCAGTTAATACCATGTGAAATCCCTTAGAGGACCACACTTGGCAGCCATACTTTGTATGCAGGGAATGGAGCTGGTAGCAGACAAAGCACAGCAGTGTGGAGTGGCAGGATGAAGAGGAGAGGAAGGCTGTTTGCAGGACCCAGTTCCCTCATGGCTCGGAGCAGATTCCTTTTGTTCATCTTTCCATGGCATGGGAGAAGATATAACCTCTTGGAATTTTTTTTTCTTTCTATTTTTTTTTTCTATTTTCTTTTCCAGTGTTCCTGCCTACACATCTGTACATGCCCTGGGATGGTTTATTCTGCTTTTGACAATGACAATGTATATTTCTAAGTTAAAGCAAATTGTTTACTAAGAGAAAGAGGTCAAAGATATCATTAGAGTAAGGTTTCTCCCCAGAGAGACTTCTTATCTAAAAGAATAGGCTGACGAACACCAGGTTCATTTATTTTCCAGTAGGTTTTCTCTTTGTCTTCATTCAGATTGTTTAGCTACTTTATTTCATTCCCCTTTTTAATCCCACAAACTTATCTCATGCTTTCCTATTGAAAAAATAATAAAAAAAAAAATTACATATTACCTGAGCATGGGATGCAACAGTGCTGAGTTAAGGCTTTATTCTAAAAAAAAAAAAAAAAACAAAAAAAAGGAGAAAAAGAAGTGAAGCATGTCCTGAGCTGGCTGAGCGTCTGGGAAACAAAGAAAGAAAACTGCCAGAATTTCTAGTGCTTCAGAGAGAAGCTCGAATGGCTACATCCTGAGTTTTCTCCTGAGGCTGAAATTATTCTTGTAAGGAGAAAGGCTGTGATCTTGAAAAACCTAATCCCAAAATAGAGGAGAGAAGTGCAGCTTGAGATAAGTGAGAGGAATAAAATCTCAGGACAGGCTTTTTTTTTTTCACTCATGCCTCAAAAACCTGTCTTAAACGATCTATTTTATTTTATTGTAATAATTATTTTGCATATTTCTAAAACCTCACAGGCTTAGTTGTTTTTAAAGAGTGATGCTAAGAGAGGGATTGTGGCTTCAGGCGAGCAGAAAAAAGCAGCAGCAGGTGCCTTGTAGTTAGTTTTTCTTTTTCTCAAGAAAGGTTGGGCTACATGTGCTCAGCTTCTGTTTCAAACCTGACATAAGGAAATCAAAATTTTTTTTCATCTTGTTAAAATGCAGTCAGCCAATGGTTTCCCTTTCCAAAATATTACTAGATATTATTACCGAATGTTCAGGCTTTACATTCCTGACAAACAGGAAATATATGCCACACTAATAGGATGTCAATCAGAAAGATAGCATCAATTTTGTGGTTTCTAAATCATCCCCACCACCTGCTGAGCCTTTGATCATCCCAAACAATTAATTTAAGATACATGATTAAGAAATAAATACTTCCCAGTGAACCTGCAAGCTACAGTACATATTAGCAAGCTCTGATCTTGTTCTCAGTAAAAACAAATCACTTGTATACAAAGAGGAATAGAAGGTGCAAAGAGAGTCTGCTGATCAACAGAAGTATCCAAATAACTGTGCACCAAAATATATTGCTGTTTTTAAACTATTGTGGTGGGTCAGTATGCTTGAGAGAGATACATTTGTTTTTTCAGGAACTGGTAGTAGAATGGAATTTTGCAGCTACATTAATTAAAGTGGGTCTCTGCTATGTGCTACATTTTGGAAATGCTGACTTAAAAATCCTGAACTGATATCAAATCCTCGAGTTTGTCATTCCCATAGGAAATCACAACTCATCTCTCAGAAAACTGAAAATGTTACTTCAGCATAGTCTGAACTCCTTGTTGTTGTCCCTTTACATCTGTGTAAATGTATTTATGTAATATGAAGTCAAGCTTTCCTTCTAACTAGTTGGACTGGATTCATGCCTGTGCCTGAAGACTACACCTCAATAGCAATGAGGGGAGGAGACATAGTTTTGAGCAAGGCTAAAAAACAAACAAAAAAGAAGATAAATAAAAACCCCACATTAAAAAAACCCAAACCTTAAAACAAACCTCAAAGCCTTTATAAACGTTCATGTCATAATTCCTAAAACTGGCATACAAATGGGGAGTCTGTTCCCTAGGGCAGGAAGGTGGCAAGATCCCAAGTGGAGACCAAGGACTCAGAGGTCAATCAAGCCTCTGTTGCAGCAGTGGATGAAGGAAGAGGGCTGCTGAAAGCTTGTAGGAGGAAAGTTATTGGTTACTCATCGGGGCACCAAGTGCACACAGCAGCATCAGCTGCCACCAGCTCCTGGGCAGGGCACAGGCTGCACACATACTGCCTCCCCCTCCCTGCCCTCATCTACAAGCTACGACGCCTCATGTCACTTTCAGACATTTTCCAATGAGTTGCAGAAGCAGAGCTTTACTTTCCCTGAAATGAATCCACAAACAGCAGGAAAAAGCTCTGTCTATCATTTTGGGTAACTACTCAAAGGCTTTGCTGCTTGCCAAAGCCCATGCAGACCTCTGGAGTGTGAGTGAACAGAGACTTTCAGTCCTTTAGAAAGATGTCTGTTATCTTCTTTCTTTCTGCCTGATTTGAAAATGCTGTAAGTGAAGAATGTATTAGGCAATTCTGTGGGCACCAGCCCACACTGAAGGGCACAGAGAAGAGGTGCAACCAGTATTTCAAAACAAAAGAGGTCTGAACAGTTCTTATTTTATGAGTCTTTACCTTAAAAGAGCAGCTCTCAAAGCATTCTACACAATACACTTAAGGTTGCAGCACTGACGCTCAGACTCTCTATCTTATTCAAATCAATTAAACAGGAGATACCTGCTCAAGTGTACTTGAAGATCTGAAACTTCCTTATCTTTGCACAGCATCTTAACAGGTATTCTGTATTAGCACTGAACTCAGCCCTTAAGCCTAATGCTGGGAGCTAATGAGGTGACTTTCAGCTATTGTTGAAATGAATGGGTGTTTTAATGTCCAGCAGTTTGCAGAATTGGGTTCTGAAAATGAAGGAACATATAGCTCACTGGATGGCTGTTTCTGTAATGCCAGATCACAGGAAACATTTCATGCAGAATCTTTACAATTCATACTTAATCATAATAGCAACCTTTTTCCTGGTTTTTATACATGCTGGACCAGTCTGCTTGTTAAAATACATGTAAGCTTTGCAGAGGATCAGAAGTTGGTGGTGTGAGGCCATTTACAACACGTGTTAGAAGACAGCAGGCTGGGACTATAAACACAGTGTTTCACATGCTGCTCCTTCAGTACCTGCTCACAAATGAATGTTATCCTGCAGCTGGAATGCTGTAAATATAGAAAGGTAGAAGAACATTTTGGTGTGACGTGGACCTCCAAGCAGATTCACTGATGGATTTGGGGTCATTATGAACCAACTCTCTAGAAGCAGCATGAATCCCTTTTCCTTTCCATATGCTCTATGCTTTGCCCTTTCTCACATTGTTGGGCATTAAAAGTGCATTAACACTGTTTTCTAAAATAAAAAATGAGGAAAAATTTTCCTGCCTTTGAACAACATCTGTAGCTTTTTCTCCCTCGCATTTCTTTTGAAGAGTTTAAAAACAGTTTCAATAAGGATCTAAGCAGTACACATCCAGGTTCCTAAAGACAGTTGCAGAAATTAGAGTTTAAAAGCGAAAAAATATATTGTTTTCTCTGTATCTACAGTCTTATCTGATCTCATTGCGTTTGGGAGGGTTTCTTTTTTACTCTGATGTCCATTTAGTGGAAGAGCTACATATATAGACAGATCAAAATCTGTTGTCACAGAAGTTTGTGAAAACTGTTGAAAGACTCAAAAATTCTCAGTATGGTCCGTTGTCAGGAAAGGTAGATTCCTGTGCATAATGCAAAAGACTTGGTATTTAACATTTACTGCCATACATCTAATGCTGCAATATGCTTTTATCAAGGCATAAAATTTCTGCTAAAAGACTTTTAGCATAAATTGTAAGTGATTAATTAAATACATGGCAAATAAAATATTGCTGAAAATGTAAAGGTGACTTTTAAATAACACTCTTTTTTCTTGATGTAAACTTTAGCTAGACAGTTTCAACCAGCACTTATTTTTTCGTGCTTTTATTTGATAACTAGAACCCAGTAGAGCAGCATATGGGCATTCAGGAACTGAAATAATTTGTCTTCAATATCTGGTAGACCTGTGCAAGCCTGGAGCCCTCAAGAAAAGCCACAAGACTGTACAAACTGGCAACTGTGGGTTTGTCTGTTCTCTATTGATTCTATTTCTGGAAAAAAAAAAGAACCAATGTGTGAATCATGTGACTACTGAACTGAGCAAGTACCCACCAGAAGATAAAGCTGTTGCTCTGAGACCTTTTGTAACCTAGTTTTGGTTACTACCTCAAAACCTTTTTTTTTTTATATTTGTTTCTGAAGCATTTGCTTTAATTTTTTTTTCTTTGAGGCTAGAGAGTGGAAACCAGCCAACTAAGATTCCTAAAAGCATTTTGGGAATTGCAAATACATTCTCTAGAATTGCTAATAAAATCTGCCATTCTGTAACTTTATTTAAATCTAAAGAGAATTTTTTGTCTCTGGATGGTACAGAGCATCGACATTTCTCTAAGCAGAGTTGTGCTGAACAAAAGACAATGGAGAGTGTTATGCAGTTGCAGACACACTGACAAAGGGGCAGAATTGTGAGACTGATTTTCACAGGACCTTTGATTAATTTTAAGGTAATTTATGCCCAATTTATTCCAATTACAGTTTTTAAAATCCACAGTGCTGCACTCAGATTTAAAAACGTTTATTAGCAAGTGGTTATTTTCACGTAAAAATGAAATTCTGTTCATGTTGTCTGCTCTGTTGGTGTATAACAGTGGATTCAGAATCACAGAACCACAGAATGTTTGGGGTTGGAAGGGAACTCTGGAGACTGAGCAATCCAATCCCCCTGCTCAAGCAGGTTCACCAGAGCAGGCTGCACAGGATCTGGCTTTTAATATCTCCAGAAAAGGAGACTCCCCAACTTCTCTGGCAGCCTGTTCCAGTGCTCAGTCACACTCAAAGAGAAGTTTTTCATCATATTCAAATGGAATGCCAATTTTCAGTTAAACAAATTTCTTCCAATAAAAAAATATTAAAGAACTATTTCCAACAAGAATTTCATAACAATACATCTGTTACTCCAACATTTCCAGCTTTGGCTGAAGACATTTTTGTATGTGTCACCACTCCCTTCCTGCTTATTCAAAAATCTTTCTTAAGTCCATTGTCTTCCACCTCCTATCTTCATTTTTCTTAGTTAATCCTTCTTACTCTTCTGGAAATCTCCAATTTGATCTTTTGGCACATGGGTCTTCAACATTCTTTTCTTCTTATTTCTTCCTTTTCTGTAGTTTTAACCTGAGATATGTTCTTTCCAATGAAAATGGTTTTGCTCTGTTTTTTTTTTTCAGAACCTTGAACCACTATTTCCATGCTTAATGTCCCTTTCCTCCTTTCATCTACTTGTGCCAAGTAACTTCCTACCAGGATTCCTACAAGACCTAGCATTTTACCACTGCAAGGCCTCTCACAAAGTTTTCTGACAGTGCATGCCACCAGGTTAAGCTCTGCTGTCCTTCAAACCAGCAGCAGTTTTCAACATAATTTGATCTTTAGGTTTCATGGCTGCTTCTTCTCAACTCAGTCAAAAAATACTATCGGTAGAACTTTTTTTTCATCTCACTGCCTGCCAGTATCACCATTGTGCCAGCACTCCCCTCCTTCCTCAACGTCATCACTCAGTGAAATCCACGCTATGGAGAAGAAATCAGCTCCACACTGTCCACTGGATTCTCCTAATAAGCCTCATTCTTCTTTTCCATTTAAACCACATTCAAGCAGATTGCTGTATATTTCAATCTTATTCAGCGGAGTGAAGAAGTACTTTGAAAAATGCATCAATATGATGAAAACTCAGATCAGCAAGCATGCAATTTTATTTATGCAAAACTGATAGTGGAAGTGATAGATGCTTTATCTAAAATAGATCAAAATATCCTTAAAAATCGACAAGATTTTTTTTTATTATAATTACAGTACCTCAAAATCCTATATATTTTACCTCTAATTTTGCTCTGTGGGTGGCTCTGGTTCTAAGCAGATAAGTCGAATGGCAAAATCCACCCGTGCGCAAGCATAGAAAGAGGAAAAATAATATAAAAGACAAAGACTATACTGGCAATTTACATACGCTTCAAACATCCCTGATTCTCTGCTACTCAGTTAAAAGAAAAAATATTTTTACCTCTAAAACTTCTCTCTCACATGTACTGTCCTTAAGGCTGTCACTCAGCAGAAGGAAACACATATGTCTCAAGAGTACTTTTGTGCTTTTCACAATTTTATCAAGGGAAAATATGTTGCACGTTCTCCTGAATTTCCCAGATTTTCAAATGCAGTTTATTCTAGTTTCTTACAAACTTTTAAAGTTCCCTGTTTTTCC
The DNA here is from genome assembly GCA_013400955.1 of Drymodes brunneopygia. Classification (NCBI taxonomy): domain Eukaryota; kingdom Metazoa; phylum Chordata; class Aves; order Passeriformes; family Petroicidae; genus Drymodes; species Drymodes brunneopygia. The sequence goes on along the minus strand of VZTZ01029923.1, from coordinate 23,150 downwards.
AGCTATGATATAATCACTTTCATAAATGAAGGGACATAGGGAAGAAAAAAAAAAAGGAGAAATTGTTGATTGATAGAATAACAGGATTAAAGATGGATGGAAGAAATGTGTGACTTGTGAGGGTATATATCGGTGTGTGTTTCTGTACTTTAGAAATGTATAAAGATAGCAGAGACACCTACAATTCCCCTGCTTTGCAATTTGTTTAGCAATGACAAAAGGAGAAGAGCATTTCTGCACATTTAAATAAATTCTTATGTTCTTCTAGCTAGCTGATCATGTCTATTATCAGAGAAGCTAGAATGAGTTCAAAATCAAATGAAAAAGCTGACAATCTTTATTCTGCTACCAAGATCATCTCCAAAAATGTGTGTTTTTGAAAAAATACACATTCTACCACAAAACATCAGTTTGCACATGCAAATATGCAGTCAAATATTTAATTGCCATAGAACCCACTTGATGTTTCTCTAACTCTAACATTACAGCTGCTGCTGGGAAAGTAATGAATTTAAAGATCATCACAAACAAATTATTATTATTTTGCTAGTTTTTCTAGAAGAAACTAATGAGAACTACTGAGAGAAACAGCCATATTATATGCAGCAGCCAAACAGTGCAGTCCACGGTAGTACAGCGGAAACTAATGCTGAAACTGTAAGGAAAAAATGCTTGTGATAGACTCACAGTGTTAACACTGATAAGACAGGGAATGTGGGAAGAGCTGGGTCTCAGTCAAGGCAGGCGTGTGCTCCCTGGAAAGAAGAAAACCAAGATATTGCTTCCACAAAGGAGGGTGCCAAGAGGTCTCTTCCTTTCTTTCCTGCAGAAAAGGAGATAATTCTGATTATCATTTAGACTTGTCAGGAAATGAGTTTGCTGTTCAGGAGGATGTTTGCTGGTCTTTCCTCTCTTTACCATAATAAGAGTCATTGTGAAGTGAGAATAAATTCTATTTTGCAGGATGATGGTGTCTAGAACAATGTAACTGAAGCTCATAACTTCAAAACACTTTAAATGAATTTCTAAATATGAAATGAATATGTGAAAATGGAAAAAGAAAGAAAAAGAGGCTTAATGCCTCTAGTAGATGAACAAAATTAAGATTTATTTCTGTGACTAACATATAAATAAGCAAAGAGGCGGTGAGTTTAAAAAAATCTGGGATGAACTGTCTGAAATCCAGCCTCATCTTCGAAGAATATTTTATACATACAGTGTGCTACATGGTGCATTTACATTGAAGATACTGAGTCCAGTTTAGCCATTGTTAAGTTTTTCACAGGATTTGCAGGAGTCAGTTCAAACCTGTGAGCAGGACTCCATCATTTGATCGGTGTAATTGACAGAACTGTGCGTGTGAATGGGTCATCTACATGTACATTGTCAGTGTGACTGAAGTTAGCAACCTTAACTTTTATATACCATGATAATGCAGAAAGATGTCAGTATATTTGTAAATTCATTAGGTCCTATTTGGCTGTACTTTTTAGATTGCAGGAATTTGGCTAGAAAGTTATGCTAGTTGGGGAAGAACCACATCACCTATTCATGGTAGCCAAGGATTTGATCCAAGTGCTTCCCTTACAAACTGGCTATGTCTGTCATATAAATCAGGGAGAGAGCCCAGCATCTCAGCATGGCACATTGGGAAATCATTGCTTAGACTATAATCCCATTCTAGGATCAAGACAAAGGTTTAAAACAATACAGAGATGGAAGCTGTTTTCAATCTGCTTTAGAAAAAAAAAGGATTCTGGATCCCACTTTGGCTCCTGTGCTACAGCAGAGCCATGTAGCAAGCCTCAGGCTTCTCTCCAGCTTCAGCTATTTGGCTGATGTGATTTGTAAACTTAGGCACAATCAGAAAGATGATGACTCCTGAGTCTTATTTTAGATGGACAGTTTTCCTGTTCAACATGTTTTTAAATGAAAACAATTTTTAATCCGTCCTTTAAAAATAGTACTGCAGAGTATTGGCATCTGTTGTGTATAATGAGAATATATTTGTCAAGCATGCAAACTAACAAATGCTTTCAAATATTTGAATGTCCACAGATGACTACAAAAAATCCTAGACCTTTGAAGTTATGTATTAGAGAATTTGGTGGCAGGGGTTTTGCAACACCATATTGTAATAGGGTTAAATAATTCTACCAGTACAATACTGTCAAATTTCCAGCAGTACAAAATCTTATCAAAGCTCTTCAAGAGGAAAGAAAGTAGGTTATTTCAGTGCATCAAAAGAGGATTTGAACTATACAGAAACCTTGAATTGCTTCACTGTCCTATCTAAGAACCTGAAATAACCTAGTGCTGAACTTTGGGCTCTGGCCAACACTCTGTAAAGCATTAAAAAGCTTAGATCATTTTAATAACGGTATCTAAGGGCCTGATCACCATAATGCTGCATCAAAGTGGTTGGATTATCTCAGCACAGTATCAAAGAGCTTATCAAAAGCTTGGGCTTGAGCACACCAGCCGCACAACAGCTGCTATATTTTAAACAACCTCTGACTACAAGTTCATTTCCAGCTTTTCTATCCCTCAATATTTGTGAGAATTTTGTTGTGATATACAAAAAAATTCCCCAACTCATAACAAGGTGAATATGACACCAATACCATGCTCTAGCAGTCACAGGAGTTAAAAAAAATGCTTTTCAGAAGTGACACATTTCAAAAAGTATAAAGTTAGGATAAGAAATGGAAAGACTATGTGATCCTCTTTTTATTCTCCTTTACTCCCCCACCTCCACATCTCTGCCTTTCTTTTGCCAGACTTTTATGTCTGCAAAGACTCAAAGCAACAGGAACAAGAGAGGACAGTAGAAATATTTATGTCAGAGATGTAACATTTGGAGGAATTCAGTGCCTAATAAGAGCACCATATTTTTGGTGAGCTTGTAAAGGTTGACAACAACAAGGGCAGTAGCACAACAGGGGCAGTCTATTAGCAAAGTCCAGACATGAAGATATTCAAACAGCAGCAGAGAGGGAAAGCAACAGTTGGCATAACCCATCATGCCATGTCTTGATCTTTGCCAGAGACAGGTGGTCAAAGCAACTCCACACCCTTCTCTCCATAAGATGTCTTGGAGCTGGACATACAAGTGTCTGGGCCTGGAATGCAGCTTTAATATGTAGTTTTGCAGACCTTTCCATCTTATTTTTGGAAATGTCAATTCCCCATGTTGCTGGAGCCTCTCTGGCTTGCAGTGAGATGCGAAGATGTTAGGGATGGGATGCTCTCCACCTCCTGTGGGAGGATGTCTTCTAGCAGCTGGCCAAAGAGTAATGTGGATATCTTGCGGTCTGCTCACTTTATCAGCCTCAAAGGAGTGCAGGGACTGCAGCTGCTGCCAGAGGGTAGAGAGTATAGGATTGTGTTGGGAGACAAATGCAGTCTGGGTGGATAGGGTGAGTGGGAGCCTTAGGATTCCTCCCTCTTACAACTCTATTTGTGTGTCACTGTCCAGCCTTCTGGCGGGTCACATTAACCTTCCCCAGAAAGTATGTACACGTCTGTGCATGTTGTAAGAAGAATCACTATCCTCACCTGACAAGTCGTGTGAGGCACACATCCAACCTCTACTTACCAGCTCTGTGTACATGGACTTTGCACTTTCACTCTGTTACCATCAAGTTTTAAAGCTGAAATACCCACATTCGACAGAATTACTGGGGTGATGGGAGAAACGNCGGCGGCCGCCATTGCCCTGTGCTACCTGGGCTCACGCCAGAGCGCCCCCTGCAGCCGCGGGGGAACCATCGCATCCGGAGCGCCCCCTGCAGGCTGTGACTGGAACTGCACCAAGGGAAAAGGTGCCCGAGGCCAGGCAGGCTGCCACTGGATTTCTGGTTGTTTGTTGGTTAATGCCATAGTTGTTATTATTTGTTAGCTTTATTTTAGATATTAGTAAAGAACCGTTATTCCTATTCCCATATCTTTGCCTGAGAGCCTCTTGATTTTAAATTTATAATAATTCAGAGGGAAAGGGGTTGCAGTTTTTCCATTCCAAGGAAGGCTCCTGCCTTCCCTAGCAGACACCTGTCTTTTAAACCAAGACAGTAGGCTTGCGTTTCCAATAACCCAGCCCCAAAAGCTGCTAAAAATGCATGTGTCAAAGGCATAAGGATTCACTTTCCCACTGAACAGGGATCAACCCTTCTCCAAAGGCCTTAAGACAGGCTGCTCTGGACATACTGCCCAGAACTGGTGCTGTGCAGGCGTGCATGGTGTATCACTTAACAGGAATCACTGCCACTAACAAATGAGGAACAACAGATTTTTGAAACTATAATTGTGGTTATTGGGCAACATTTTCTAGCCCATAGCTCAAAACTCGACATTTACTGACTTTAGTAAGGTTGTGTAACCTACCAAAATGAGAAAAAAACCCTTCTGTAGAACTGTATGCAGTGCTTCATAGGTGAGCAGCACATGGCAGCCTGGTGCCAAAAGGATTTTATCAGACTGTTTTCCATCTTAATGCAGACCAAAATGCTAGAGTGAAAATCCTGGCTATGCTGCAGGGAGTAGACATTTTAATACTTACAGTTGTGGGACTAGGCTGTGTTCAAAAATTGTTCAAAAAAGGTCAATGAAACAGGATATGAGCACAGAAAACATTACAGTTGAGGAGTCAGAAAAATAGTCTGCTTTCTCCACTTGGCTTTGGTAGATTTGTCTTCCTTGGTGTTTGACAAAGAAATAAGCATAATAATGTAAGAGAATAATATATTCAAACCCATAAAGTTTAATTCATAGGTTTTAAGAGTCAGGTTTTGGGTAAAAGCCTCAGCTGCTTTAGCGCAGATCTAGTAAATGGGAATTTTTTCTTTTCTCAATGCTTCCAACAAAATAAAGTTTTTACTGAAACGTATGGTTGTGCTAAAGCATTTAATTTTTTAAGATGAAAATCTGGTGCTTGAAACAGATTGGGCTAATACTTGTCTAAGTATTCAAAGATATATAGATGGATAGATTATATCGAGAATTATTTTTAGACAGACACAGAAATCCTTTTAGAGATGTCAAGAACTCATTACTGGCTTTCCATTTCATAGATGAAGAAAGAGGTACAACAGTTGCATGTAGTTAAGATGAACAGAAAAATCACAAAAATAATTTAAGTATGCTAAATAATAGTGTCTAACTCACTTGTCAGACCACATAAAATGTGAGCAGAAATAACCACTATGTACTTTTATGTGTTGCTGTAATGGTGGATTATCAGTCATTACACTTTATTTTGTTGCAAAAAAATATTAGAATGACCATTTAGAAATCAGTGTCAGAAACACAGCATCTATTTAGGCCTTGTGGGATTGACACTTAAAAGTCTATCAGTTAGTTTTGGTACTTGTGAAAGGACCTGCTCCATGCCTCACAGTGAAGGTATCTGTGCAGGTAAACCCATAAAGGCAAACATGATTACTCTTAGTCAGCACAAATGTGAGAGTCAAATTCTTGGAGGAAGAGATTACTCAGCAGCTGAGTTGCATATGGAGGACATCTAATTGAGTGCTTGCTTGAGATAGGGGAAGTTGACCCAGCTTCTCCCGAAGACATGCAGTCGGGTTAGTGTTGTGTTCTGCCAGAGGAGGTTGGTCACACTAGTGACTGAACTTCCATAACAATCTGGATCCTGTGTAGAAGTGTGGGTAACTCTTTCTGTAGATACATCAACTGTCAAGTCATGTGCACATCAGCAAGCGATTTTTCTTCTGAGATTTCCAAATGACAATCAGTGGTCAACCATACTTGGAAGACATGAATCTTCAGATATGGAAAACGAATCCCAACAGGAGCCAAAACCATTAACTGTTTAGACAAAACCAAATCTTACTCACTTTTTGATACAATTATCGTCTCATTAGTGCTAGTACTGTAAAGTAAAATATGCACACGGGGGGAAAAAAAGGTAACAGTATCTAGATTAGGTACTATCTAAATATTTTGTGTGAATTCCTATGGACATATTAAATGCTCATAGTATACAATGTAACATACTCATTCAGCACCAGTTGTGACTTGTCACAAGGAAAGTGGGGAAAATGATTCTCTGCTCTCTCCTCTTTCACCTCAAAGAGCCACCATCTGCATCTCCACTGAACCCAAAACCTCTTCTGGTCCCATGGAATTTGGTGCTTTTGCTCCTGGAAGCAGAGAATATACTTTGCAAAAAATAAGCCAAGACCTTCAAACTGATTGTACTTTAACACAGACCTCAAGATGCAAAATGTTAACTTGTAGTAATTCCACCAAGCATTTTCCAATACCACAATACTGTTCCAGAAGCCAAGACTGGCTTTACTTTATTGGGAATGTCCACAGGAAACATCTGCAAAGATTAATTCTCAAGACAGTTGGAGCCTACTTGAGATAGAGCACTTGTTTCGTATTGTTTCTGGTTAAGGACAGAGATGATAGCTTTCCCTCACTGCTGACAACAATAGGAAAGAGGACTGTAACAAAGTGATTTTAGCCAGGGACACAGTTTAGTTTGCTAACTTTTTCAGGGCCTGTTGAGACAGATGTAATACAAGAGTGGTGGGGCAAGAGTCCGTCAGTAGACAGAGTCTCATGCTACTCAGTCTCCTGGAATATAAATAAAAAAGAAAAAGACCATCTCTGTTGTTTCAGCTTTAATAGTGTTTTCTTCCTTTAGGCTGAAATCTGCTTTCTTTTAAACAGGGAGAATCTGAAGTGACTGCATCAAAGCAAAATAAAGAACAGACATGTAAAATGCAGGTTATTTTAGAAGCATGCCCAGTCTGTTAAGAGGAACCAAGGTAATAAAGAGTAATTCAAGCAATTAAAACAGCAAAGTAGCAATCAAAGTAGCAAGTAGTGTTTTACTTCACAAGGAAGTAAAACAATTATTTCACAATGTTTTGCACAACAGAGGTAAAATACAGCTTTCAGAGAAAGATTTTTTAAAATACTTTTAAAATGCTTGCAAAGCCAATGCTTCTAAAACTGTCCCTTTCATCTCGCCCTAAAGCTTTTGGTGGATTCTACTCTCAGATGGAGCGTTGCTCTTCCTACCACTGTAGCAGCCAATCTGTGAGTGCTACTTTACAAAAACTACAAGATGACCGAGTTGACTTGTTGATCTTGGAGTCACTATTTATGCTACAGGAACATTTGCAAAACCTTTGCCATCCAAATAAAGAACTGAATGTTCTCTAAAGTCATTCCTTTTTCAAGATGGATATTAGCATCACAAATACATACTAATAGCTTATCTGGCAAAGAAGTATTGCCTGATTTACTTGTGAGAGGTGTCACTGTTTGGATTTAGGGACCAAGTGGCTCGAAGATCTTAAAGCCAGAGCTTTACAGAGGAAATTCAAAACTGGGGAAAAGCCAGGTCAAATAACAGGTACAGAGCCGAATGTCACCAAGATTATTATGCTGCTTAAAATGAGTTAACAGTTCATGCTTTGCACCAAGGACTCAGCCTAAACGCATTCTTTAGCCACCTATGTATGGAAAGCAGTTCAGATAAAATTAGTCCTTACTGTGTTCTTCTGCTACTGAACAGTAGCAGTGTTTGGGAGGTACGATTTTGGAGGCTCTACAGCAGAACAGGAGTTTTATCTGCAGCTTTTGGTGCTGTACAAAGAAGTTCAAAAATATAGTGCATCCAGGGCCTCCCTCAAAAGATAGAAAAGCACTAGATTATTTTAATAATTGAAAATATTATTTGTTGAAAAATATAAGAGAACTAAGGATAGTTACCATGTTTGATTGCCTCCTACTTTTTCTAATAGAACCCTAATACATAAATGATCTTTATAAACAGGGGACTTAAGTGCAATACTTCCATAATTCATGACTTTAAAGGAAAAGGAAGTAATTTTTCAAGATTATAAAAATTAAATACTACAGCATTTATATAGCAGGAGAAGATCTTTAGATATAAGAGGGAAGGGGAGGCAGAATTAGCCAACAATAATATTTTGATTATCAAAACAGTAACTGGGAAAATGAGTTTTCTTCCCCTCCCACTCTCCATATTGAGTTTACAGCCTATGTAATTTTTCCATGCATTTGCTTTCTTCCCAATACAGTTACCTGACTCACTTTAGAAATGAGCTGGTGAAGGGCTGAAAAGCTTGGGCCACTGAACTATCTCACATCCAATCTTTTAAATATTACTTAGATATTATTTTTATATGCAACATATATTTAAATCTAATTTAATGAATACACTCTTTAAAAATGCATAGAACTTTATGTATAGTGTTGTACATTCAAGGATTAAAGCTAGGCTACACTACAAATATAATTTGATTTTTTAATATTCCTTCTTCTTGACTGTTAACTGATGCATCAGTATATTAATAACTCTTTCTTTTCCCCAGTGGTTATCTAGAGGAGCTCACAACGCCCCACAGATTGCTATTTCTGCAACTTGATCAATCCTGCTTTAGGAGACAAACCTTAGTGAATAAACAAAACCCAAAGAATATTAGGATGCACCTTTTACACTCATTTACCTGGGTAAAAGGATGGCAAAGTGAAACAAAAATTCTACAGAATGAGAATTATCATACTTTGAACTTAATTTCTGTGACTCCAAATAAAATTTTCTGACATGAAATGCATTGTAGGAACATATTCTTAGCAACCCAGTATTAAAATAATTGTGATATTATAATTTTACAGGATTTATTTAGTCTCCTACTCACATATTATTTAACAATATCTGTACAACACCTAGATTTGTGTTAATACTTTGCCTGCCAGTGAATATGCACTAAAGTCCTTGAACTTAAACTAATGAAAAGGTAGAGTAAATATAGGATCTAAATAATTTATAATAAATACCACACCTTTTCCAATGATGCTACTTTTAGATGCATTTCTTGCAGGTAGGTGAGGAACAGCTTTGGGATAGTCTCCTGTAGAGCCCTAGTATAACAAGCCCTAAAACCTCAGCAGGCATATGAAAACAAGTTTGGGCAGAGTATGATGGTTATTAACCCACAGCAAATGGATGACTTGAAAGCCACTCACCAGTCTTTGGGTTGATGTGCAAAGGGAACAAAACTCCCTTCGTGCAAGTCATGCAAATAATCCCAGAACAGGACAAGACTGGCATGTGCTCTGGGAAAGAAACCTCAATCACTCTGCTGGGTGATCCAGACCTCTTTTGCTGTTTCTTACTGGCCCACTGAGTCACCTTACAATGGCCAGTGTAACTGCTCCAGCACAGCATGAGGAGAACATTGTTCCCTCCTACCACAGATTTACTACAATTTGACAGTTCGGCAACCCTCAAGAGAGATACGGGTTGGAAACCTCAGAGGCCAAGAAATTAATTGAATTTGGGTCTCCCATATGTTGAGTGAGGGCTCGAATCACAGAGCTATCGTGTGATGGACAACCTGCCACCTCCCCTGTAATTTGTATTTCTCAAGAAATTAGGCACTCTTATGTTATGGTTTGTTGCTTGATTTTGGTTGTTGCTGGTTTTTTGGTTTGATTGTTGTTGCTTGTTTTGGAAAGACATCATTATATCTCTTCCAGAAAAGTTTTTGGAAAGTAACAAAAGGAACAACTAACAACTAGCTCTCATAAAGGCTCCTAAGTCCCAAGATAGAATGCTTTGAGGATATCCCTCTCTTCTTTCCCTTCTTGCCTACCCTTAATCTCTCCTCACTTTTCAGCCTTTTCTACCTGTCTGATGTACCAAACAAGGAGCTACCACCTTAGACAGGAGGATTCTAGTGCAGGTTCATAAAAATTAGGAAAAATACTTAAACCAAAATTGTTTATCTCTGCAGGGTGTACATTTTCTTTGCATGGTGATTTTGATTCCCTAGAAGCACTGGGGGGACAAAGCATGTTTACTCATCCTATACCATACATACACAGCTGGGCTTGCAGTGAATGAGCTGCTCCATGCCAGATTTAAGAAACCCTGGGAACAGGTATGTCACAAAGGCATCTGAATTATTATGCTGCTTCAGCTTCAGGTGACAGATTCTTGCTTGGAGCAGCTAAGGACGAGCCAAATATTCATGTATGGATGGGAATGCTGTTGACTGTGAGGGTCCTAGTCTCTTCCCTTGCCAAAAGATTTTCTGTTTAAATGACATCTCTATATTTGAAACATGACACTGGGTGTTTTGTTCTCTAACATTTTGTTTACTGTAAAACTTCACAATATTCTACCTGAAAACAAAATAAAAACTATTGACATCTGCTTGCTTTGCTTTCAAGCATGTAAATTTTTGGATTAAACACTGATCCACATCTTCTGAACAAAATCAAAGGAACTCTTCAGCATGTTTCTATCTATTTTCCTTTGACATTCTTAGCTGAGCTGAGAGTGCCTGAAAAACTTCAAACTATGCGACATCAGTAAATTCAAGAGGTTGTACTTGTCTAGACTGTTTATAAATAAACACAGCTAAACAAGTATTGCAATTTCTTTGTATTTTTAGTGGCTTTAATTGTTACTCCCTTCACTGAAGAACATCAAAATATTTCTTAGTTTGCTATGGATTTGAAAGGAGGATTTTATTATTCAGGTTGTAGTGTTGGGAAAATTTTCATGACTGACCTACAACAAAAGAGTTGCATTTGTATTGAAAGTAACCATACACTTGAACCAAAAAAGAACAAGCACTATTTCCTGAATATGTGGTATTACATGTATATTACAGATTTCCAAATAAAAGCTTAAGGCACTTAGAAATTGAGGAAGATCAATCAGACACTTAGCCAAATTTGAGGAAGACCTATAAGACTCTAAGTCTTAAGTCTGCTTTTCTGTCTAAATGCACTCTTAATGGAATTAATACATTTAGAGAAAATCTGGATGTGATATTTTAGTATGTGTTTTGAAGAGAGACAATGATTTAATTAGTATTTTAATTCTAATTTCTTTGGGGCAGCTATTTTGCTTCTCCATGTAAGGCCCAACATTCCTTTCTCCCACCAGGACCATAAGTATTTCAAGAAAATTCATTTAGAATTTTCAATAAACCTGAATGAAATTTTGAGGCCACCCTGGTCTTATGAAAAAAAATTACATAGGCAACTGGTAGGCCTGGATTCTGCTCCCAGCCTTTCTACAGATCTGCTGGGCTGCTTGGAAAAGCCATCAATCACTTTCTTTGCTTACCCTTTGCAAGTTTTTTTGCTTTTCAGTGTTAATCCAGGCATTCCAGAGTATTTTATACTCCATGAGTCCCAAAAAAATGGGTTTTTACTTGACCCGCCATGTGCTCCTTTAAGACAATTAATATTAATAACTATTGATAATGGTTAATTAGGCTTTTGAACAATAGCAAATTTTCAATAAATCTATTAACTGGAATTTACACATTTTTCCATCCCTATATGTTTGGAGCAGGAGACATAGATTTTTCCAGTTTTAACAGTATTTTGTGTGAAAATATCTATGTCCATGTGTTTCGGTTTAGAGACAAATTTGGGAGAAAATGCTTTGAAATGAGTGTTTCCTCTAAAGAAAAAAAGGACTTCAGATATCCTTTTTCTACCAATGAGAAAAATTACTACCAGGGAGTAAAAGTAAAAAAAACCCTGTTTATTGACAAACAAAGCGCCCACATGGTACGGGAAAAAAATGAATAAATGCTAGATATTGAACTTTCAGAACCTTACCCCACACATTCCCAACAGCAGAACAAAAAAACCCAAAATTCCAGGGGTATAAATAAATGGGCTGGCCGTGTGGCAAAGTGGGGACAAAATAGCAGATGGCTTTTGTCTCAGGGAAGGGGGAAAAAAAAGTTCACACAACAACTGGGGCAAAATAGATGGGAGCCTGTTGAACCTCTAGTGCTGGTCTCCTCGTCACAGCAGTAGAAGTGAAGGGATTTTTGTGTCCTTTCTCTTGGTTCAGCTTTTCCAAAGGTCTCGGGGTGGCCAGAGTGGCTCCTGGGGGCTCCTGCAGGTCTCGGTGATTGTTTGATCTCAGACCAAAACCAAGCCGGACAGATCAAGGTAAAAGAAACCAAAAGGTGCCAAAAAGACTGCTTCTGTAGTCTTTCCAGGCCAGAAAAAGGGGAAGAAAAGAAGAAATTTCTTGCTTAAACTAACAAAAAGCCAAGGTAGCTAAGCAACAAAGTAACATCTGGTCTACGCTGCATCCAGCACGCCCCAAAGTGAGTCTTAAAACAAAGCCCACGCAGGACCCCCAAAGGCTCCTGCCCCTCCCCTGGACCCACCATACAGCCCAGGAACAATTTTTGGGTATAGAGCAGACAATTAGAGAATAGAGTGTCATCATAAAATCACCCTGTCCCATTCCAATCTAAAAAAACGGAGAGTCGGGAAGGATTCTTTTGATAGATTTCTCAGATGAAAATAAAGCGCAAACGCGACAAAATTGTATCTGAGAACAGTTTATTGATAAAAAAGGGCAAGTGTTACTACTAAAGAGAGATAGCAAAAGGAGCAGAGAGAGAAAACAGGGTGGGAGGGGGGAAGAAACAGAACAGTGGAACAGCATTACCACAAGGACCCTCGCAGTCTGTCGGCATCAGCAGAGCAGGCAGAGTGCGCATGCTGCAAATGGCGGTGCATTTGCGTACCTTCTGTGACAGGCTGGGCGTGATTTCCAAACTGTAGCAGGCCGCGTGTTCCTTCCGTTGGTGGAGAAACGGGGTGCCAGGACTACGGGCACAATGCTGCAGCAGCTTGTGTTCTCAGGGTCAGGGCACGGTGGCTGTGGGTGGCGGCTGCAGGCAAGCGGCAGTTGCGGTGTGTTTGCAAGCAGGCTCATGTTGAGGGCAGGCCGTGTGCAGGTTGGTGGCGGCTGAAGATTTGTGGGAGTTGTGAGTATCAGTTATGTCCAACATTTCTATTTTTTTACTGTTCTTTACAAATAAATCTTAAATCAAGACTGAAAGATAAAAATCACCAGGTTACTAATTTTTAAAGTAGTTTTGCATCTTCATGTTTTATCTGAAAGATAGAATGGCATTCAAATGTTGTAAGGAGTAGATGTCTAACTTTCAGAACCCTTTACCAAATTAGAGGTAAGAAACGTTTGACTCACTGTGAAACATGATTTATAAATTGGGTAGTATTTCTTGCATTGATAACAATCATTAAAAGCTTTGAAGATAGACCTACTCAAGGGAGAATTTATGACATGACAAACCAGAATGAAGCACCAGATGAATGTTGAAAGCATGAGATACAGCAGAAGTAGAAAACACAAGATTTTCATAAATATGAAGAGATCTCTTTTGCAATAAAAGGTTATTTTTTTTTGTCTACCAGATAAACTAAAAGCACTTCAGAGTATTTTTCTGGATAAATGTTTTCATTTTTGCTATTCCTCTACAACCTAGGAAATGTTATCACAGCAGCTGTGGACAAACAACAGGTCAGGATACCAGACAGCTTTCCAAGGATTTGGTAGTATCTTGAAATCAGTAATCCTAGCCTTAAGTATATGCAAAAATGTGCAACAGAGACAAGAAAATGGCATGTAGAATATTTTGCTGTTGACATAATTGATTGCAAACTGCTATCCATACTTCCCAAATATGGAGACATGAATATAAGGTGTTTTACCCTTGAGGGTTTCACTCTAAGGCAAGATCAATGCTGAAAGAGACAACTTGCAAATAAGGAAGGAAACGGAAAGAAACTTGAGAGCCTGCACTGTAAAATTCTAACATTACAGTAACTGAATATTGGAGATGGTTTCATGCTAATTTTGATGAAAATGAGCAAAGAGGCTCAAAGTCTTCACAAAAATTTTCTCAAGTTACAGCCAGAAGCAGTTTTTGCATGGCCACTATATTTTGTAATCAACTTAAGCTGTGAGATANAAGTAAAGGCTTTTCTTTCCATAATGTGTGCAAGAAACGTTTAAAAACTTTGGCAGCAGTGATTTACAGGAATAGCTTGTGCTCCCAGAAATGATAGAATTCCTAATAAATCTGTGGACATTGGGTTTACCACAGCAACAGGAGGTTTCCTAACATGCATGTTACAGAGCAACAGATTCAGCTTTTTATTGAACATCTATAAACCCACTGGTAGAACAGGATCATCAAATAATAAGAGAGCACTTTGAAATAGAACCTTGGAAAAGCCACTGAAGGGATAGTTTTGTTTAGGGGACACCGTTCTTCCACTTTCTAAACATAATTTTGATAAAGGATTCAAGGAGTGTAAAAATGACATGTCTGTGGTTGCTACCTTCTGAAACTAACAGTACCTGCAAAGAATCCTACTTTCTTCCTAGCTCTGGTTTGCTTTCCTTATTGTAATAAAAACATGTAATTCAAATGGGAAGGTGTTTTTTTTCACTGTACATTCACCACTTTTTATAATCTTTTTATGGATTAACACTAAGTCTAGCATGCAAAAGTATCTTTTCACAGGATGTAATCTGCTTAAACACTAAATAGTTTTGGCCTATGGTGAGGGCTGAAAAGATAGCGTAGCCTTCCTCAGGCTCTCACATCTGGCTTGAGCTCATGGAAAAAAAATAGATCAGAAGAAAATCCCAGAAGACTGGCTGCCTTTTTATATTACTAAATATCGCACACACAGGAGCCAACTCATCTGAGAACTTTCCAAATACGTAAGACTGCCTTTGAGAGCTACACATTCAAGCAATTTATGCCAAGAATTAAAATATGAGTTTCACACTAACTACTTCAAATGTCACTTCATTCTAGAAATCATGATTACATTCTGATTCTGGGCAGTAGTGGATAAATGCTCATGATATACAGCTGTATTCAACTTAATTTGCAGATAAACCAAGTGAGCATCTGACCCTATGTTTCTGGCACAGATATGCCATCACCTACATTATAAAAATATTGCTATTGAAAGCCTCTACTGGAGTATTAGCAGCTTAATTAGTAGAGTTTCAGGCCTGATATGGGCAACTCTGCCTTCTTCACTAACTTCTTGCACCAGAGGCAAGTATGTTAACCCTGGAGCTGCTCATCTGTAAGGCATAGATGGCAGGAGAAATGCCAGTTCCTTCAGCTTGGGCAGATCCATCACAGAGGTCACTACAGTCCCCTTGACTTTGCACCTCTCTGGTGCAGAGTTACACAATGGCATCAGGATGGATCTGTGTCTGCCCCCAAACACACTAAAAGTGTCCTTCAATAACCAAATTACACAACAGTGATGAATACACACTTATCACTGCAATCCTCCTGTGGTGCTGAGTCAGCTGAAGATCACAAGTGGAAAGCCCTGTGCTGCACTCCACTGTGGGGAACTGCGAAGAGTTCCTTTAAAAACAGGACCAGGTCAGGGAGCGTCGACGTCCACGAGGCAGGCAGGGGGGGGGGTGGGGCTGTGCACGCTGCCTGCCTGGGGACCGAACCGGCGGCCGGACCCGAGGGGGGGCCGCCGCGGCAGAGAGACCCGGAGCCGGNCAGGGTTGGACGCAGGTGGCTCAGGCAGGGACGCAGAGGAGAGGCAGGCAGGGCGTTGGTCAGGGACACAGGGAGGCAGGACAGATGCGAGGGCGAGCAAGGGCCAGTGAGGGCAGGAGAGCCAAAAGGTAGGCTGGGGCCAGGGCAAAAGTATAAGACTCAAAAAGCCCCCCAAAAGACAAAAGGATAAGCTCCAAAATGTCCAAAAGCCCACACTCCAAAGCAAGTTCGAAGAGCCCCAGGGCTTGTGACTCATTTATTTTTATGGCCCTGGCTCCTCCCAAGATCTGCCTGCTGACAGGAGAGCATTGGCCCAGTCCAGCATTCCACTGCAGGGCTTTGGTGGAGATCATTTTCCATCTNATATGCAAAAATGTGCAACAGAGACAAGAAAATGGCATGTAGAATATTTTGCTGTTGACATAATTGATTGCAAACTGCTATCCATACTTCCCAAATATGGAGACATGAATATAAGGTGTTTTACCCTTGAGGGTTTCACTCTAAGGCAAGATCAATGCTGAAAGAGACAACTTGCAAATAAGGAAGGAAACGGAAAGAAACTTGAGAGCCTGCACTGTAAAA
This sequence comes from Drymodes brunneopygia, assembly GCA_013400955.1. Taxonomy (NCBI): domain Eukaryota; kingdom Metazoa; phylum Chordata; class Aves; order Passeriformes; family Petroicidae; genus Drymodes; species Drymodes brunneopygia. The sequence goes on along the minus strand of VZTZ01029923.1, from coordinate 7,155 downwards.
TTCTAACATTACAGTAACTGAATATTGGAGATGGTTTCATGCTAATTTTGATGAAAATGAGCAAAGAGGCTCAAAGTCTTCACAAAAATTTTCTCAAGTTACAGCCAGAAGCAGTTTTTGCATGGCCACTATATTTTGTAATCAACTTAAGCTGTGAGATATGGATTTAAAAGACATTAAGTACAACATTTGACTATTTTTCTTTGCACAGCTGACACAGTCTCTCCATGAAGTACATAGAACTAAGCTGGAACACCTTGCTTCAGCAACCGGTGCACACTCTACCCAATCTTGATACAATTCTGCTCCCATCCTTTCAAAAATTACCAGTAGTCCACAGGGCAAAAAAAAAATCTCCTTTTTTTGTCAGCTTTTCCCTGTTTTCTCCTTGCCTCAACAATTTATTGTAGCTTTTGTTATACTACTAAATATGGCTTCAATGCAATCTTTAATGTGAGCCCTTTACAGTTACAAAGCTTAGCATAGGCATGGGAAATTAAACTCTCAGCAGCTTTCTGCATTGCCCTTTACACAAGATAAATATAAAATGATGTGATCCAATAACAAGTGAAGAACTGATCCCAGTGGATGGAGTAAAGTAAAGGCTTTTCTTTCCATAATGTGTGCAAGAAACGTTTAAAAACTTTGGCAGCAGTGATTTACAGGAATAGCTTGTGCTCCCAGAAATGATAGAATTCCTAATAAATCTGTGGACATTGGGTTTACCACAGCAACAGGAGGTTTCCTAACATGCATGTTACAGAGCAACAGATTCAGCTTTTTATTGAACATCTATAAACCCACTGGTAGAACAGGATCATCAAATAATAAGAGAGCACTTTGAAATAGAACCTTGGAAAAGCCACTGAAGGGATAGTTTTGTTTAGGGGACACCGTTCTTCCACTTTCTAAACATAATTTTGATAAAGGATTCAAGGAGTGTAAAAATGACATGTCTGTGGTTGCTACCTTCTGAAACTAACAGTACCTGCAAAGAATCCTACTTTCTTCCTAGCTCTGGTTTGCTTTCCTTATTGTAATAAAAACATGTAATTCAAATGGGAAGGTGTTTTTTTTCACTGTACATTCACCACTTTTTATAATCTTTTTATGGATTAACACTAAGTCTAGCATGCAAAAGTATCTTTTCACAGGATGTAATCTGCTTAAACACTAAATAGTTTTGGCCTATGGTGAGGGCTGAAAAGATAGCGTAGCCTTCCTCAGGCTCTCACATCTGGCTTGAGCTCATGGAAAAAAAATAGATCAGAAGAAAATCCCAGAAGACTGGCTGCCTTTTTATATTACTAAATATCGCACACACAGGAGCCAACTCATCTGAGAACTTTCCAAATACGTAAGACTGCCTTTGAGAGCTACACATTCAAGCAATTTATGCCAAGAATTAAAATATGAGTTTCACACTAACTACTTCAAATGTCACTTCATTCTAGAAATCATGATTACATTCTGATTCTGGGCAGTAGTGGATAAATGCTCATGATATACAGCTGTATTCAACTTAATTTGCAGATAAACCAAGTGAGCATCTGACCCTATGTTTCTGGCACAGATATGCCATCACCTACATTATAAAAATATTGCTATTGAAAGCCTCTACTGGAGTATTAGCAGCTTAATTAGTAGAGTTTCAGGCCTGATATGGGCAACTCTGCCTTCTTCACTAACTTCTTGCACCAGAGGCAAGTATGTTAACCCTGGAGCTGCTCATCTGTAAGGCATAGATGGCAGGAGAAATGCCAGTTCCTTCAGCTTGGGCAGATCCATCACAGAGGTCACTACAGTCCCCTTGACTTTGCACCTCTCTGGTGCAGAGTTACACAATGGCATCAGGATGGATCTGTGTCTGCCCCCAAACACACTAAAAGTGTCCTTCAATAACCAAATTACACAACAGTGATGAATACACACTTATCACTGCAATCCTCCTGTGGTGCTGAGTCAGCTGAAGATCACAAGTGGAAAGCCCTGTGCTGCACTCCACTGTGGGGAACTGCGAAGAGTTCCTTTAAAAACAGGACCAGGTCAGGGAGCGTCGACGTCCACGAGGCAGGCAGGGGTGGGGGTNCCATGTGAGACATGGAATGGATGCCAGGCAAAGTCCCCCCAGAAACAGGGATGTCTCCCGTCTTCTTCTGGTTGCTTCCTGCAAGTGGCACATGTGCAGCCCTTCCCCCATGTGCCTGTGACAACCATTGTTGAGGCATACCAAAACTGAATTGGCTCCTCACACTCTATTTTAATGACAAATATGAGACATAAAATTTAGGCTCCTCTCAATGTCTGTGGTTCCTGTTTGAGCTGCTGAATAAATAGCTATGACTTCAAAAGATCTGGTTGACCTGCTGATTTGAAGCCACTTCCCAGCAGCAGTTAACAGTGGACCCCCAGACAAGATCAAAGATGTTTGCTGTCTGCATGCAAAAAGGCCTTTTGGGGAGATAGAAACATAAGCAACTCTACTGGGAAAGTACAACCTGTAAGCATCCAGGCTGCCCATCTCTGAAAGCAAAAAATTAGGGCCTGATCCAGCACCCTTCAAGACCCCCGAGAGACCAGTTCCAGAGAATGCTGCCCTGGCTCTGTGGTATCATTGCCTTCACAGTTTTGTTTAAAACTGGAGGCATAAATCACGTATCTTCCAGTCCTATTAATTTACTAGGCTCTTTTCAATAGAGCTATCAGAGGACTTAATTTTTTTTTTTTATTTTCCATACGTGCTGCAGGTTCCAGGTCTTGTCCAACACCTTTCTATTCTCCTATCTTTTGTAGATCCAACCTGCTCTCTGAACTTGTATCTTGGGAAAACTGCATGGCTGTGGCAGATCTGAATACAGGGTTCCAGTAGCATTAATGTGAGTAAAGGCTTCTTAAATTTTTTTAAACTGATATGCAATTTTCCCTAGTGTGCATCAATATAGCTCTCCTTTAATGGGATGAATCTTCAGATAGCTATGTTAATTCAGAGTAGAGTACAGGAGGAATAGGGCTTAAATATCTTTCCTTTTTATTGAAAATTTTTCCTAAATACATTATGTTAAATTTTGCACTTTTAACAACTAGCTGAAAAATACTGAAAATAACCTCAAAATAGTAGGAGATTTTTAAAAATCTAACAACTTCAGCTGAAAAGTAACCCACAGCAAGAAAAAGAGACTGTTTTGCCTCTGCATTAGTCAGAGGTCACAGACAATGAGAAGAATGTCTGTGATATCAACATGATTTTCCATTTATTTGAAAAAAAAGAGAAAACCCAAAACCTAAATGTCTGTGTTTACATTTGAAAATCTTTTATCTTTTTGTGGTGATTTCCTCTGTCCACTTCATGGCATCTTTGAATATTGGAATGAATTCCCAATAAAAACTTTTAAATTCTAAACCAAATGTTTTAGATTCTAAACCAAATGTTTACCATGACTGGCTTTGCGACAGTGCCCCAGCAAATCTGATGTCTGAATAGTTGGGGAAACTGACCTCTGAAGAAATATTTTACAGCCTATTTCCAAGCCAAGGGTGTCAAAGCATAAATAAACATCAATGCATACGCTATGTCCACTACCCATTTCTAAAGCTCTCATCAAACCACTGACCTGTTTTAATTTCAAGTGCTGTATTTCTTTTTATTTCATAGTATTTTTATTTATGGAATGCTATAAATATTGTAGTTCTGGCATTATTAAAAAAATAACATACTCAAGGAATGATTTTTTTCCCCAAAGTTTCTAAATTATTTCTTATAGATATAAAGGTATCCATAGTGTTAGCTCAGCTTTAGACCTGAAGTGGACCATGAATGAAAGCATGGTCTTAGGAATGTGCATGCAGTTCAGGGAGTCACTAATGTGCTGCTGTGATTGCCTTCTCTATTCATGGGAGTGTTGGATTTATGGTGGCATGAAAATTGTCGAAGGGGGATGGTGTCACTTCTTGTAAGGCCTAGGGACACTAAATCTTTCAGAATATACAGTTGTTTTAATGTGGTCCCTCCAGTAAAAGCATGAGGTCAGATTGTGGAAAAAAAGTTGAAGTGGCTTTGGAGGTTTATTCCCATCATGTTGCTGTAGCCCACCTTTCTAAAAACTGGAAAGATTTTTTGTCAGCACTTGTTTCTGGACCCCACACCTCCTTGGAACATGGGTCCATTTCTCACAAACTGTAGGTCTTTCTGTCCAATGTGGTGGACAGAAGATTACAGTCCTCCTATACAGAGTGGAGATTTAAGCAGGCAGAAAACCACAGAATACTTAGAGTTGGAAGAGACTAACAGGGATCATTGAGTCCAACTCTTAAATGAATGGCCCCTACAGGGATCACACCAGCATGCCTGGTATTACTAGCAACATGGACTAACCAACTAAGCTAATCTCGTGGTCAAACAATAAGCATATTGAAAACAGAGGGGAAAAAAAGAAAACAGTCTGGCCACTAGGTTTCTTTTCCAGATTTCATGTTTCTTGTGTAGAGTCGTAGAATCACTGAATCATAGAATGGCTTGTGTTGGAAGGGATCTAAAAGATTATCTAGTTTCAACCTCCACGTTGTGGACAGGGATGCCACCCCTAGATCAGATTGCTGGGAGTCCCAGCCTTTAACTAGTTTTCGCAGGATTTATGTTTAATTAACATGCATCCTGAACCATGAGAGCGATATTGTGGATCACAACCTGACTGGCTTAGTGATTTCTTTTGGCACTTTGACTATGAAAGTAGAAGGAAGAACCACATTTGTCTGCTTTCTGCTCTTGAGGTATATCACCTCCAGCAATAAAGGTCTTAAAATGTAAAAAATAAATCTTAATAGCACTAGCTGAAAAATACGAAAACAGGATCCTTGACCCATCAAAACCATTTGGTATTTTACCATAACAGAAGAGTAGTAGAGAAATGAAAATATATAGATGAATATAAAAAAAGTTAAGAATCATGGGCCAAGTAGTGACCTGAAATCTAATGGAAAGCATTAGGCAACATTTCTTGTGTGAGCCACTGCCAGCTCCTCCAAGAATCAGTTTAACCTATCACATTTATTCTCTTTTCTTAGGAAGGCTTCGGCTGGTGATTTGCCCTGAGAGTCAGGATGCTTGAGCTCTGTTGGACCAATAATGAAATTAATTCCATAGCTGAGGGTGCTCCACTGAAAATTTCTCTCTTTGCTCCTATGGAATAGGTAATAGTCACTAGACATTTCTTACCAAAAGCACTACTCTTTGATGGGATTGATGGAGAGGATTTTTGCAAGGGCAGCCAAAATCTCAGGTCATCTAGTGGATAGACAATTGAGTGGAGTACCTCCCAGTGCTCCTCTTAAGAAATTTTGCTGGTAGTTTCTCAGTATTGCCATCAGTCTCATTTTTACGTGTCCATCCTTTTAGGTGCTATATTTCCATCTTTCTGCCTCCACAGAGCAAATAAGCAAACTTCCTGAGTGTTGTATTTCAGATTGTCACTAGTTCCTAAGGAAAGTCAGGCCCTGAAGCAAGGAGGTGAAGGCCAGGTCAGAGGTATTTTTCCTGGGGAGTGTTCATGGAGTGAGTGAAAGCTGAAAACAGCTTGAGCTGTTGGGAAGTGTGCATGTTTTTGAGCTCGGATTGCTACAGCTGGGGCAGCCAAAATTCAACCTGCCTAGTGTGAAGTTAGTTTCAACAGCATGGTTTGATTTTTTAAAAATATATTTAATTCTGTTTCCTTGACAGTCTCACAATGTACAGACAATCCAGATACCTAAAAATACTAAAACTTGGACAAACTCCAATGGTGTGATGGACAATGGAGCTCATAATTTCAGAGACATTTTGCCTAATGTTTCATCTCAGACATGAATGAAGCTGCCGAAAGAATCTATTCTTTAGCTTAATATATATTTCTGTGGGTCAAAGTTTGTGTGAGAGACCCACAACCCATTGAATATTAGGTAAAATCTTGTTCCTTTACTGCAATAGAGAAATCAAGGGGGATTCTGGGAAACTGTTTAGAAGATGATATTTTGCAGATCACTTTCTCATAATGATTATTATGGAATTGTTCAGCTTCTTATAAACTTTTTCTTATCACCCAGGTTTTAATGATTACAGCTTTTGTTAAAATGCTGAGACTATGGCACAATATGTGAAGAGATAAGAAATCCAAAATAGTTTTTAGAAGTCTTAGACTTCTACAAAAAGAATAAAAGCATGACATTTCTTGAAATTTGGGATGGATTATATTTATTTATTTGCAAATGAAGCATCCATTTGGGAGCCCTCTATTGATGGACTTTTCAAACTTTTGTATGTTTAGCTCATTGGAGCTGCCTACACTACAAGGAATAATAATGGGCAAATGTATGTTTTAAATGCAAAACGATGTAGCATAAGCAAGCCAAGTATAGCTAAACAGTTAGGCTGTGTGTCATTAAGCAGCATAGATGATGGAAAACCACTAATAATAGCATGTCATCTGAGGCAGGATCATCATTTCAGAGATTATGGAGTATTGGCATCTTTCACTCTATATATTGCAACATGGTGCCTAAATATGTCACTGTCTAATGTGTTTCTTTTCAGGGGATTATGAGATGGAGGAATCTCCTCCTTTTATACATCAGAGAATTATTTAGGTTAGAAAAGACCTGAGTGATCATCAAGTCCAGGCTTTGACTGATCACTACCTTGTCCATTAGAACATGGCACAAAATGACATGAGCAGTTTTTTATTGAACACCTGCAGGGATGGTGATTCAACAACCTCTCTGGGCAGTCCATTCCAATGCTTAACCATCCTTTCAATGAAGAAATTCTTCTGATGTCCAACCTGAACCTCCTCTGGCCCAGCTTGAGGCCACATCTTCTCATCCTGTCACTGGTTGTGTAGAAGAAAAGCCCAATCCTGCTTGGTTACAGCCTCTCTCAGGTAGTTCTAGAAAATAATAAGATCTCCACTGAGCCTCCTTTTCTCCAGGCTAAACACACCCAGCTCTCTCAACTGCTCCTCATATGACTTTTTCTCTACACTCTTCATCAGCTTTGTTGCTCTTTTCTGGAGAGGCCCCAGCATTATAATGTCTTTCCTGAAGCAAGAGGCCCAGAACTGGACATGGTGCAGGCTCACCAATGCTGAATTCAGAATGTATATAAATAAATGTAAATGTAAATATAAA